>CM076573.1:247755531-247867236 GCA_034641835.2 Pinus albicaulis | reverse complement strand
TTCAACCTGTAAAACAAGAAATAACGTGCACGGAAACCTAGTTGTAAAACATATAATTCTCCTAAACGTTAGTGTAATCAATGTGAAATATGATATAAATGATCATAACTGCTTAATAATCAATCTTTCCACATATACAAATAGATACTAACACAGAAGTTCAGGAACAAGACGGTTCTTCATTATTATGAATAGCATGTACAGTAGTAAAAGTGGAGAGGTCACCTGAATCCTTCCACAATCTTCGAGCAGACCGTCGTCCGGATTCGTCCCGCCCTTGCCTCGCTAAGAAACTTTCAAGACTTGTGCACTCGAGATGGCATATAAATGGATGAACATCTCCAGGAAACAAGGGTTTCCTGTATAAATCTGGGAAAGTGCAGGAGGCACGGGGAATCAGACTTGAATTGGGATTCCAACAGAGTATAATATCTATAAAATTTCTCTCCCCTTTAGGCCATGCACATGAGGGGCTTTTATACTCCCTCAAAGTAGTTTCAATCAGTTGGAAACAGTTGGCCACGTGCTGGGGTGGTTGAACTACTGGAGTAACCATCAACCCAGCCCGAAAATAGGGATTTTTTATATATTTTTTAATGATTTTAATGGCATACGTGGAAAAGTACATGTGGACTCACGTATACACGCGGAAAAGTCTGGGCATAACCGCGTATGGGGATTTTTACACTGTTTTTTAGTGAATTTGTTCAAGTCTGTAGGAATGGGTGCCCAAAGCCATAAAAGAAATCATGAATCATATGAAGGTGAGAAATGATGCTATAACATATGCCCCCTAATATATGAGGTCAGAAGGGGTACATGATGGCCGAAATGTATTATGCACATAGAAAGAACTTTGCAAGGACAAGAGAGGACTTCACCAGATTTCAGCCTGCCAAAAACCAATGAAAGAAAACAGAGAGTCAACTCATGCTGAGGCGGGAATACCCATGCTCAGTCAAAAAATACATCATATGGAAAGTACATAATAGATCCAAAATGTATACAAGTATAGCTGAACTGAAAGTACACAATGAATCATCTGAGCATGGCCCGGAAGTACAAGTCTGAATCAATGTCCAAGTATCACATATATAGAAAGCTGATCAATGATGCTGAAACTGGATGTCTGATCATATAAGTAACTGAATCTCCAAGTACAAAATCATAAGAGGTGGAATAAACGGTACAATCACGCAACTCGGGAGCCAACATATAGGATGTTGTTGTACTGACACTGCAACATATAAGGGTGAACGGCATCACTGGCAGAAACTGAATGGACTGTCAAAAGTGAACCGAGAAATGTTGATGCAACCCGAGGTCTTCACCGATCACTATGGCACAATTCTACATAATGGGAATAAATGAGCTGAAGTCGACCATGTGAGAAATCGTTGGATTACCGGTCAATGATGTATACCGTTAACCAACGCGAGACAACCCACCAATAATGAAAATGAGCGTCAAGGTGCCCCAGTACAATCTAACAAGTGAGAATAAATGAGTTGAAGTCGAACACTTGAAAGAATCTACCAATCAGGAGGCAATGATGAATCCCCATTGTCGATAGAGAAGAGTTTGCCACTGATGACTGCAAACCCTAAGGTACTGGCAAAAAGACTCTAGACCTTATTCCCAGAGCAATGAGTCGGAGTTGATGGGAAAAGATATGCTAGAAAGAAGGCATTAAGGCATCCCACATTAGTCCAGCGCGAGTGTAACCCACAGGCCAAGATTTGGAAGGAATCGGACGAAGTAGAGTGATGGAACCAAAACTGAAGTACGTTTCCAACATGCACAAGATGAAGCTAGCGCACGGAAGAAACCCTCTGAACCAACCAATAATGAAAGCTGACACAGAGGCGAGATATCCACTGATAGGGTCAAATGGAAATCAAGGTACTACATGAATCCCAAGTCTGATAATGTATGCTGACGTCGAACACAGGGGAAACCACTCAGTCAAACACCCATAATGATGATCAATTGCTGAGCGCAAGGTCACCTATCAATGATGGAAATAGGGCCAGGGTGCGGCTCTAGGTCTGCTCTCAGAGTAATAGGTTGTAGTCGATAAGAGACAAACCCGCCGGCAAGAAGTCAATGGGGACCTTCTCAAACTAGCACGAGCAGAAGACCAAAACATCTGATGTGATAGAACAAGATACCGGCGTGACTGGAAGGTCGATCAATAATGAGTCAAGAGACACCGCGAAAGGCCGACTGCTAGACTTCCTTGAATAAGAAGCACGACTCGTGATGACCATGGCAGTAAAAAGTGACACTGTATAAGTCTGTTATGCAGGAGGCAGAACAAACTCTCCATATGATTGGAAGAGATAACCAACCGGGGGAGGACTGACAAGTGAAACATGGTAAAGGTTGAACCTACGTCAAAACTAAAACCATCCCAAATGAAGGAAATATATATAAGTATATGTGCTTTTTTCAAGGGCGACAAACTGACTCTGTACTGCCATCAAAACAATGAAGATACATCCCGTTCCCGCTCTTTTTGTTATATTTGATTTTTTTGTCTTTTTCATATAATAAGCCTGAAAAAGAATAAAAGAATGCTATGGTACAATGGATAGAACGAGTATCAAGAAACAGATGCACTAGTTCCCGGGATTGGAACGATCCTATGCTCAATGCAAGGTGGCGAAAACTGGTAAGCGATACTCAGAGGAATGTTCCATCCATGGGTAAAAGGGTGTCAAGTCGCGATAGCCAAGTGCATGCAATGGTTAACTTGTACAGATAGACAAGGTCAAAATTTGGCTTAAACATTGAGTCCAAATGAAGCCGACTAAAGGCCAGGATAAACAAGTAGCCAATATGCAATGCAGTAATACAACTCAACAACACCAGGGAGCCTCTAGGGTAATAGCCAGAAAAATGATAGTGAGGAAGAAGAAGAATGAAGCTTCAATCACGTAAGTCATGGCGGGACTAAAGAGGACTCCCGAGCCTACATAAAACGCAGCATGGGCAACAAGTGATAGCGAGGAACTAACTAAGAAGCCCATGTAAAGGAAGGCTCTACCATCAAGTCATGATTAAATAATCGGTGAGTGAAATGGGCGTAATACTCATGACCTAATGGGATCGACCCTAAGGCAAGTGATCAGTATGGAGGCTAGTATGCAAGATGCAACGGAAAGTGATTTCCTTAACCTATATGCCAGTGAAGATCATATACCTGCCGTGACGAGTCGGTAATCATGGATCAAAAAACGGGAAAAATCTCAAATTCGTCAAAATGTACCTGAAAACATACCAAACTGGGCACTTCCAAGCATCCGGGTTATGCAGCTTAAGATAGATCGAAAAAATAAGCATAACAAATTTTTGCGAAAATTTTCAACTTTTTGGACATAAATAGACAAATTACCTCATATTTGGTTCATTGTTACATTGCTGATTTGGAAAAAATTGCTCTGGAGCAAAATTTTTTTCGTCAAATCAGGAGAAACCGACCGTCAAAACGCACCGAATTTGTCAGGTAAGCTCATCAATTATCCTTGCAAATCATTTTGTTCGTTCATAAATTAAAATTTAGCAATTTTCACCATATAAACCCTTGCTAAAAATCACGGGTTTGCGCATACGTGGGTTGGTAACGATAAAGTCGTGTATACACGCGACTGTGCACAAATAAAGTCATGTATGCGCAGGCCAAAATGAAAAATGCGTAGCTAATGAAGTATTTATTGAAATTTGACAGGATGACCATATCATGGAGAGAGCGTGAACACAGTGCAATTGATCAAGAAGTCATGCGAGATCGAGCATCGCTAAATATTCTTCGGAATTGCGGTTTGCTCAAGTTTTTCAAAATGCCAAATATGAAGAGTAATGTCCGGTTGCTCGAAATGCTCGTGAATTATTGGGAACCGAAAGAGGACATCTTTATGATAGATCAGATGCCTGTACGCATTGAAGTGGAAGACATATATTTTATCACTGGACTCTCCTGGAGGGGGGAACCAGTAGACTTGCACGGGAAGCCCTTGGGAGGGCTAACCGTAGAAGATTACCTCCACGTGTACTGCGTAGAGGGTTCCAAGAAATTTGGAACTCAAATTGCAATCAAAGATTTAAGGGATTTGCACATGAAAATCCTCCTTTTCACCATTGGCAGAGTGGCAGGATCTGCCTCCCTACACCAGGCGTCCAGGACGCAAATGAGCATAGCAGTGGAATGCTTAACTCATGTATATGATTGGTGCACAGCCCTATTGCTGAACATGAAGCAACAATTGACCTCAATCCGCCAAGAAAATACAAAACATTTTGGATACGGTACAATTTTGATGACATTCTTCTTTGAGAAGATACCAGCATTGAGACCCAGAGTGATCTCTACCATCAGCAGCCCGAGAGACCCAAGAATTTCTCGCTGGGCAGACATGATGAAGAGATTAGGGGGAAGTGAAGTTCCCCGGACCACTTGGGATGATGAGTTCTTCCTTTGGTGGGGAAAACAAATCATCGATGTGGACGACTATCCCTATGTCGGGATGGACTTTCATGGAGATCCAGATCTTTTCCTTCCACCAGGCACGGCATGGGGCACAGTCGGTAAGTTTGCAAAAAAAATAAAAAAAATTTGACTTATATAATTTTTTGGATTTTTTCAAATATATATGAAAAAATGAAAAACAAACATGTTTTTTATTGGATTCATAATGACTTACAATGTAAACATGATCATGATACAGATATTGGACCAGTTCGACCTGAGGGTGTCCCGCGACACAAGCGTCGTCGAGGCGAATCGGATACAGTGGATTCAGACAGGACACTTCAGGCTGTACAGAGGAACTTGGAGGGATTAACCCGCCAAGTAACTATGGATGTCGTGGAAGATCTACCAGAAGCCATCCAGAGACGGGTGGTAGGAGTACCCCGAGACTGGGTACGGTTATTCCGCCGAGTTGCCACCGCGATCATGTTCTATAGGAACACGACTTCTGGGTAGGGACCTCAGGAGTAGATAGATATGATGTATCAGATGACTGTATATTTTTGAGACTGAACATGATCGGGCATAAGCCCAAATTTTGTATGACCTTATGGATCCAAATTTTGTAAATTTTTTGAACACTCTGATGATATATATACAACGATGTTTGATGTGATGTGATAAATGTATCAAAATATATGATGTTTTTGATGATTAAATTTTATTGTATGGAATGATTAATATGCCAATCCAGTGCCTGATTAGCTAATGAGTCTGCCAACCAATTTTCAGCTCGAGGAATATGAATGAAAGTTAAAAAATGAAATGATCTTTGTAACAAACGTACCCTCAAGAACAACCAGAGTAAAAATGGATCTCGAACCCGATAAGTATTGCTCAACTACGACACCACCAGCTGAGAGTCCAAGAAAACTACCAACGAATCAACACCCAAAGATATTGCCTCCGAGAGTAGATAAACAACTGCAGTGTATTCTGCTATATTATTAGAAGCAGGACCAATGCAGACCCCTCTTGATACTAACAGCTGACCGGATGGATAATGAAGCACCCAAGCCGCGGAAGCTAAGTTTCGGGTGTGTCTACTAGCACCATCAGCGAAACCAAAATGACTCATGACATTCAACACAACCTGCCAAAGCAGATCAAAAACATCACCAACCCATCAAAGATCGAAAATCAACCAGATATGTACAAAGCAAAACTATTATATACAAAAGCAATATGCCAGGCCGAAGCCTAGGCATAATACTTCTTCAAATAGAGCCCATTTCGGGGCTCCGGCAACTCGTTTCCTTCGAAATCAACCAAGGTATATGCTCCTTTCTTAAGGACTTTTTTAACGATGAAGGGGCCATACCACATAGATTTAAACTTTCCTGCCCCCAGGGCATCTTTTTCTTGGGCATAAACCAAAACAAGGTCACCTTCCGAAAAAACCCTAGGTTTGACCGCCTTATCGTACTGAACTTTAACTCGGTTTTTATGCGCTTCATTCATCGTGGCGGCATCCCGACGCTGCTCATCGAGATGTTCCAGATGAAGGATCCATTCTTCAAGACTAGAAGTGTCAGGAAGAAGTTCAATAGCTAATTTAAGAGAAGGAATCTTGCATTCAATGGGAAATACGGATTCCAACCCATGCACTAGCTGAAACGGAGTAAAGCCAGTTGCAGTTTTCACTGACGTCCTGTATGCCCAAAGTGCAGGATATAGCATAATATGCCAGTTGGATCTAGCTTTATTGATTGTCCTTTGAAGAATTGTCTTCAAGGATTTATTCATGGCTTCCACTTGCCCATTGGCTTGAGGATAATACGGAGATGAATGCTCCTGCCGGAAACCCAATTTGAGAGCCAACTCAGCCATCATAATTTTCTGAAAATGACTTCCATGATCAGTGACAATCTCTCTAAGAATACCAAAACGAGCAATAACTTGGTTGAAAAGAAAAAGAGCTGCAGTCTCACCATCATTCCCAAAAGTAGGCATAGCCTCGACCCACTTCGTAAAGTAGTCTACTGCTACAATAATGTACTTGTGACCTTTAGTCGAAGGCGGGTTACAAGTAGTATAATCAATACCCCACTTTGTAAAGGGACCGACAGTAATGACTGGAAAAAGCGGAGCTGGATGAGCGCGCATTTTTCGAGTATAGACTTGACACGGATGACACTTTTTGACCGACTCCATACAATATTTGAAAATCGAATGCCAAAAGTATCCAGCACGCAAAATATTTTGGGTTGTAGCAAGCCCAGATAAATGACCCCCACAAGCTCCACTGTGGGAATCATTCAGCACAGCCTCAGCTTCTTCAAGAGTTAAGCAGCGTCTCAGGATTGAATCAACCCCTCGACGGTATAAAGCATCACCAATAATCAAATAATTCTTGGCCAAGTGACGCAACTTACGACGCTCATCTTTCGAAAAAGTAGAGGGAAACTTCGCAGTCTGAAGATACACAATGATATCTCCATACCAAGGATCCTGTGAAGAGATAAGAAACAAATGTTCATCTGGAAAGGATTCATCATAGATCAACTCTTCTCCACAGGGCAACTCGGAGATCAATTCCGCGAAAACTAATGATTTCTTGGACTTGGCAGACATAAAATCGAGATCAAATTCCTGCAAAATCACAATCCATCTATTGTATTTGCCCCCAATCACTCGCCAACTGAGGACAAACTGAAATGGATTGGCTACTGCCAAAACATAAGTTTTTCGTAGAATAATGTAATGACGGAGTCACTGCATAGCATGCACTACTGCTAAAGCTAACTTTTCTATCGGAGTGTACCAGAGTTCAGGTCCTACCAATCCTCGACTAAGATAGTGAATAACATGCTCTGCAAGAGCATCATCCTCCTGAACTAGAACCATACCAATGGTAGATTCTGTTGTTGCCAGATACAAAAGGAAATCCCTGCTATAATCAGGTGGACTCAATAAAGGAGCAGAGGTCAATGATTTTTTCAAAGCATCGAATGAGCGTTGAGTGAAGTCATCCCAAAGAAATGGAACTCCCTTCTTCAACAATCTCATAAATCCCTTGGTAAATTTAGCATAATTTATGATAAATCTCTGAAGAAAATTAGACTTTCCTTGTAGACTTTGAAGCTAACGGATAGAGGACAGGGGAGGCAACCGAAGTATTGCCTCAACCTTGAAGGGATCTACCCTAATCCCTTCCCTAGACACAATGAATCCCAATAACCGACCAGATGTAACCGCGAAAATGCACTTGTTCGGATTCAACCTAATCTTATAGAAATGACATCGTTCAAATATTTGTCGGAGGTGAGCAGGATGATCCATCCTCTTTCGAGAATGAGCAGCTAAATCATCCAAATACGCCTCGATAATATTTTTGATGTCGTGGAAGCCATATGACATGGCCCACTGAAAGGTAGCCCCAGCATTTTTAAGACCAAAAGGCATCTTCTTGTATGCAAATGTACCCCAGGGACAAATAAAGGCAGTCTTATGCTGATCTTCAGGACGGATAGTAATCTGATTATATCTGGAGAAACCGTCCATGAAGGAGAAAATCTCATTACCGGCACACTCGTCAATACTCTGATCGATAAATGGCGTGGGGTAATTATCTTTAGGACATGCTTTATTTAGGTCTCTGAAATCAATGCAAACTCGAATCGTTCCTTGTTTTTTATCTACAGGAACAGGGTTTGAAACCCATTCAGTCAAAGGAACAGGGAAAATGAATCCCGCCTTCAGCAGCTTCTCCACCTCAGCTTTGATAGCTGCTGCCTTCCTAGGATTGACCGAACGAATTTTTTGCCTCACAGGCTTAGAATTTTCGTAAGTCTTGATCTCATGCTGGACAATAGATGGATCTATACCAGGCATTTCCTCATAAGACCAAGAAAATACATCCCTATACTCTTTAAAGAGCTCGGTGTAAATCTGAATCTCTTCACGGGAACATTCAGCTCCGATGAAGACATTCTCAATAATATTGGGATCCCTGGAAATGTTCACCAGGATAGTAGGAGAAATCACAGCCATGTTCCCTTCAGCATAAACCTGTGTTGGTGCTAAAGGGTTCAGGACTGGGCGAACAGGACCAGGAGACGGAGGACTTGGAAAACTTGTTTCAACTTCGCTCAAATCAGGTAAAAAGTAAGACCGATGATGCAAATCATCCCACGGTCTATCTATACTAGTCATAGCTTCCAGGATGGCCTCTTCAGATGGAAGAGTGGTATCAAGGCAATCCTGGGCAGAAGAAGAACTAAGTGTCCAAGCCGGAGCCACATCTCCATCCAACTCTTCCGGTGAAAGAGGAGTTGGACTGGATTCTGCAGAGTCAACAATAGACTGATAAGCAATCTCAGCTGCAGACATCGGAAATGCCATTCCACCCACTTGACCTTCCGCTAATGTGGCTGTAGGGGAAGGTAAGGTCCAAGGGTCCGAAAAATAATGAGTTCTGAAGAACTCTCTTCGAAGAGGAGCCTTGGAGGATGAAATAGCATTTATATGCACCGTAGGAGGAGGAATATCAAAAGTACCCATCAAGGAAGAATACATTCCAACTCCTAAATTCTCAACAGGTGCCTTAGTATTATCCAACTTAGGAATAGATGAGTCACTAGACGCATTCGGGTCTACAGGAGGACAGTCCAGTTGATCCACTGTAACAATCTTCCCTTCGTGGGGGAAACATATAATCCGAAATAATGAGGATGCAATGGCATCCATCTCATAAATCCAGTTTCTCCCCAACAGAAGGTTGTAGTCCAAGCTTGCATCCACTACCTCAACCTCTATATTGACAGTTTTGCCCCCAACACAGATGGGCAAAGCTAGGACAATACCATGGGGTCTGTGAGAATGACCATCGAACGCAGTCAGAAGAGTGGTAGATGGAACAGCTTTGGGAGATCCAAGTGTCTTCCAGCATGCGAGAGACATCACGCATGTGGAAGCACCCTCATCAACAACCGTCCGAAAGATGTTACACTTCTGGTACGATGATTTAATATGAAAAGCCATGTGATGGGGGAGTCTCTTCTTAAAATTAGACATATCAAAAGTAATCAGAAGAGAATTTTTTGGATCAATAGCCCCAATGGCAGTGAGCAAGGCACTGTGCTGAGCCGGACAAGACTGGAGTACCTCTAAAGCCGACATAGCACAAGGAATCTGCGCCAAATCTTCCACAATAGAGTAGTTCTGGGCAGCCCTAGCATTTGGATTAATCGTCGATCGCTTAGAATATGCTTTGGGCATCCGAGGCATAGACTCAACAGTAGGCTTGGTAATGTGAAGCGGCTCAGTAGCATCAGGAGTATCCTTAGCTTTCGAAGACTCTTCTCCGCCATAATCACGGGATCTCGTAGCGACATCCACGTGAGCACTCATCATGAAAATGTTCGATGGAATTTCCCCTTCCTGGGTGCCTCCAGAGGAAGCCCCAGGATTTTGATTCACGCCAACAACAAGTTGTTGCCCTTGGGGAAAAGGGTTTGTTAACACAGCCTGGGAACTAGAAGAACCCTACTGAGCTAACAGGCGCTGCGCATCCTGAATTTTAGGGCAAAGGTGTGTAAGATGGTCTCTAGCACACAGCTTGCATGGAAACTTCACTTTCCTTTTCTCCTTTGGACCCTCACCAACATGCTCGTTGGTTTTATTCACATTACCCTTCCCATTATTGCCCTTTTTCTTATTATTTCGCCCCTTCTTCTTCCCTTCGGATTGTTGATTTCCTTTGGGATCAGAAGCTTGGATAGCATTTATGGACAAAGACTGGGAAGGCGATGACTCAGCAGGCATAGCCTGACCAGAAGGAGCAGATTGCAAAGAAAATTGCTGCAGTTGAGTACGCAAGCTGGCTGCACCACTATTCATCGACCCGATCAGCCCATCACCATGCAGACCAGGCTTAGTTTTGGATAAATCTAATTTGGAGCGAGGAGCATTGGGCAAATATTTATGGAGGACCCTAGACTGAGAATAGATCAGTTCCAGCTGTTGGGCCCTCAAAATGGCCTGCTCCTCAGAAAATACCCCGGACAGGGATACATCTTTAGAAATGTCTGACTGCAGAGATTTCAAAAACCATTCCAAAAGGAATTATCCTGGAATATGAGCTTTAATAAGCCTCTTCCTTCTCCTCCATTCCTGAATGTGATCAGAAATGTGGGTTGCATCGTCTTGCTTAAAATTAGCTAGGAGTTCAGTCCCAGCATCATATCGGACAGGCAACTGGAAATGGTTTAGAAATGTAACAACCAGTTCTCCAAATGTAGCAAAACTGCCCCCAGTTAGCTCAATATACCATTTGGCAGCGTTTCCAGTTAGGGTGCGTTGAAACAATCTCAACCTAATTGAATCGTCGATCAGGGAGTTAGAAGAACACCATAAATGGAAAGTGGTGATGTGGTCAGCCGGATCCTCTCCATTCTTCCCTTCAAACTTTGGAATGTCTGAAGGTAGTTTGGTCGGGACCGGAGGCCACTCCGGACTGTACCGAATCGGATCATTCGTCAATTTCGACAGATCTGGCAAGTTTAACGTTGCAAGAAAAGGTAAACAAGGCGGAGCCTGAGGATTCCATCCTTGATAGAATGAATTCCCAACATTCTGAAAAGAATACCCTGGATTTGACGAGGCACCAGGTTGCCAGAAAGAACTCATAGAAAAAGGAGAAGAACCTCCTCCCAACGCAGAGTTACCAAAGCCCAGACCAGTTCCCCCCACTGAAGTATGAAATGAAGAGGAAAGCCCCTGATAGGGGTTCCAAGCATTAGACAGAGGAGAAAAAGTCTGATAAGCACTCGACGAAGGGAAAGAAGCATTCCCTTGGTGACCAGCGTAAAACTGATTCCCTGCCCCCGCTGTAGTGAATACAGGGTTCCAACCTGTAAAAGTGGTCGAATTCTGACCTCCAGACCAAGGGTTGAAACTCTGGGTCTGAGAAGTAAACGGAAAGGACCCTAAAGAAGGATTCGAACTAGGAATGTGTCCAGTTCCGAAGGGGAACCCTTGAAAAGAAGTTGATCCACTAGCCATGGAAGACATGGGTGTAGATCCAGCTGCAGCAGCGGAAAAGGAAAAAGAAGGAATCCCACTAGTGGGCATTCCAAAACAGAAGGGACCAGATTGAGAAGCATGTGCTTGGGTGAAACCAGAGCCAAACACAGCAGCACTAGAGGAAATCGAAGATATAGCAATAGTGCCCCCTCCTTCAACAGAAGCAGGAGTCTGAATGCCTGCAGCACTCACAGCAGAAGCCGTGTTCCCAGTCGTGGCCATCGAAAGGTATGTATAATAAGGAGGATATTTCGGTCTCTCTGACTCAGGTCCGATGTATTTGAACAACGAATGGATAATCAGGAGGAAGAGGAGATGGAAGTGAATCTGAGGGTTCAGACACTTCCTCTACCTGTACTTCTTCTTCCTGCGGAAATAGTACTCGCAAGGTGAGCGGAACGCTCCTCTCGGAACCAACACCAGAATCAACTATGAAACCTTCAGACCCTTGTGGAGGATCTCTCTCCACTACGTCGGACGCCACAGGGTGGTAACCACCTGCTAAATCACTCCTACGCCTTCTTGAAGAAGGCTCTGGACTCTCGGGAGATAACCCCCGGATTCTCCTCGATCGACGAGGTGCTTGATCAACCACTTTTATAGATTTTAATTAGACTCAAAAAGTATAAAGCTAGGCAAGCTAGGAGCAAAGAGCACTCACTAAAAAATAGTCCCTGAGATACAATCAAGCAAATAGCCTTCAGGTATTTCCGCTCCGGGTGATTAGGACCGGACACCAAAATACAAGAAAGCGAAATATAGGACCTCCCGAAAGTAGTCTGGGATAATTACGGCCCAGGCCTACTAGCGAAGGTATCAGAAACAGTTACGCCGACCTCCTAACGACAGCCTTTGCCGGCTCAAGCACCCAAGCTTCGCAAGGGCACCCCCGAGAAGTACTGCTGAAAGTGATGCGACGTCTGCCTCAGGTACCACGGGTATTCCCCCCCGCAGTCACCTGTGTGGAACCTAGGAGTGGCAACTATGGGCACCAATCCGTGTCAGAAGCCGGGCGGAACGGTCTTGAGGTTGGATTCAGCTAATCAGAGAGGGGGTATCCCTCTTCTCAGCCTTCACTTCCCCTCACGCTTGACTCTCTGGAGGAGAGCTTTCTCGGTCCACCTAACGGAGTTGGATTTCGCTCAATTAATCAACTTCTATGTTTTGTTTGAGCGGCCTTGGAGAGTTAACTCTCCACTCACCTAATCCAAGGCCCTACAACCTAGCTAGTTGGTGTATGACACTTAGAAAACTTGCTAGTTGATTTTAAATTATATCGCTTATTTTAATCGACTGTTATGTTAAGTCAAAGGGATACGGAAATGAAACTTATGGTGTTTTGACGCAGAAAAGAAATTAATAAAAACCAAACTACATGCAAATGCAGTTATTGTCTTTCGATGAAAAGCAACTTCTACACAGGTTCTACAAGATTAAAAATTGTATTTTTCTTTTCAGATAACAAACTCACACTCACAAAAACTACGAAAATGACTAAATGCTTAAGTGCACCTGATGCAAATCACTACAAGCATGCAAATTCTAAGATGTAAAATCTCCTAAAGTAAAGCGAAATTTCCCGAAGATCCTTCAGTTTTGTCTCTTTTTGGTTGTCCAGAAAGCTAGTTCCCAAAATCAAGAACTCTTAATATGAAGACACCAAAAATGCTTAAAAACAAGAGGAAGAAATCAATGACAACTCCTTTCCAAAATCAAGCCAAAATCCAAAGGCAAGAAACCTCAACAAAGCTTCAAAAGATACAATGAAATGAAAACAAAAATGCAAAAACAAAAGCAAACAACAAAGAAAAATGTTTTTCGAGATTTTGAATTTTATAAAAGAAGAGTTCGAAAAGACCAAGCAAAACTATAAAATCCCAAGCCAAACACCACTGAATTTCAAGAAAAAACTTCCAAAATGCTCCAAATCTTATAGGGCTAACTAGTAGCAAGATCAATATGAGCAAAAGAAGACAAGAAAACTCAGCCACTCAGCCTAGAAGAATAGTACAACCTTGCAGCAAACAAAAACTTCAAAGAACCAAGAAAGACTCTTCAAAAGTTGCAACAAGACCTAGCCGACTGAACTCAAGAAAACCAACCAAGAAATGGGCAAAAATCGAAGTGAAAAGCAATACACAAAGGTAGGAATGAGTAAATGAGCAGGAGCTCTCTGTTCTGATGAAGCAGAACAGCCAAGAATCCCCAGAAAGAGATCTTGGTACTCGAACTAGAAATGCCAGCACAAGAAACAATATTTTTCCAAAAAGACTAGTTTTCAATCAAACAAGAGAGAGAAAATACCAAAGACCACTTTCTTCATAATCCAGAGGGTACAAAGACACTGCAGGAACATGTCTCCACAGACAGAAAGGACTAAAAAGCCAAGAAATCCAAAATTTCAAAATCTACCTAGGTATACGCAACTTTACAGTTTAGCAAAAAGCGTGCATACGCGACTGTGCTAAAGGAAACACGCGTATACGCGACTCCCTTTAACAAAAAATGTGTGTATACGCGACTGTGTGCAGACAAACCCACGTATATAAAGGTAAAAAATGAAAAACAAAAAGGATCTAGCCTGGATAAGAAACCAGGACTTCAGTCTCACTGAAAAAGAGTAAACTGGACTGGAAATAAAAGTTAAAACTGTTGGAAACCTATCAAACAGCTGAAACCACCCAACAGGGGAATCACAAGAATGCGAATCCCCAGCGGAGTCACCAGTTCTATTTCGGGGAAAATCACCCTAGAGATTTGTTGGGTCAAAACCTCCACAGAGCAGGGCATGCCATTCAGAAGGACTCACACACAACCGTACTTGAATGCAAAAAACTAGAAATCAACGATAGCAGGACTCACCCGTAGTCCTACGTTCGATGTAGATCCCGCAGGGTTCAAACCCCTAGCAACCTTCCTTCCTCCTTCAACCTGCAAAACAAGAAAGAACGTGCACGGAAACCTAGTTGTACAGTATATATTTCTCCTAAACGTTAGTGTAATCAATGTGAAACATGATATAAACGATAACAACTGCTTAATAATCAATCTTTCCACATATAAAAATAGATACTAACACAGAAGTTCAGGAACAAGATGGTTCTTCATTATTATGAATAGCATGTACAGTAGTAGAAGTGGAGAGATCACCTGAATCCTTCCACGATCTTCGAACAGACCGTCATCCGGATTCGTCCCGCCCTTGCCTCGCTAAGAAACTTTCAAGACTTGTGCACTCGAGATGGCATATAAATGGATGAAAATCTCCAGGAAACAAGGATTTCCTGTATAAATCTGGGAAAGTGCAGGAGGCACGGGGAATCAGACTTGAACTTGGAATCCAACAGAGTATAATGACTATAAAATTTCTCTCTCCCTTAGGCCATGCACATGAGGGGCTTTTATACTCCCTCAAAGTAGTTTCAGTCAGTTGGAAACAGTTGGCCACGTACTGGGGTGGTTGAACTACTGGAGTAACCATCAACCCAATCTGAAAATAGGGAATTTATATATTTTTTTAATGGTTTTAATGGCATACGCGGAAAAGTACATGTGGACTAGCGTATACACGCGGAAAAGTCTGGGCATACCCGCGTATGGGAATTTTAACGCTGTTTTTTAGTGAATTTGTTCAAGTCTGTAGGAATGGGTGCCCAAAGCCATAAAAGCAATCATGAATCACATGAAGGTGAAAAATGATGCTATAACAAGCCAAGCTGGAAGATGATGTCTATCAACTCAGATAGGAAATGATGATCCTTAAAATTCATGAGGCCAACCAAAAGGAACATCTAGAGAAGGAAAACAATCAACTTAAGCAGCAAATGAAACAAGTCGAAATACTAATTTTTCACATGTTGTATGTTGTAATTATTACTTAAGAAAATTTCATTCACCCTAGTAGCAGTTAAGAAATTATAGATATAATAGTAAATAATAATGCACAATATAAGATAGCCAAGCACAATGAGAAAAACATTTTGGTTAAAGACCAAGGAAAAATTCCACAAGGGGGGAAACTAGAATTAATTCTTCTTCTTATATATTCATTCAATGTTCAACTTGAGACACATAGTCCAATAGTACATCCATAAACCAGTCAAAGCCAAACCTTTGACTACCAGGTCAACCAAGTCAAAACCAATCAAATGAGAGAGAGAGAGAGAGAGTCAAATATGGTTAATTATCAAAGTCTGTAATAGAGGGCAGAATTTCGGCCTATGGAAGCTATTTCAACCACAATAAAAAAGTCTCTGCAACTCTCGGTAAAAGTCAATAGTCAACCCTGTGGTTAATGCCCAAAAGCCAGTGCGAAACTCGGTCAACTAAGAGTCAAATATTCAGCCTACTTCCTCAGTCAAAGTGATGCAGGAGCATATGATGGTTCCAAATTTTGTACATTTAGTAGAATCTAGGGGATCTTATATTTTCAAGGGAGTTGGTTCCTTAAGTATTTAATTAATGTAATTTTCAATGTTTTGAGTGATTTTATGTGACACATTTAGAATAGGATTTAATTAAATATTGTGACACATATTTTTAAATGTTCTCGAATGTAGGAGAACATGAGAGATTTAGGCTAGTTGAGATTTCATATGGATTGTGAATCCTAGACTTAGGAATAGGTTGATGATTTTGTGGATTTAGAGGATTCTTAGGATTTAGTTGAGAAGATTGAGGATCTGAACCAGAATTGGTTGCAGAACCTTTTGTATATATTTGTAATCCTCAAAGGCATTAGAGACCATATTCTTAGAAAAGTAGAGTAAAGAGGAGAGATTCAAGAATAGAGAGGGTTCTGTTGAAGAGAAAAGGGACATATAAAGGCACATCAAGCCAAAGACAGAATGTAAACATGTTTTTATTGTATATGCATAATTTATTTGATTAATGAGAAATTGAGTTCATTACGACTGTGTTTTTGTTTCTTTTATGTGTTGATTGATCCGTAAAAGGACAAACCTGATTCTATGTGATATTTCATTGTTTAATGAATTCTGATGAATGCATAAGTCTTTTCTGAGTGATAGAAGACTTAATGGCTGGGTAGAATCTGTGTGATTCCAGTCTGGAGTAAGTAAATGTGTATGAAAATTGTTAAACACCATGTTGAAGCACACACATGGTGTATGAGGAAGATGAGCACACACACACAAGATTCAACACACAATGAAGGATAAGCGTGAGGCTTTCTTATTTTCCATTATACAAAGATGTACATTTATAGTACAATGGTGTGACTCTTGGTTTCATATTCCAAGGTCACTTGGACTCCATTGTGACTTTTCGCATTCCACACCTACCCATGTAGGATTAGGTGCTCCAACATCCCCCCTTAATCCGAAGGGGTATGTGTGAGTCCAAGAAAAGAGTTGTAATACAAATCTGCAAAGTATACATGGCAGCACTTGGGCTGAATCAACTCTCTGAAATGTTGGAAAAAAGAGGTGGTTTAAGGATGACCACCAACACCGGAACGCAAAACTTGTTGCAGTTCCCGGAACTCTTCCAAAACTGGCAAGAAGCTGAAGGCTTTTGCTAGAGGAATTGTCCCTCATATAAAAGGGAGACCTTCAACCTAAAAGAAGGGAGGTCTACTACCTGTGATGGTTTTAGGATGACCAACAACTTTGGAATGCTTTGAAGCATTTCCTGGAACTCAACCAATGTTGGCAAGACGCTGAAGGCTGCTAGGTTGAAGGCTTCTGCTAGAGGAAGTGTTCCTCATATATGAAAGGGAGACCTTCGACCTAAAAGAAGGGAGGTCTACTACCTGTGGTGGTTTTAGGTTGTCCACCAACCAAAGATGATGGTTTTAGGTTATCCACCAACCAAAGGCATGCTCATGGGCAGCCGTGTCTCTGGCTACATCTCTAAATCCGGAATGACGAATTGTGGCTCAGGCTCGCTTGAACTGCTGGCTACAACTCCGAACATGGAATGAGAGATTGTGGCTCAGGCTCGCTTGATCTGTTGTTGAAGCTTGTACATGACCACCATTTTCCCCCCTGTCAGGGACATGGTGAGATGATGGCGAAAACTCAACTGCAAGTTTGCTCAATCTCTGTGAACAAGTTCTAACATGTGTCGTAAACATCTTCTTGGCTGCTGATGCCCATTGCCAAGAAGCGATCCATCCAAGATGAATCTTGGTTCTTGCAGGAGGCTTGTTTCTGAAGCATCTGTCTAAAGAATGGGTGTGCCGACCACAGTGCTTGCATGGATGAAGATAAAAACAATGATCTTTCACATGGCCAACTCGATCACAATGTTGGCATTTTACAATCTGTTGTGGTTGTGGAAGTGGAGCAGGATCTGGAATAGCTGCAGGTGAACTCTCATACAGGAATCCGGCACTCTGAAATATGATGGGCTTGGTGTAGTCTGGAATATGAAAGGACACATCCTTGTCATATCCAAGACCAGTTCGGTGCTTGTTGTGGACAAGCTCTTCCCAAGGTCTGATGATGGGCTTGAGAAGTGCAGGTTGAGATGTTGCATCTGCATGTACATCTGCTCTCCGTAGGAGGAACCAATGTGGGTCAAGCAAAGCATCCATCTTTCTTATGAGAGTCCTTCAATGTTCAGTCAAATGTTCTACTGTGGTGACTCTTTGCCGAATTTCATCTTATGAAGCCGAGATTCCAACCGCAAAAACTCAATCTTTCCGTGTGCATTGCAAACAACTTTGAATCTTACAAAGAGCATTCTCAAGCCATTTTTTATCATGTCATCAACATTGGAATGAATGAGGTTATTCAACAACTCTAATGCCTCATTGATTTTAGCCATTTCAACAACTTAGGCTCAAAAAATGAAAGGGTGTCGGCTTCAACCGAAAATGCACCCGTTTACAATGTGATTCAACAAATACAAATGACTACAAATAATTTCCAACTATGGAAATCTCAAGTACAAAATCTGCTCCTCAAATGATGGAGGGCAATAAACAATGACTTGCATCAACAACTCAAATTCACTGATTCCAACTATGAATGAAGCAATGTTCACTCACAATGTGAGTTCAATACAAAATCTCTGCAAAAATATTTGAATGTGTAGCTGAAAACACTATGCAAGAAGTCTCAACAAAGAGCTGTTTTGCACCAATAACAACTCGTCTTCCAATGTCAATTTTTTCAAAAAATCACCCTTATGTCAATGCCACAAATGTAATCTGCACTTTTCTTTATGTATTCAGTCCATTTTCTCTTTTTCTGCTGTTTTTTTTTTCTTTCTGCTCTTCAATGTCCTTCCTCTCTCTCTGCTGTTTTTATTTTTTGTTTTTTTTAATTAATTAAAAATTAATTAAAAAAAAAATTATTTGGGATTAATTAAAAAATGAGGGGAATCAAAAATCGAATTTAAAAATGGGGGAGGGGGGTTATTAAATAAAATATTAAAATGGAAAAGGGATTTTTATTTTTTATTTTTTTTTTATTTTTAAAGAAAGGGAATTAATTAAAAAATGGGAATGAAGGAGTGTAGTTAAAAAGGAGGACAGGATTAATTGAGATGGGACGGAATTAATTAAAAAATGGGAATGAAGGAGTGTAGTTAAGAAGGAGGAGGGGGATTAATTGAGATGGGACGTATATTAAAATTAAATATAAAAATTGATTTAAAAAAAATGGGCGGTATTGTTATGAGAGGGGAGAGGGTGTAGTGTTATAGCAATGGAGAAGTCGAATGGGCGTAGAGCGTAGGTGGAGTTTGTAAGGGGTTTTGGGGGGAGCCGTAAGGCAGTGTGTGGTCGTGGAGTGGCGTAAGGAAATAGCAAGGGGCGTAAGGAATAATGGGAGCAGTAAGCCGTGAGGATAGTGTTGAGTGTGAGGTATGGTGTAAATTAAACGCAGAGTGCCGAGGGTTGGGGTTGGGAATGAGTATATGTGTTGCAGTGGATTGGGAAGAGCGGAGTGTTGTTGAACACAGAGAGAGCCGTAGGGTGAGGGATGAGCGTGAGAGGTAGGGAGCAGGGTAGCGTGGAGAGGTTACGCTGCAGAGATGGGGAATGGAGGGTCGTGTAGTGTCAAGGTTTGAGCGTATAATGTAGAAGGTGAGGGCGTATTGTGTTTTGAAAAAAAATGAAATAAAAATCTGGATGAGAGGGGCGTTTGAGAGGGGTCGTATGGCCGTGGAAGGCGTGTAGGGGAGTGCCGTGTGTAGTAGATGGGTTTCTATGTGTGGAGGATGAGTGAATTTTGCAGAGCGAGGGGGTTTGGAAAGCGTGGAAGGGAGAGTCAAGGGTTCTGGTTGCATAGATTTTTTTTTTTTTAATTTTTTTTTAATTTTTAAAATAGCAGAGAGCAGGAAATTATCATTAAAACAACAGCAGAATTTCCAGATATTGCAGAGAAAACTCAGAAATTTTCCCAGTGGTCCAGCTTCAGATGCACAAAGCTGTGTTCTTCCAAACCACTGCTGCTCTTCTTCAAAACAAATTCTGAATGCTGTCAATTTCTGAATGTTGCTCCTTCTCCAAAACACTTCTGAATGGCGGCAAAAACACTGCTGTAGAAATCTCTGAGTGCTTCAGATGTGCAGTGCTGCTCCCAATTTCTGAGTGCTGCAAAAATGTCAAGAATTTTGCAGATATGCATAGGCCATAAACACAAATGGCTCACTCAATTTGAAGCAGGGCCAGCAATCGCCCACTCTGATACCATGTTAAACACCATGTTGTAGCACACACATGGTGTATGAGGAAGATGAGCACACACACACAAGATTCAACACACAATGAAGGATAAGCGTGAGGCTTTCTTATTTTCCATTATGAAAAGATGTACATTTATAGTACAATGGTGTGACTCTTGGTTTCATATTCCAAGGTTACTTGGACTCCATTGTGACTTTTCGCATTCCACACCTACCCATGTAGGATTAGGTGTTCCAAAAAAAACCAAGAAGGAGAAACAAATGTGAATTCTAGATGCAATTAATGAATACACAACAGTATTATGGATTGGAAACAGTTTGAAAATCGTGCAGCGAGTGTGAATGTTATAGATATGAGTGAAAACCAGAAGAGAAAGCTCAGGAAGGAGTAGCATGGATGAGACAGAATTGCAAAGCAGTGGCGGTTGGAAAAAGAAACTTGATTAAGGTAGAAAACCCTTATAAGATTCTAGAGAGAGAGATCGGATGGCAAGGATTAAATCGCAGAGACAAGCAAAATACCGACGGCTAAGATTACATCGCAAAGTTAAATTGTGAAAGTGCCGAAGTGGACATGTGTTGGGTGGAGGTTCAAGCGCATATCGCATAGCACATGTGATATGGTATAATAGTTAATGCTTGAGTTAAAAGTTTCGAAGTGCGATGAGGTAAGTTTGCGGTTTGTCGAAGTTGTGATGTGTGAAATATTATAATCGCCAATGTGCGAAAGGTTATAATTTCTTATGTACAAAATGCTATATTCGTCGATTTGCGAAGTGCCATGTTCTGCGATCTGCGATATTGTTTTGGGAGCCAATTGCGATCTGTTTAAAATTTCTAAAGTTGCGATTAGTGATCTGTCGTGCGAGTTGGAAATTTATGTGGGCCCATAAACCACAGGTTCACAGTATTGTGGAAAGCAGTAGTTTGTGATGTTGTGCTTGCGGCAAGGGAGCGCAATGCCATGGAGGAATAGTTGAAGCCACATGTGGATAGGTTCATTGGGTGACGTTTGTGGTCATGGATGAAGAGAAAATAGAAAGGTAAGGGTAAGTATAAGCATTTCATGATAAATGTGATTATTGTTAAAATGGGTTTTTAAAGGTTCTTCAAGATATTATGAACCTATCTGAATGTAGTCACATTCAGAGTCTAGACTCTATTATGAGTATAATCCTGGGGTAAGAGTGCGGTTAGCCATTAGCCCTGCATCATTTGGTATCAGAGCAGGTTTTCTCTTCGGAGGAGAAATCAGAGTGGGTTTACTCTTTGAAGATAATTCAGAACTTGCAAAATTATTTTATTTTATAATTACCATAACATATTTGTGAACAGAGAATAGGAATGCTCTTTTGGAGACAGACAAAAGGTATGTAGAGGAGGTTTTGTGAATTAACAGATTTTATATGCAGGAGCTTAGAGCTTAAGGAGGACAAGGAAAGCTACTTTGGGAGAAGTAGTTACATGCAAGGGAAAGAGGTTAGATCAGCTAGAGATGGAAGCTAATCAGAAGAATTTTAAAGTGGCCATAGAAATTTGGCAACATTAAGCTTTTGGAAGCTTGGGAATGGTATTTGTTTTAATTATCATTGATGTGTAGGTAGCAACAATTAGTGAGGCATCTCAGCAAGAAGATCACAGCCTTAAGAGCCATGATGAAGGAAGCCAATAAGGGTTTCTGAGAGAGTGTGGCCAGAACCTAGTATTTCAGTTGTGATTGAAACACAAGAGAAAAATTGTGATCTCAAGTGTAGATGAGTTGTGAATGTGAGCCTAGAATGAGTAGAGATAAATTTTCAAGGAGGTTCCTGACAGAGGGCCAGTGCTTGCCAAAATACCAAGTACAGAGGAGAACTTGGTGAAGTAAGTTATAGAAGGAAGAACTTGTTACTGCAGAGGCTTAGTGAAGCTCATTGCGAGTGTGAGAATCTCATGAAGATGAAGAATAAGATGACTACTAATAGTCATAGCATAGGTTCAGGAAGCAACCACAAAGTGAAGAAAGAATATGCCAAATTTAATAGCATATGGAGATAGATGAGTGATGAAGAATATGAGAGGGAGAAAGCTGAGATAGAAGTCCATCTTAAAGTACTGATGGAGCTATTATAGAGGAATAAGGAAGACCAGAGGTGTGGTTTTCTTATGAGAAGGAATATAAGGTGGCATAAGCTACAGAAGAGGAAAGAGAAAATGATAAATTCTTGACAGAAGGAAGAATTACTTAGAATCAATGGGCATCTAAGAGAAGACTTGAAGACTGAAACTCCAAGTGAGGCCAAGAGGTCTCAAAGTATTAAAACTGATATTTTGTGTATGACTGCAGGTACAACGAATGAAGAAGGACAATTTTTTGATATTCTCATAAAGGAGGAAGAAAATAGGTAGAATTTATTTTTTTTTCTAAAAGAAGATGGGATAGCTAGGTCTCATATAAATGCACAAGCACAGTCGATTGAAGGTGATGTTTTTCAGCATACTATGAAGGCTGAAAACAAAAAATATTTCGCTTATGATGATGGCCAAGAACAGAAAGAGGAAAATATGATATCAAACATTCATATGTTATTCTTGAGAAGGCTGAAAAGAAGACCATTGAAGATATTTTGAGTCTTATAGAAGACTTCGAGAAGCCATAGAAATATTTGGTGATTGAGTCATCAAATAATACCACTGGGTCTTGTGAGTTTAATGTTGATAATTTGATTGTGTTTGTAGGTGTTGTAGTATGGAATCCATCTCTTGGAGTTGCCTTGAATGAAGTTGAGAATTGTCAAGCAAGGTATGATGAAGAGTTTCTTTTTTATGAAGACCAAGTTGAGTTGTTGTAGTAGAAGGAATTCATAAATTCCTTACTTAATAAGGGAAGCATCTCCAAGGAAGGTGAGATAGTCATGTCTCATATGAAGGAACCTAATATTGTTGAGGACATGGAGGAATTGGCTTATATGATTGGCCAAGAGAAGACTGTAGGACCGACCTTTAGAACTGTCACAGTGGTGGAGAATCAGAATTCTATTCTGATAGAGGATGAAGAAATAATGTCACAACATGATTGGACTTGTGACAAAGAAGAGGAAAATTGTGAAGATTGTACAAGGTTTTCAAGAGAAATTGCATGTGAGATAATTGATTTGTGGATTAAGCTAAGTCTTTTCGAGGATAGACTAGCAAGTCAGAGAATGAATATTCTAAATGTACAATTGACTTTGGATGAAGATGAGGCAGACATATCTCAAGTTGAAGGAGAGTCAGTTTTAGAATTGAAGAAGACAAGAAGTTTACAGGTAAGGCATAATGATGAGGAACATGTAAAGCATGAAGATACACTATTTGAAGAAGCTGAAGTGACTGTCAGAATCAGTCAAGGAGGAAAAGGAAAATCACTGACGGTTGTCAAGGAAGAAGAAGAAGGTTATGCTAAAACTAAAATTAATCATATTGTTGATGTGTCTGAGATAAGACAAGTACAAATCGAATGGTTGAAATTATTACTAGAAACATTTGAGCAAGAGAAAGGAATTGCAGACAATGATGTCGAAATGTCTCAAGTTGTGAAAGAGGTAGAAGCAGATACTAGTTTGCCAAAATTGATTATGTTTTCTAGTATACAAAGAAGAAGGAATGAGTATATTATTGCAGTAAAAGAATCAAAAGACAATTTATTTTTTGGAAGTAAATTTGCAAGTAGTGAGCAGAAGAGGGATGTTGCAGAGGGAGATATCTTAAGAGATATTCAGGAAGTTTAGGATGTCGCAATGTCCAAAACAATATTTGCAGTAGTAAATGGAGTAATTCCAAGTGAAAATGAATAAATCGAAGCAAGAGGAGCTTAAGAAAGAAATCATCATTTTAGTGATGAATGGATAAAGTGCAGCAAAGTACAATGGCAAAGTAAGGAAAACAAAATTAGTTTGCAGCAGCAGAATAAATTGCAAGAAGCCATAGATGAACTATGGAACCTAATGCAGATACATAAGATGAGCTGTAGCAAAATGAAGAAAGCAGTCCACTGTGGAATTTTTTTGGAAAGGGAAGAACAGTGAAGGTAGAGACAGTGGAGCACTACAGTACAAAGTATGTAAGCCTGGAAGATTGTAGCTGAAGAATGATGAAGACAATGCATCTTATGGACAGCAGCAAAACAGAGTCCGGGATCCAGTAGGAGTTGAAAACAAAACTTCATGATCAGGAGATCATGGAAACTTTTCTACCTTGGGAGTCTGATGCAGGAGCATCATGGTTCCAAATTTTGTACATTTAGTAGAATCTAGGGGGTCTTATGTTTTCAAGGGAGTTGGTTCCCTAAGTATTTAATTAATTTAATTTTCAATGTTTTGAGTGATTTTATGTGAGACATTTAGAATAGTATTTAATTAAATATTGTGAGGCATATTTGTAAATGTTCTCAAATGTAGGAGAACATGAGAGCTTTAGGCTAGTTGAGATTTCATAGGGATTTTGAATCCTAGACTTAGGAATTAGTTGATGATTTTGTGGATTTAGAGGATTCTTAGGATTTAGTTGAGGAGATTGAGGATCTGAACCAAAATTGGTTGCAAAACCTTTTGTATATATTTGTAAGCCTCAAAGGCATTAAAGACCATATTCTTAGAAAAGTAGAGTAAAGAGGAGAGAGTCAAGAACAGAGAGGGTTTTGTTGAAGAGAAAATGGCCATGTAAAGGCGCATCAGGCCAAAGACAAAATGTAAACATATTTTTATTGTATATGCACAATTTATTTGATTAATGAGAAATTGAGTTCATTGCGACTGTGTTTTTGTTTATTTTATGTGTTGAGTGATCTGTAAAAGGACAAATCTGATTCTATGTGATATTTAATTGTTGAATGAATTCTGATGAATGCATAAAACTTTTCTGAGTGATAGAAGACTTAATGGCTGGGTAGAATCTGTGTGATTCGAGTCTGGAGTAATTAAATGTGTATGCAGACCAAGAAGTAGAAACAAATGTGAATTCTGGATGCAGTGAATGCATACGTAATGGTATTTTGGATTGGAAAAAATGTGCAAAGAGTGCAACGAGCGTGAATGCTATAGATTTGAGTGAAAACCAAAAGAGAAAGCTCAAGAAGGAGTAGCATGGACGAGACAGAGTTGCAAAGTGGTGGCAACCAGAAACAAAAAATTGATTAAGTCAGAAAACCCTTAAAATATTCCAGAGAAAGAGATCGGACGACAAGGATTAAATCGCAGAGACAAGCAAAAGACCGACAGCTAAGATTAC
Source organism: Pinus albicaulis (assembly GCA_034641835.2). Lineage (NCBI taxonomy): Eukaryota > Viridiplantae > Streptophyta > Pinopsida > Pinales > Pinaceae > Pinus > Pinus albicaulis. The sequence continues at coordinate 247,841,774 of CM076573.1, read as the reverse complement.
ATCACAAAGTTAAATTGTGAAAGTGCTGAAGTGGACACGTGTCGGGCAGAGGTTCAAGCGCATATCGCAGAGCGCATGTGATATGGTATAATATTTAACGCTGGAGTTAAAAGTTGCGAAGTGCGATGAGGTAAGTCTATGGTTTGCCGAAGTTGCAACGTGCGAAATTTTATAATCGTCGATGTGCAAAAGGTTATAATTGTCGATGTACGAAATGCTATATTTGTCGATTTGTGAAGTGGCATGTTCTGCGATCTGCGATATTGTTTTGGGAGCTGATTTTGATATGTTTAAAACTGTTGAAGCTGCGATATAGCGATCTGTTGTGCAAATTGGAAATATATGTGGACCCATAAACCATAGGTTCGCAGTATTGTGGCAAGCAACAATTTGCGATGTTTTGTTTGCGATAAGGGAAGGTGATGCCACAGAGGAATAGTTGAAGCCACGTGTGGAGAGGTTCATTGGGCGACATTTGTGGTCACGTATGAAGAGAAAATAGAAAGGTAAGGGTAAGTATAAGCATTTCATGATAAATGTGATTATTGTTAAAATGGGCTTTTAAAGGTTCTTCAAGATATCATGAACCTATTCGAATGTAGTCAAATTCAGAGTGTAGACTCTATTATGAGTATAATCCTGGGGTAAGAGCGTGGTTAGCCATTAGCCCTGAATCACAAATATTTAGTTGAAAAAAGACAAAGTCCTCCTATAATATTCGGTAAAAATCCTTATTCAAATCCTAGTTAAAACCTACGGTCAATGCCCAAAAAATAGAGCCAAAAATTCGTTCAACACAAATAACATTCTAGTCAAATATTCAGCCTCCAAGCATAGTAAAAATCTCGGTTAAAGCAATAGTAGAAAGTCTCAGTCAACAGAAGGTCAGCACTGGTCAACACAGGAAAAACAGATTAGAAACTAAACTCTCGATAAAACAGGAAATGTCCTCCTTCTCCTTTGCACGTGTGAACTTGCTCTAGAATTTCATATCAAATTGATGTGTGATGATGGATATCTAAATGAGGGCCAATGAACTCATATTTATATGAGTTGGTGGAGGTAGCATTTCCATTTGTGGGGTTGAATTTTCCTTCACTAGGACGACTTGGCCAAAGTCAAAATATGAATTGTTTCCAATATTTTGATAATGAAAAGTATGACTAAAGCTACTATTTTCAACACTCCCTCTCTGCTAGGGAGTAATTTTTGGCTACATCATAAGTCTCATCTTGAATGTACATGTCTCAAAATAAGAGAAGCTCATCTCATATCATCTCATCTTAGATGAACAATGATGAACTCTATCCATACAAGAAGAAGAATGATCCAAACGATGTTAGGGGAAATAAATTTACCACAACCAAGTCCATGGTAGTCATAAGTGACCTTGGTAAAGATCACACACATATTTCCACTGACTGATCCTCACCTAACTTGATCCTCAATAATCAAGTGGTAGAACACCTACATCCAACACTAAGGGGAGATCAAATTTCCACAACAAAGTCCATGGCAGTCATGTCCGCCCTTGGTAAATATCACAGACACCTAAGTCTCCTCACCCACTAGCCAGATGGGTGGAAATACTGGAAATATTAACCATATCAATATGGCCCTTGGTCAATAATGACATGAAGGTGAATTATGAGTAGGATTATTAATGGGGTATGTACTCAGCCATGTCCATGGCTTGAAGGAGTACCCTCACACCCTAGAGCCTCATTTCTCATCCCTCCCCCCCAACAAGTCCATGGCTAGTCAAATGACTGGCGAAATAGCATATGCTTAGTGTTCTTGATCAACAATGTTCCCTACCATGTAGGGTTACATTCTCCTACACTCCAAGCTAATCTTTGAAGAATAAGAAGTTCAATTTTATCAAAGGCTTGGTGAAAATGTCAGCAAATTTCTCATCAGTTGAGATGTGTTAGAGCCTCACTACTCCTCTCTGTACCATATCTGTGATATAGTGGTACTTGATCAGAATGTGATTTGACCTGTAATGGAATAATGGATTATATGAAAGTATGATCCCACTTTTATTGTCACAGTACATCATGGTCATATCTGGAACATGATAAAACATCTCTGAAAAGAGCTTCCACAACAACATTGCCTCACATCTAGCCATGCTATATGAAATATACATTGTCTTAGTTATACTAAGAGTGACAAATTTCTACTTCATTCTCATCAATGAAATCATGGTATATCCTAGGCTAGAGCAACACCTTGATGTGTTCTTCCTATCGATAACACTCCAATCCCAATCTGCATTTGTATATCCATGTAGTCTTAAATCCCTACCGAAGGCATATCTCAGTCCATAATTGATCGTCCCATGTAGATATCTCAAAACATGTTTTTTTGCCACCCAGTGAGCATGCAAAGATTCCACCTTGAACTAACTCAAGGTGTTAATAGAAAAACATATATAATGTCTAGTGTTGAGAAGAATCATCAAATATCCAATCATTTATCGGTACATAGAAGGATCCGCTAGATCTGATCCCACAACTTCATTGTATAACTTCTTGAAGTTTAAATCCATCAGTGTGGCCATGGATTTGCAATCTGTTAGAGTCATATACTATAGTAATCAAAGTCAATTTTGTCTTTTTATGTATTTTGGTGAAGATGTGAAGTTTAGTCATGATCTTATAAAGATCAAGTTTAAAGCGTCATTTGGAGAAATAAGTGGTGTCACATCATGAGTTAGTGGTCATGAGTTGTAGTGTCTATTATAAAATCAAATGTGTCATCAATTCCTTGTCATCACAAAAGGTGTGTTGCGCTTTTGTTGCAAGAAGAGATTTTGAAGTTTGAAGGTTTGTGTTTGTCCTAAAATATTTCTCACATGTTCACAAAATTTTATGGACCATTTCACACCAACCCAGTGCTTTTAGCAGTTTAGAGGATTGTTGGAGGTAGCATAAACTTGGAGCGTTGCACTTTTGGAGAAACACATCGAATGCGCTACACTTTCACATAGTCAACATGTTTTTTCTATATCTCTTAAACCATTTACCCGTTTTCCATGAAATTTTTATAGGAGGTGAAGAAGGATGAGATGAACAAAATTAATCAATTTCAGGTCAAAATGCTTCACGATTTTCGAGAAACGAGACACTTCCATCTACAACCATTTTTGGTTTTTCTCAAAATCCATGAGTCATATTCAGCTCAATTGATTTGTGGAGAAGAGTTATAATGATATTAAACTATTGAAAAAAAAATAGCTTAATCTAATTAATTTTTTAGGAGATATTTGAAAATTAATCTTGTTATGTTTTAGCTACATGGGAGTTGTTGCGCTTTTGGACAGTTGCTACGCTTTTAGACAATTGTTGCGCTTTTGACAATTTCACTTCAAGATTAATTTATGATGAAATGGAGATGAATTTTGAAAAAGTAAAAGAGATATTTTTTTTAAGAACAAGACAATTAAAAAAAAAACCTCCTTTAGTTTCTTTACATGTGTCATATATTGGAATATTTGAGTGCGTCTTTGCAGCTTATTTTTAAGATTTTGTTATTTCTTGTTTTAGTCATGATTTTTGGGAGCATATTCCGAGGAGCTTGAGAGGAATTTGTGAAAAATTAGAGAGGTTTCTCCCAAGAACAAGTTTATCTACAAAATCCTCCTTTGGTTTGGTAGCATCGGTCATGGTTCAATAGATATGATTTAATATTTGACCCCTATTTTCCTTAAATTTGGTCCCTATTCCTAGCACACAGTTCCAAATTTAATGTAATTGATTCTATATCTAGGGAAATGATTGAGCTCGACCCCCTAAGTCTAGGGATGATATTATTGTATATATTTTTATGAATTTTAGTGTGAAAAGGGTTCGGTTGGTGAGTTTTGAGAATAAAGAGCATTGTTTGTATTATATATTTTTTATTTTGCAGTGAATGAAAATACATAGACATGATTTATATGGATTTTTGTGTCATATCTTGATGGTGTTGTGCTTCTCATGTTATAATTTTTCCTTATTTTATTTCCATATCTTGAATGTATGCCTTCATGTTTGGTTGAACCAGGAATTATCTCAGACTTCATTTAAAAATTTCTTATACTCACCCTCCTATAGAGAATTAATTTGATTACACCACCAGGACTGCCTACCTTGCCCCTATAGAAGACCCCTCATATCTTCATCCTATCATTGGAAAATAATAAACTTGAGATGACTCTATGCCCAATGGATTTATCTTCTATTCTTCCAACAAACCTTTAAAACTTATACCCCATTGAGCACCATACCTAGCCTAAGATCTAAGTGAGTGAAAATTTCAGACAGAGAGAGCCCTCTCTAGAGCTAGAAGGGCTAGATTCTAGCTCACAAATGGTTTTTTGGTTATCTCTGGTTTCCTTTCTTCAACCTAGAGAAATTACGGAGTGATAGCATTCTAGTGTTGTTGTTGAGGGAATGAAAGGTTTCATCTTCTCCAGGAAAGATCATTAAAGTTTCAGATATGATTGTTGATGGTGAAAAATAGTCAGAGACAAGGAGGTTACATCATTCACCTAGCAACTCGAATCAAGTTTAAACCTTATCAAAAGACTCCACCGGAAACAGGATCCAAAAATCACGATTTTACTGGCAAATCTATTGGCTCAAGATGAGTTATATATCTGTAAGGTATGTTCCTTTAAATCGTATGCTTATTTCTAGCTTTCCAAATCATATTCCTTATATAAATTAGAAATCATATTTTCCAAATTCAAAGATGAGAATGGTTATGATGTTGCTTTACAGCTTATCAAATTTCATATGCATTCATGAAAATATAAAGTTGAATGCATGAATATTATCTCATGAAGATGTTCATGGCTACTCTGGAAGGGAAGGCAAGGTCATGGTATGAACAATTACCAGCTACTATTTTATGTTCTTTAAAGCATTTTCATACATTATTTTTTGAAAATTATAAAGGATCTTATCCATATCTGCTACTAGTTCAAAATTGTTGTGATCATTTTGAGAATTTCATTCAAAATTTGGAAAGTTTTTATGAAAATGATAAATTTATGGATGATGAGATTATAGAGGCTATTCATGAGAACCCTTTTAACCATCAGGAAGAAGAATTAGAGATTAGTTTCCATCATATTCAAGAAAACTTCAAACAAATAATAGCTTTTCTCTTGCCTGAAAATGAAGTAAATCAACATCTTGATGTAGAAAATTATGATTCATCAGCCCTTCTATTTCCTAGGTCTTTATTCCAAGAAGGATATTATAAAATTCTAAGTTTTGAAATTGTGTGTATGGAAAATAAAAACAATGAGATCACTTTAAATGAAGATGAAGGTTTTATTCATGAAAGGAGTGAGCTAAATAATGACATCAATATGCCATAGTTACAAGAGGATAATGAAGAGAAGGTTGCTTTATATCATTTGGAAAATAAAGAAACAATTCAAGGTTTCATGCCTCTTGAATCATGTGAAGGGTTAACTTTTTACATTCATGTTGTCCATGATGCGACTGTTCTATTTGAAGCCTTTATTTTTTCTTGTAGATGAAAAAGATGTTAAGAAGCCTTATGTTTTTTAAATTGAAAATGATCATGAGGAGTGCAATGAAATTTAAGATATGAAATGAGAGCGTGAAGCTTTTCTTCTTCCTTTTTCCCATCAACAAGAAATGAACATAATGAACATTCCTATTCTTAAAGATTATTTTTCCTGCTTATTGAAATTATCAAGGGAGTTTATGTTGCTCACCAGTATAGGAATTAGATTTATCATGGAGTTTGAATTTCCATTCTCCAATTTTTTCTTTCTTCTTGAGGAAAATATAAGCAGAAAACGATCAAAGAACCATCTTCTTTTATGGTTGCACTAGAATTTTTCTATTACCTAATCTAGTAGATGTTTCTAGTAATTTTGAGTAGGTAGGTATGATGAATAAGCTCAAAACCCTGGGTATTATTTTCATTTTTAGTTTGCATCAAAGTTTTCAGTTTTAAGTGTACAATTTAGGTTTCAGTATGAGGATTGGAACAGGTTGCCAGTTTGGTTTCAGTTGCAATGGTTTCAGCGTACAGACAGGTTGCAGGAATGATTATGTCCAGGCACATGGTCTATGGTGTTCTTAGAACCTCACAGGGAGGATGACATCCTCATTGGAGCCGATGTTAGAGTCCTATACTATAGTAATCAAATTCAATTTGGTATTTATATGTATTTTGGTCAAGTTGTGAAGTTTAGTCATGATATTATAAAGATAAAGTATAAAGCATCATTTGGATAAATTACAAAGTGCTAACAAAGTGGCAACATAGTCGAGGAGCGAAAGGTTCCATATTCCCTGAGAAATAACCATCAAGTTTCAGATCTGATTGCTAATGGTGAATAGTGATCAGACTCAATAATGTTGTGCATTATTCACCGGGAAATCCATTGTCAACGAGATCCATAATTCCAAAAGGTATGTATGATGAAATCCATGTTACATCCCATGATTTTAATGATGATTTGTAGCAAAATTGTCAATTTTCATGTGATCAAAATAGGGATGAAGACATTTTTTCAAATTTTCCTTTGTGCCATACCTCTACTGAATTTTTGTCTCATGAAAAAGTCTACGAAAATCAGATCTCTGAAATTGTTTGCATGGAAAATTTAGGCAGTGAACTAGACCTTGTTGGTAGCTTCTTACATATGTAGGAGGATCATGTGCAAGAACGTGTTTCTCTTCACTCCTTTGAAATTCAAAATGAACTATTTTCCGGTATATTTGAGAGTGATTTTGAAACTGAAAACATAAAACAACCAACATTAAAATATGAAGCTTCTCTTATGAGTTTTTTTAATCAAGAAGATATGATTTTTCATATTCTTCAAGATTATTTTGCTAGCCTATTTGAATCATCAGTGAAGTCATATTTTGTTTTCTTTATAGAGAACGGGTTTCAGTTTCATCTATAATTTAAGTTGCCATTATGTATCATTTTTTGTTTGCTTACAGAGGGTGTGATAAAAATGAGGGTGAGTGGCCATCTCCTTGCTTGGCTTCACTGGAAATTATGTATCACTTGAGTGCGTAGGTTATGCAACAGTTTAGTGTAGATAGCAGTGTGAATAAGCTCAATGGTTTGAGCATCTTTTTCAGTACTTTTCAGGTTCCCATTTTAGCAGTGTGCCAGTTTCCAGAAATTTGTTTTGGTAGATTAGTATTACTTTTCAGCATTCATTTTCTGTTTTTCGTTGTGTGTTGAAGATTTGAAATAGAGTAGGTAACAGGCAACAGTTGGAAAATTGAGTTTGGGATCAGCCCAATGGTTAGGCTACTATTATACGGTGTTCTTTGCACCTCATAGGGAGGATGTCATCCCCATTGGAGCCGATGCTAGAGTTCTATATTATAGTAATCAAAGTCAATTTGGTATTTCTATGTATTTTGGTTAAGTTTTGAAGTTTAACCACGATCTTATAAAGATCAAGTTTAAAATGCCATTTTGATAAATAAGTGGTGTCACTTTGATCTATATGAGATATTAATGAAATTGTTCTTGAGGATTTGTAAATTACAAGTGTTTAAATTGAGTTTTTGAGAGCTTTTATGTTGATTTTTTAAACACATAAAGCATGTAAATAAACTCTGAAATATACAGAATCAACAGACAAATGAACCATAATAATAACCATAACGCAGCAAAAGATGAAGGAGTTCACCCTTGTTGGGCTACGTCTCCTTGGCGCATCTTCCAATGGCTTGGACCTCTTTCATTATGCTCAAAATGGTTATTATATACATTTATAGTGCTCAAATGGCTTCAAAACATGTTCCATCAGCTTCAGAATGCCAAAAAATGCATGTCTAGCCTCTTTCTGATCCGAAATTTGTCAAAAACTGAAGAACTTATGAGCTCCCTAGTTTTCCTGCTAACCGCTCCATAATTTCCCCAAAATCTAGACTGGTCCTACAATTTCGCCCCATTTTTGGCTAACAGAGTGAAAATTTTCCAGAATTGCGAGTGAAATTGCCAGAAGCTTAATTTTCCCAATGACGCCTTAAGTCCAAAAAATTAAACATAATGTATTGGTGCATTAAAAAAAAATTAATAAAAAAAAAACTACAGACTGTTATATAACCATCGGAGGTTAAGTTCAAAGGTGTTACATTTGGTGGTTAATTTGGTGGTTAGGGCGTGGCTTCCAAACTCCACGGTCATAAGAGGTCTACAGTGGCGGTGGTCTCATGACATGGTTTACGTGGGCAGCTAGTTGGGAATTAGGACTTCGCCCCCCCGGTTCTTAGAAATGGTCATATGTAAAACATGTATGGGGAGGGCGTGGCTAAGCGCTGGCCCCCTTCCCCACAACTCTGCCATATAAGACATTTTTATAATGTTTGTGCCAATATTTTTAACAACAAATAACATGGCTCAACCATTCATGTGATGCACTCTTTGGCGAGTGGTCATGGTGTCGAATCCTCCGGTGGTGCAGTTCGACCTTCAACCAATTTTGGTGGCCCCCATGTTGCCACTTCGTAGCCTCCGGTTGCACCACGTGGCAGCATGTGGTTGGCCACCTTCCCAACCAATAAAAATTCATCACCCAACACCAATAAAACTCGCGCAAGTGGCACCCCATGATTGTCCAAACATGCACAGTCCCATTTGACCAGTAAACCATGCCCAGTCAGCAGTACGGACTGCTGACTAGGGAACCTACACATATTTTTGCCAAAATTTACCTGTTCGAGAAAATGGACAAAACATGTTTCTAGGAGCGTACAATGTCAGTTTTTCGTGAAATGAGTTGTGTCAAATTCAGAATGATGAGATCTACGTGATTGTTTTGGTTCCACGCCATTCCAACAATTTTCATTTTTTAGCATAATTTTGAGAACCTGATCACTCCTCCCCACTGGAAGCTTTTGGACCCCAAAATATCAGTTTCAGTTTTTTAATAGATGAGGGTAAAATTACCTCACCTTTCCAATCTTGATCCATTTGGCTTTTCTAGGATTTATGCCTTTGAGCCCCACACGAATTTACTCCACATTCCCTCATTTTGAAGACCTTGTTCTTTTGTCAAGAATGGTGTCTTGTTGTAGTTCATCAAGGTATTCAGGAGAAAAAACCTTAATGGAAGGAATCTGAACATTTTTTCCTTGATATTCAATCAAAGCTGGCTCATACAACCTTAAGTTCTCAACATTAACAACAACATAAATTTTCATATATGAAGGCAAATCTAACTTGAAGGCATTATCACCAATCTTTTCTAAAATTATGAATGGAACATATTGAATTGGTTTCAATTGTTTACCTTCTCCTCAAAGCCTTTCTTTGCTAATGGGAAGCCAAACTTCATCATCAACTTGGAATTTGTGATCTACATGATACTTATCATGCATTGTTTTCTACTTGACTTGGCTCTTTTCCAGTTGTTCTTGAACTGCTTGATGCACCAATTGGATTTGTTCAATGAACCTTTTATCTTTGTTCAATGACCATAAATAGCAACACCCTTTCCAAAAAATAAATCCAAATGAGATATAGGCAAGTATCCCAAACATTCCTCAAATGGTGATGTTTGAGTTGAGGAGTGCTTGGCCCAGTTGTAAGCACGTTGAATATAGTGCAAGTTTTCATCCCATAACTTAGGAAGCTTTTTGCAATAACCACGAAGAATATTTATCGTCGTCCTATTCACCACCTATGTTTGACCATTTTTTTGCAGATGAAATTTTGTACTCTTTTTCAATTTGGTGTCCATGAATCCCCACAATCTTGACCAAAAGTTCCCAACAAAGCGGGAATCTTGATCACTAATAATGGATGTGGGAAATCCAAAATGCACCCATACATTCTGAAAGAATAATTGAGCAATTTATTAATCTGTAATTTTCTTTTTACATGGCATAAAAATACACATTTTTCTGAACCTATCCACAACTACAAAAAGATAATCATGATTCCTCTTTTACATAGGAAGACCTCCAACAAAGTCCATAGAAACACTCTCCCATGGATGAGAAGGTACTATAAGTGGAGTGTACAATCCTAAATTTCTATTTCTAGGCTTACTAACATCACATAATGAACAAACTCTTATAAAATGTGACACACTTTCAAGCATACAAGGCCAATAACAATACCTATGTAGATGCGCCACCATCTTACTTACACTGAAATGACCAGCAATAAGAGAAGTATGTGCCTCTCTTATGATGTTTATTCTTTCTCCCTATGGAATACAAAGCTTACCAAGATGGTACAACAAGTTATCATTCATGTGATAATCCAATTCCTCTACTCAATTCCCTTGACTTAAATTTGCATATACATCTTGAAAATCACTATTTGAAGCATATTTTTCAACATAGCTATCATGAAAAACAAAATTATGCTTAAGAATAGTATGAAAACTAAAAATAAGCCTAGAAACCATGTCAACAACTTTATTATACCTTATCACCAAGTGGAGTTTTTTACGAAAACCCATCCATCAAAAGTGCCTTGATTGCTGCAACTTTTTTTGTGATTGAAATTATTGCAATGGTTGATGATCAATGTGAATGATTTTTTCCATATCCATCAAGTAGTATTTATTCTTTTCACACTGTTCACCAATTCATACAATTCCTTGTCACATGTAGGATAATTAATCACTGCACCATTAAAAAATTTTGAATGAAAACATATAGGCTTACCATGTTGCATGAGGACCACACCCATGGTGTAATCACTAGTGTCAGTCTGAATCTAAAATGAATGTCTCAAGTCTGGAAGTGCAAGTACTGGGGCTAAAATAATATTTTCTTTCAATGCATCAAATGCCTTTTTCTCTTTACCTCCCCACTGGAAGACCTACTTCACACTTGTCAATGCATGAAATGGAGTTGTGATAGAAGAGAAGTTAGCAATAAACTTCCTCTAATATTGGGTTGCTCCCAAAAATCTTCTTACCTCCATAACTGTTTTTGGCTTTGGCCAATTCAAAATGACATCAACCTTGGAGGGATTTATTTTCAATTCACCTCTGTTGAGCCTCAAAATTGTGCTTTCCTTCACCTCATTTTACCTCATTTTCCCTTGTCCATTTCTATCTTAGACCCAATTGATCAATGAATATAGTTAAAATTACTTCTAGAATGATTTACATGACTGACTTGTTGAATTTTGTGATTTTTTCCATTGTAAAGAATTTTGACCGGAACTAGCTGCAGAATGCAGACATTCCGTAGCTAACCGGCGATTCTGCAGCTGCCTTCATGTTTGAGTATGTTCCAGGTGGCCTCTTGAGAAAAACCGCATATGAGCATGATCCACGTCATGTCTACATGGTTCGTTGCTCATCATGGAGGAAGAAATGAATTCTGGGTATGGTTTTGAACGTGGGGAACACATTTATGAAGGAAGACTTCTATTAGGACTGTCTCAGTCCAAATGTCTTTTCTTCTTCACGCAGCCACTTCAAAGAATCCTAACGTGATTCGGATAAGGAAAGACAGTGTTCCTGAATTATTGTAATTATTGTTACGTGCATTTGCTTTATAAACTCTGGGGAGACCGAGAGCGATGTTAGAGATTTTATGTTAGATTTGCTGCTAGATTTTGTATAAACTCTGTGTTACATTCCTGAAGACGCAGAGTGTTATGTTCAAACTATTTCATCTTTAATGGAGCAGACAAAGTTATTTTGAAGGCGTGATTTAATTTGGAGTTGAATGCCGTCAAGTGGTAGAGGGCCCCTGCCTCTTGCATGGATTTATTTTGTGTAAATTAGATAAGTTTCCTAGCTGCCTTTACGTTTTGCATTTGAATTTGTAGTTGTTTTTTTTTAATTAGCTATTGTAGTCGTATTCATTCTAACTCTTCCACAAGAAGACACTCTTCCAAAATATTATAATGATGAATGTTGAATGACTATAGTATTGTAGGATTAGGAGTTAAATTTATAGTTGTTTTAACTAGCTACTGTAGTTATATTCATTCCAGCTCTTCCACAAGAAGACACTCTTCCAACAGATTATAATGATGAATGATGAATAGCTATGGTATTGTAGGATTTAGTTGTAGTTTTTGCTGTTCACTATCACAGTTACACTTGTTCTAATCACTCTTCCACAAGAAGAAACTCTTCCAAGAAATTCTTAAGAAGTTCAAGGCATGACCGTGATAATGAATGATTTAGTTGTGTGTTTGTACTAAGTATCATCTCTGTTCTTGCTCTTAAACGCTTGCCCAAGACATCATAATGACGAGTAGGGTATGGACATGATATCTTAGTTTTTCATTTGCTTTCAGTCTATTTGCTTACAATTGCACTCAATTACACAGTCAGAATTGTTCTACCTCTTCCAAAAGAAGGAACTCTTCCAAAATATCACTAATGACGAACAAACAGATTGTGTAACTTCATAGAATAATGCATGTTAGCATAGTTAGAACGCTCTGGAGTTTCATTGCATTTAACTCATGTTCAGTTACTTTGTTTCAAGTTTGATGATGACTTATAGTTCAACATTGTTCTAGATTAGTGGCATCTTAGGTTCATTCTTAGATTAACTCATTGCACTTGCACTTCATATTCAAATTATCATTCATTGCACAATAGATTATTTCAGTTATTAGGATTAACAAAACAGCCTTCATTATTCACAAACATCTTTTTGTTCTAAAATCTACAAATGATCCATAGCCATATGAACAGAAGACAACATCACTATAAGGTCTGAAGTATCTCTGTAATTTCCTCATCATTTTATAAACAGAGCTCTTCCTCAAAAGAACTACTTTGAAAAAGAAACCAATAACTCTTTGAGTAAAGGTTCTGTGACATTCAATTAAATTGCAGAATAGAACTAGGAATTAGTCATAGAATAAAAGATCTTAGAACAAAATGTTGCATCATTAGTGTTTAACTGTTTAGTTAGAGGATTTGCATATTTAGTGATCATTTCTCAAGTTTAGTTTGTGTCATTTGCCTAAAAAGTCATTATCAAGCTTTTTCTTTTATTTAGTCATAGTTTAGATTCTGCTTCAGTGTTTCCAATTGCATTTGCCATTCCATACATTAGGCTTAACTCTGTTTTGACCACCAACTCCTTTCCATTAGTTTTCTAGACATTTCCATTGTAAACATATAAAAATCACCAAAAGACCAAAAACATCATAAATCATCACAAAAGACCAAAAACATCACAAAACACTACACACAACGCATTAGGAAACAAGCACCTAGGTACATATGGTACACTTCACTTCAGCAGTTTACAAATCCTGGTTGACAATTAAATGAGCTCGGTTTAGGAGACTAGATTGAGACCCAACATTTTGGCGCCGTTGCCGGGGAAGTGAAAACTAGGTAACCTTTGTTTCTTAGCATCCAAAAACAATTTTATGCGTAGGGAGAGAGATTCAAGGGGAAGATTTATAAGCAGCAGAGGCGGAAGTTTGATTTCTAGAACACCACTTGTTTCATCTAGACCTAGAACTAGTACACCTTCAACTCAAACCCATCTTCGATCCTTTACTGATCCTGGACTTCTAGAAGATCTAAGGTCACCTATTCCATTAGAGAAACCTTCCACTTCATCCACTGAACCTGCTATAGAAGAAGATCTAAAGACTCCTGTTAGGGACACAAATCTTTCTACTTCCACAGGAGAGTCAACCATGGCAGAAGAAGGAGGAGGAGGAGTTGTTAATGGAGAACACACATTATTTGGAGGAGGAGGTAGAGGTAGAGGTAGAGGAGAAGGAGGAAGAGGAGAAGGAGGTAGAGGTGCAGATGGAGGAAGAGGTAGAATAGGAAGCTCTTTTGGGTTCCCTATACTTGATGAAGAAACCAATACAACCATGAAAAACATTTCACCCTCTGTCCTTCCGAACTTCTATGGGCTTAAAACTGAAGATCCTGAAACTTTCTTATTCGAATTTGAAGTGCTGTGTAGAACTTATGTCTATCTACAAGATGCTCAAAAACTGAAGTTATTTCCTTCGACTTTGAAGGGAGCAGCATTGAAGTGGTTTATGAGTTTAAACAGTAGTTCTATTAGAACATGGGAAGACATGAAACAAGCATTTCTAGAGAGATACTTGGATTATTGTATGCCGGTTAATCATAAGGAAGAAGTGTTCAAGATGTTACAAAAAGAAGATGAAAACTTAGAAGAATTGTTGGAAAGATTTAATTACAACATCAAAAGGGCAAAAATGGAAAATCTAGATCAAGACACCTTAAAAGCTCTTTTGTTGAAAACAATTAGGGATGAATGGTTGGATATTCTTAACATGATGGGAAAAGGGGATATATCACAGCTCACATTACCTGAAATATCCGAGTTATGTATCAACCTTTCAAGAGGGAAATCTAAAACTGTCAAAGGTCCAAGAGATCCTGCTCTTGCAAGGGCAAGTAAGTCTGCTTCTGGGACAGTAAGTAGATCAGAAATAGGACACATGCTTGATGATTTTAAATCTAACATCTTAGGGAGTCTTAGTGAACAAATAGACACCCTCAAGATACAAAACAAGCAAAAGGCTGAATCTGACGCCTTGGCAATCTTTTGTCCCAAATGTAGGAAGAAACATGCCTTGAGAGAATGTCCTCTAGATGTAAAAGTTGTAGAAACCTGTGTTATTTGTTCTGAGAAACATGAGACCAAGAATTGTCCTTCTCTTCCTGGTCTCAAGGCTGTTTTTCAAGAAGAAACTCCTACAGACTCCATAGAATCTCTTAACTTTGTATCTAGAAAACCTTGGCAGGGACCCCAGACACAAGGATTCCATGATCAAATGTATAATCAACCTCCACCTTGGAATTCTTGGCAGCAACCTTGGCCCCAATTTTAAAATCAATCTCAAGCTTGGGCACAAGGATCACAAGGTCCCTATGGAAGATACTCTCCATATTATCAGTATCCACCATCCTATCCACCATATCCACATTTTTATCCTCAAAATTCCCAACAAAATTTTCAACAAAATCCTCAACAACATCATCCGAACCAACCTCATCAAAATCAACCACTTCCATTGCCATTCCCTCAAAAATCCAATCAATTGCCAGCTCAGCCCATACCAAACCCCAATAATAAGAACCCTCAGAATACATACATGATAGAAGGACAACAATTTCCAACTTATTTAATTACTCCTCTAGACCTTAGTGATGTTCAACTTAGGTCTGGAAGGATACTTGAGAAGAGAAAACCTTCTGTGATCATACAAGAACAAGATAATTCTGAGGAAGACTCCCTACGGGTTAATAAAAGTCTTGAGGAAGATACATCCTTTCAAGACCAAAACATTGAAAAACTAAAACAAAAAGATCCAATAAATTCAACTCTAGTATTAGAGCAACCATCCACATCTACTTCTATACCTCCCTTTCCGGAAAGACTACAAATTGATAAAGGTGTAGAAAAACAAATAATGGTGCCTAATTATGATTTCTTGGATGAATTGAGAAATGTTTGCATTAAAATTCCATTATTGCATGCCATCAAGGAAATCCCAATTTTAGCCAAAACAATAAAGGAGTTGAGTATGAAGACAACAAGAAAAAGAATAAGAGAAACCAAGAAAATTCAACTGGTAGGACAAATAGCAGACATTATGATGGGTAATATTACTATTCCAAAGTACCTTGACCCAGGAAATCCAGTTGTCAAAATTCACATCAACGGAATTGAAATTCAAAACACACTCATTGACTTAGGAGTAGCAATAAATATCATGAGTAGACAAATCATGGACAAACTGAAACTTCCTAATCTTCTCTTTACACCCACACTATTACAATTAGCAGATAGATCTGTGATCAGACCAGCTGGGGTAATAGAAGACATTCCAGTGTCCCTAGACTCTTGGGAGTACCCTGTGGATTTCATGATCTTAACACCCAAGAATAATCTAGGAGGCCATCCTGTTATACTAGGAAGACCTTGGTTGGCTACAAATGATGCTTTTATTAGTTGTAGGTCCGGTGATATGTATATTTCTGATGGTAGTTCAACAAAGAAATTCACTTTATATCCTCCAGCTAGGACAATTACAGATCTAGATGACACTCAATGGATAGAGGATGAAGAATATTTACAACCACTCTTCACAATTTCAGAAATTAGTGAAGATAATCAAATTCCGAATACTCTAGAAAACTTTGAATCCTCTCCAGAACACAAACATGAATCATTTCAAGAGGGATCCAATATTGAGTTTTTGTCATCTAGGCAGATGTCTCTTCATTCTATGGACAAATTTGGCAGCTCCACAAGTGAAATTTTTCCAGGCAAAACTTTGAACATAAACAAGAACCTAGAAAAATCTCAACAAGAAGAGTTAGTCAAAGTATTACAGAGACATTCTTCTGCATATGCATGGGAATACACCGACATGAAAGGGATAAGCCCCAAGACTTGTACTCATCACATCTATATAGAGGCAAATTGCAAACCAATCAGACAACCTCAAAGACGGATGAATCCAAATCTTAGGGAAATTGTCAAGGAAGAACTGCAAAAATTATTAAATGTTAATTTCATCTATCCTATTTCAGATAGTCAGTGGGTCTCTCCTTTAGTAATTGTACCTAAGAAAAATGGAAAATGGAGGGTGTGTGTTGACTACCGAGAACTGAATAAAGCTACTCTTAAAGACCATTTTCTCTTACCTTTCATAGATCAAGTATTAGATACATTAGCTGGCAAAAAGTACTTTTCATTCCTAGATGGGTTTAGTGGTTACAATCAAATCCAAGTAGCACTTGAAGACCAAGATAAAACCACATTTACCTGTCCTTGGGGTACCTATGCTTACCGAGTATTGCCATTTGTATTATGCAATGCACCTGCAACATTCCAAAGGGCAGTATTAGGAATTTTTTCGGATCTAATACATGACTGTGTAGAGGTGTACATGGATGATTTCACAATTTATGGGGACACATTTGAAGAGGCTTTAGAAAACTTGGAAAAAGTCTTAAAAATATGTCAAGAAGCAAACCTTTCACTTAGTCATGAAAAATGTTTTATGATGTTTACCGAAGGTATTGTTTTAGGGCACCACATTTCAGGGGATGGGATTAGAGTTGATGAGGCAAAAGTTGAAGTCATTTCTAACCTATCCATTCCAAGTTGTCAATGAGATGTTAGAAGTTTTCTAGGATTTACAGGGTATTATCGGAGATTTATAGAAAACTTCACCAAAATAGCATCTCCTCTCTTCAAATTACTCACCAAAGATTGTGAATTTAAGTGGACTTCTGATTGCCAGTTAGCTTTTGAAACCCTGAAAACCAAAATTTCTAAAGCACCTATATTAAGGGGACCTAACTGGAAGTTACCTTTTCATATCTCGACAGATGCTTCCGATACAGCTCTAGGAGCAGTATTGGGACAGAAAGATTTAATTCCCTATGCCATCTATTATATCGGTAAAAATTTGATTCCTGCAGAGTTAAACTATACTGCAACTGAAAAAGAGTTTTTAGCTGTTGTTCATGCCATTAACAAGTTTAGACACTATATAACAGGCTATGAAACTTTTGTTCACACTGATCATTCTGCAATTATATATTTAATGAATAAATCAATCACTAATGGCAGAGTTATAAGATGGTTGTTATTATTGCAAGAATTCAACATTACTATTCTAGATAGGCCTGGAAAACAAAACACGGTGGCTGATTTCCTGTCTAGAATTCAAAATATCAAAGATGACACTCCGGTTGAAGATCAATTTCCTGATGAATATCTTTTTGCAATCTCTACTCAAACTCCATGGTTTGCTGATATTGCCAATTATTTAGTTTCGGGAAAATTTCCTTCAATTATGAATGCAAGGGATAAAAGAAAAATCATTAATGATAGTGCAAGATATTCATGGGTCGCTAATGATTTGTACAAGACAGGTCCAGATTTGATTATTAGAAGGTGTGTTCGTGAAGATGAGATGCCTGAAATTCTCAAGGCATGTCATGATGAACCTTGTGGCGGACACTTTGCAGATAAGAGGACAGCCTATAAGATCCTTAACTTAGGATATTATTGGCCATCTTTGTTTAAAGATACAAGGGAGTATGTCAAAAGGTGTGACAGTTGCCAAAGGGTAGGGAAACCTTCTCCTTCAGGTGAGATGCCATTACAACCTCAGGTACACATTGAACCTTTTTAAAAATGGGCTTTGGATTTTGTAGGACCTATTAGTCCTCCATCAAGACAAAAGAAATATATATTAGTTTGCACTGATTATGTTACTAAATGGGTAGAAGCTAAACCATTACTTGTTGCTAATGAAGCATCTGTAGTTACTTTTCTTTTTGAGGATATTTTTACTCGTTTTTGTGTCCCAAGGGAAATTGTTACAGATCAAGGAGCTCAATTTACATCAAGGCTAGTGGAGCAAATGATGGAGAGGTACAAAATCAGGCATAGAAAATCTACTCCTTATCATCCACAAGCAAATGATCAAGTGGAATCTACTAATAAGGTCATTGAAGGAATCCTAACAAAGACTGTTCATTTACATAGAAGAGATTGGGTAGATAGGCTTCCTGAAGCCTTGTGGGCCTATAGAACTACATGGAGAAACACAACAGGCCATACTCCTTATGAGCTTGTTTATGGAAAGAAAGTTTTGTTTCCCATAGAGTTCCAGATTCAAACTTTCAAAATGGCAGTTCAGCTAGGACTTGATTTAACGGAGGCACAAAAGCATAGACTAGAGCAAATTAATGAATTGGATGAGATCAGACAAGATGCAGTTCAGAAAACAAGTCTAGTCCAATAGCAAAGGGCTAGATGGCATGACAAGTACATCAAGGAGAATAAATTCAAAGAGGGTGACTGGGCTCTCTTGTTTGATTCAAAATTCAAGGATTTTCAAGGGAAATTTTAGACACATTGGCTTGGGCCATATGAAATTGTTCGAATTTTTGATAATGGGGCGGTAAAAATCAGAACTATAGATGAAGAGGAGGTCACTTTTCTTGTGAATGGTCATAGACTGAAGCTATACCACAAGCCACTCTCAAGAGAAGAGTTTTTCAAGAAGTTCCAAGAAGACAATGATGTGAAGTTAATGAAGAAGAGTCTCTCTTCTTCATCAACTTGATTAAATTTTCTGAAGCATTTCTCTTCTAAAAAAAATAAATAAATAAATAAAATAAAATAAAATAAAATAAAGGTATAAACATGAAAACCAATCATTGATTGGCATGTTTATACAGAAAAGATAGGATGAAAATCAGAGTCTCTCTGACACTCTAACTTTTCCCATTTTTGTTTTTATAAGCAGCTGTTATAAAAATCATAAGTTCAGTTCCATAGTGCTTATGATTTATTTCATCTCACTCCATTCACTTATCCATCCATACTCCATCACATCCATCATTCGTATTTCACTCCATTCCACATTTCATTCATCTCATTCCATCTTTCATCCATCTCATTTTTCATGTCAAAATACAAAATTTGATGTAAGTGAATAAAACATGTCATGAATTGCAGTACAGCTCTTATGTTCCTTCATTCCATTTCATGAACTGAATCCATTCCATTTCATTATCCACTTCATACACATCATAATCCATCATCCATTTTCATTCATACCATTTAACATTTCACCCATACTCCAAAAAAAAAAAAAACATTCCATTTTCATGATTAAAGTGCTCTACAGGAACATTCTACAGCTCAGTGGACATTCTGCAGCTGATCAGCCTTTCTGCAGCCCGACAGTATTTCCGCAGCTATAAACCCTGAAGGCATCAACCAGCAGACATCAGAATTGCAACAAAGTGACCCAGTGTATCCATGAATCAAAAGCATCAAGAAAATTATGAAGACTCCTCCAAAGGTGAACAAGAAGACAAAGGCTACAAAAATCAAATAAAGGGCAGAGGTAACAAGTTTAAATTATAATGGCATTTCATAAAAGTTTAGCATAGTTTAGTTATGGATTGTTCGAAAAGGTTGTTTTAATTGTTTTTATTGATCAACACCAACAAACCCTCCACAGACTTTAGACTAAAATCTTCCATTTCAAATTTCATATCCGATAGCATTTAAGCGGCTAAAAAGGCCGAGGTGTTTGAATTCTCCACGTCTCTTAAACAAATCATTCAATGATGATTTCCTCTACCGTCGTAAATCCTCCGCCGTCTCTTCAATCATTAATACAATCCCTCCACCTCACTCCACTACTCCATTCCGTGACCACTGCCATAACTTCATTCTGTAGCCGGCATTCCATTCCGAAGACGGAGATATTATTATCACCGAGAGCAGAGCCAAAGGATATCAGTTTGAATAGCATTGAGCATTGTAAACGCAGAGCAGAGTAGAAGGGTAAATTTGGAAGTATAACAGTGTGAGGACTTGAAGCCACTTGATCCCGTGGGCAGATAAAATATCACTGTGGACGGAGTTTGAAGCATTTTCACTATAAACACATAATTGTAGCAGTGTGGAGTTTGAAGTCTTTTGTTACCAAAAGACAGAGGTGTTAAAATTGAAACCATTTGCTACCAAGAGCCAGAGGTATTGCACAAAAAGAAATTTGAAGCCATCTGCCACTGTCTATCAGAGACATATCAGCTCGAAATTTGAAACTGCTTTCATTATCAAACAGAGGCATATCACTCCAAAGTTCAATTGTCAACAGAAGCATATCAGTCCGAGGTTTTGAAGGAATTTTTCATTATCAATCAAAGGTATGTCATTATGAAGTTTGGAGCTATTTTCATTTAGAACTCGAAGTCCTTTCAATTCAAAGGTGAAAGTCATTGTTTTTTTTGTGGGTAGAAGAGTGTTTATTTGAACATTGAAGAATCAATAATGGGTTTAATTGTAAGAACCGAACCAGTGGGTTCGAAATATTTAGAAGGCTACCCACAATGCAAAGAAATGTTACAACAAATAGGATGGCTTCAATTTTTGGAAAAATTTAATGGCTTCCACAAGGAAGTCACTAAAACATTTGCAAGATCATTTCAAGGAACCGAAGTTGAAGTGGGGGATGTCAAGTTTACTGTCACTGATGTTTTTATTGCAGAGGCTACAGGGTTGCTCAGAACTGGAGAGAGATGGTTTAAAAATAGAGAATTCCACAATGACTCCTGGAAACAAATTTTAAAATCACCAAATATGGATGTTAGTGTATTCAAGAAAGGAATTCCCAGTACTGCATTGAAAAACAAATGGAGAAACATACTACTTCTTTTGCAAAAATTTGTTACATGTGAGAGTAGATATGGGACATTTTATGTCTACCACATCAGACTAATGATGCATTTTCTGGGAGAAGACTTAAACCTACCATATTTCTTGCTTCAAAGTCTGAAGAAGATGGCTTCCTGTGTTCAGAGAAGAATTCAATTTTTAGAGACAACCCTGTATCATCATGGTTTGGTCAAAATTTTGATTGAGCATCATCTAGCTAAAACAAATGATACATGGGATGATTTCTTAATAAGAAATAATTTTGAAGAATCAAAAGAACCATCACCTGAACCACAGCCTACGAAGAGAAGTAGGAAATGGAGGGCTTCAAAAGTTGAAATTGACAAACCAGTCCAAGAGAGCAGTGAAGAAATCATTTTAGAGAAGTTGACCCAAATCAAGAGGCAACTTAAGGAAGAAAAGGTAATCAAGAAATCTGCCATGGAGAAAGGAGAGGGATCTTCTCGGCCTAGAAGAAGCCACAGATTAAAGGGGAAACTGAAGAAAACACTAATCAAGCAAACAGGGGTAATCAATATAGAAGATGAAGAAACATCCATTGAAGAGGATGTTGAAGAATATTTTTATGAGGGAACCCCTGAAGTTGACCCTGCTCAACAGGAAATTTATGACTATGTGGAAACTTTGGAGAGGAGAGCTTCAGAAAGCAGAGAGAGAACCCCCAGTCCTCCACTGTCTGAAATAGATATATTAAGGAGGGATAGCTATGAGTTGGAATTACTGAATAGACACATAAAAAATGAGAATGAAATTCTCAAAGATCAAATCAAGCTCAAAACTAATATGAACTCAACCTTATCCCTGCATATAGACAAAGTGGAGAAGACCAATGAGAAGTTGAAGACAAGGAACAAAAAGCTAATCAGGGCACTCACCAACCTTAGGTTCAAACTTGTTATCAGGAAACCTAGAAGACCTCTAGCTTCCAGACAAAGGAGAAGAAGGGGATTAGATGTCCTTGCAGAAGCCTCTGAATTCATAGGATAATTTGCATGAGGACATGCAAAGAGACAGCAGTCGGGGTATGTTGAGCCTCAAAATTGTGCTTTCCTTCACCTCATTTTACCTCATTTTCCCTTGTCCATTTCTATCTTAGACCCAATTGATCAATAAATATAGTTAAAATTACTTCTAGAATGATTTACATAACTGACTTGTTGAATTTTGTGATTTTTGCCATTGTTAAGCATTTTGACCGGAACTAGCTGCAGAATGCAGACATTCCGTAGCTAACCGGCGATTCTGCAGCTGCCTTCATGTTTGAGTATGTTCCAGGTGGCCTCTTGAGAAAAACCGCATATGGACATGATCCACGTCATGTCTACATGGTTCGTTGCTCATCATGGAGGAAGAAACGAATTCTGGGTATGGTTTTGAACGTGGGGAACACATTTATGAAGGAAGACTTCTATTAGGACTGTCTCAGTCCAAATGTCTTTTCTTCTTCACGCAGCCACTTCAAAGAATCCTAACGTGATTCGGATAAGGAAAGACAGTGTTCCTGAATTATTGTAATTATTGTTACGTGCATTTGCTTTATAAACTCTGGGGAGACCGAGAGCTATGTTAGAGATTTTATGTTAGATTTGCTGCTAGATTTTGTTTAAACTCTGTGTTACATTCCTGAAGATGCAGAGTGTTATGTTCAAACTATTTCATCTTTAATGGAGCAGACAAAGTTATTTTGAAGGCGTGATTTAATTTGGAGTTGAATGCCGTCAAGTGGTAGAGGGCCCCTACCTCTTGCACGGATTTATTTTGCGTAAATTAGATAAGTTTCCTAGCTGCCTTTACGTTTTGCATTTGAATTTGTAGTTGTTTTTTTTTAATTAGCTACTGTAGTCGTATTCATTCTAACTCTTCCACAAGAAGACACTCTTCCAACAGATTATAATGATGAATGTTGAATGACTATAGTATTGTAGGATTAGGAGTTAAATTTATAGTTGTTTTAACTAGCTACTGTAGTTATATTCATTCCAGCTCTTCCACAAGAAGACACTCTTCCAACAGATTATAATGATGAATGATGAATAGCTATGGTACTGTAGGATTTAGTTGTAGTTTTTGCTGATTCACTATCACAGTCACACTTGTTCTAATCACTCTTCCACAAGAAGAAACTCTTCCAAGAAATTCTTAAGAAGTTCAAGGCATGACCGTGATAATGAATGATTTAGTTGTGTGTTTGTACTAAGTATCATCTCTGTTCTTGCTCTTAAACGCTTGCCCAAGACATCATAATGACGAGTAGGGTATGGACATGATATCTTAGTTTTCATTTTCTTTCAGTCTATTTGCTTACAATTGCACTCAATTACACAGTCAGAATTGTTCTACCTCTTCCAAAAGAAGGAACTCTTCCAAAATATCACTAATGACGAACAAACAGATTGTGTAACTTCATAGAATAATGCATGTTAGCATAGTTAGAATGCTCCGGAGTTCCATTGCATTTAACCCATGTTCAGTTACTTTGTTTCAAGTTTGATAATGACTTATAGTCCAACATTGTTCTAGATTAGTGGCATCTTAGGTTCATTCTTAGATTAACTCACTGCACTTGCACTTCATATTCAAATTGTCATCCATTGCACAATAGATTATTTCAGTTATTAGGATTAACAAAGCAGCCTTCATTATTCACAAACATCTTTTTGTTCTAAAATCTACAAATTATCCATAGCCATATGAACAGAAGACAACATCACTGTAAGGTCTGAAGTATCTCTGCAATTTCCTCATCATTTTATAAACAGAGCTCTTCCTCAAAAGAACTACTTTGAAAAAGAAACCAATAACTCTTTGAGTAAAGGTTCTGTGACATTCAATTAAATTGCAGAATAGAACTAGGAATTAGTCATAGAATAAAAGAGCTTAGAACAAAATGTTGCATCATTAGTGTTTAACTGTTTAGTTAGAGGATTTTCATATTTAGTGATCATTTCTCAAGTTTAGTTTGTGTCATTTGCCTAAAAAGTCATTATCAAGCTTTTGCTTTTATTTAGTCATAGTTTAGATTCTGCTTCAGTGTTTCCAATTGCATTTGCCATTCCATACATTAGGCTTAACTCTATTTTGACCACCAACTCCTTTCCATTAGTTTTCTAGACATTTCCATTGTAAACATATAAAAATCACCAAAAGACCAAAAACATCATAAATCATCACAAAAGACCAAAAACATCACAAAACACTACACACAACGCATTAGGAAACAAGCACCTAGGTACATATGGTACACTTCACTTCATCAGTTTACAAATCCTGGTTGACAATTAAATGAGCTCAGTTTAGGAGACTAGATTGAGACCAAACAACCTCCTCCAACAATATGACCCAAATACACTAAATAAGTTTTTCCAAACACACACTTTGACATCTTTAAAAACAGTTGTTCTTTCTTCAAGACATCAAGTAATTTTTTGACATACATGACATGTTCTTCAAGATATTTACTAAAAATCAAGATGTCATCTAAATATATTATCACAAAAACATCTAGAAATGGCCTCAATACTGTTAGGTAAATTGACTCAGGGTTAGAGTCAAGGTTGACCAGCTTAAACAATCAGGTAGTTTTGGGGAACATGGTGTTGTGCACCCATGGTTTTCGACTCATGGTATTGCATGTAATGGAGCCTATAAAAGGATGGGAATACTTCATTGTAAGACAGGCTTGGAGGTTAGTGATGAAGGCTCACATGGCTGGATTGGTCATGGTTTTGGCCAATGGTTAATGAAATTTAATTGGATGGGTTTTTCTCAGAGTTGGGGTTTTTCCCAAATAAACATTTATGTTCATGTTTATGTATTTTGTTGTTGGTTATGTTTTATTATTCCTATCGATAATTATTTATATTCTCCAATAAATTATTTATTCATTTGGTATCAGAGCCATATTTGGCTTCAGAGGGATGCTTTTTTAGCCAAGGGTTTTATTGGCTTGTGAATGGAGATATGATTTGTTGCTGCACAATTGTTTTTCCTTATTATTAGTTCCAATTTTGAATTTCCTAACATATACAATGAGAATAAGGAAGGATATGAGGCCAGAATACCCATGTATTTTATGAGGTCATTTGTGGAAAGAAGGGCTTAGGTCTGCTCACGCAAGCAGAGCACTATAAGGATGCAATGTTGACAAAGGATTTTTAGCCCCTATGAATTTTTGTCAAGAAAATAGGGGGGGCTAATTTGTTTTATGAGCCATCAAGGAATGCATTTCTTCTGAAAACACATCATCCTTGAAGCCTCCTTGTGCATTTTTTCTTTTGATAAAATACCCTTTGCTGTTTCCCATTATAAAGCCTCTCTGTTTGTGAAGAATTCCCAAAAGCCTCATTTTCCCTCTTATTTCATTCCCACTAAACCCCACTTTCTACCCTCTTTTTTCCCTTTAAATTCCCCTCATTTACCCTCTAAATCCTCCCAAAGCCCTGTTTAAACCTCACAAACACCCTTTGTTTTTCCAATTAGCCCCTTTTCCCCTCCATCGTTACCTGTCTTTGTCCTTAAATTGCATTGAAAATGGGCCAAAAACCCATATTCTTCATATGTAGGCCTACCTCCTTTTCATCCAGCCCCTGTAAACCAATTCTCCACGTGACCTGGGTGCTACAACCAAGCACTAGCTTGAAAAGCGCTTATCACAAATGGATGTCGGGAGTGCTATTAACTGTTGATCTTTACAGATCCGATGGTCTTCGTAGATCAGCGTCGCGCCCATTCCCCCACCCCCCCATTCACCCCTCCAATCGCATATCCACCGTCAATCTGATCTGCAGATTGACGGTCTATTTTTCACTCACCCCGGTGGTCCCTGTGCCAAAGCACTGTTCAAACTGTTGGTTTCCATCGCGCCGACTTTGGAAGGTGGGCGGTATTTTTCATTTCATTGTGATGCCATTCACTGCATGACACATGGCTCCACGCACTATTGAAAAACTGCCCCCCATCGTGCATTAACATTCGACTGTGGACTCGACGCGATATGTGCATACACCGTCCGATCCAAAGTTGTCCATCCAACGGTCATCGTACCACTAAAATGCTCGGGAATTAGCTCAAGGCAAAGGGACCCCTAGCCCACCATCCGTCGCCCTCCGACGCGTTCTCAACCGTTGATATCCTCCTGAGATCGAACGGTCTGGATTAACTGCATGTCCCGCCATTGACTGGGTCCCGCCACGTCACCATTCCACGTGTTTTTATCGCATTTTCCTCCATCCTCCTTATATTTCATTCAAAGGTCAAATTTCAAATATTTGCATTAAATTTCGCTGCACTCCACCAACTTTCACCAGACCACGTTCCACTGTTACGCTGTGTTTTTCACCATTACCATGCACTGTTCCACCATTTTGCCAGGCTAAACTACCATTCTCATCATCCCCGCTGCATCCACCCTCCCCATGCATGGTTTTCTTAAATGTGTTTTCATGTTTTGCAGGGTTACGGGCAGGCGGGAAACCGCCATGGTTCACAGTCACTGTTACAGTGGCAAAGAACACAGGGAAGACCATGTGCAGAGATCAAAAACATGAGGAAAGGCTTGGGAAGATATTATGACATGAATTTCATTAAAGGAACAGGGTTAAAACTCTGTAAAATTTTCCAGACCCATTAAAGAGAAGATTTTGCAGACAGAGGCAATTATGGAGTAGCAAAGAGTATCAGTGGGAAAGTAGAGAGCTTATGGTCTGTAAGTAAATATTTTGAGCCTTAATCCAATAATATAAAGGCAGGGTACCATATCAAAGATCCCGTGGGTCACCCAGAAGGTCCAAGGCACAAAAAACCATATCATCAGGGTATTTATATCAGCAGAATGTCTCCTCCTGAGAAAGGACATAGTACACATACGATTTTAGTTTACGTTATGTCCATGAGAATTTTCCCCCCTGACAACAGTCCTAATGCTATCAGAAGCTTTTGTTACACAATATGGCAAACCTGAATTATTGACCTATTTGTTCAGATTCACCAGAGCATTGCAGAAATGCTACAAAAAGTACATCAAAGACATACTTGGAGTAAATTGCAGCCTGACTCAGACCACTCCATCATCCAAAGATTACTAGAGATAAATTCCCAAAATTTAAAATAGAATGGGCCTCAGCCCTCTTCCTCTTCTGAGTTTAAATGTTGCATTTATTTTTTCACCTACCTCCTCTACTCCTCTTACAGCTATAAATTTCATGAAGAAACTCATTGTAAGGTTGTTGTTAATCGGATATCTGAGAATTGCAAGTTGTTTCTTTTGAGACATAGTCTCTGTGTAAAGTTGTAAGATAGGCCGAGGAAGATGTTTTCAAGATTAATATCAAGCTGTTGGCAATGTTGTACATGACTGGCATTGCTCTTAATTTTACAAGCACATTTCTTTGGATCCCGATTTAATGCAGCGATGATGTTTTTCTATCTCTGTATTTGTTTCACCTTGTAGTTCATTTCATTTTATTTCTTCAGGCTCGCATCATAAATCTGGCATAGGATTTACCCTTGTTAGGTGCCCTATGTTTCTGCGCTCCTTGCCTTCAATGTTTTCTGCTGTATGTGTTATCTGAGGATTGATTTCAACTAATTTAACCAGTGTAGTGGTCAAAACATATGCTGCTAGCTGATGTATGAATTAATGAAATTGTTCACAGATGTTCTTGTTAGGCTTTAGTTGAATGAATTGGAATATAGCGAGCCTAGAACTTTGGCTCTATCTCACCAAGGTCCTATCAATTGATTAAACTTTTCTAAGTTCCCTCAAGTTGGAGGTCGAAGCATTAAGAGTTCAAAGTCTCTCTCTGATCTCTGGTTTTCATCTATGTTTTATAAATCTTTAATGTTTCTTGTCTGAAGTGTTAACCCTTTAGGTTTTGGATCACAGGTTGTCCAATGGCATGTCCTGTCCCTGGATCTAATTTTTGAAAGGTCACCTTGGATTTTTCCTCGCTTTCATCCTCTCTTTACCATTCCATGTCCCACTATCATCCTTAAGATCCAATGCTTTAGATGACTAGCCCAACTGAAAGCCTGCATATTGAATAGCAAGTAAACCCTTTCCTGACTCCATTGCTCAATGGTCCTGAATGTTCTCTGAATCATCTCTCCTCTGCCTAAACTCCTCTTTGCTCAACCTTGTCTTATACTAAACCCTTCTTTCCTGATTCCCAACAACCAACCAAACAAACATCAAACAAACTAACCCTAAGCCTATAACTAGCCTAATATCTTAACTTTGAGCTTCAAAGACATAAACGTTTATTGACATAGAGAGATCCCTCTTTGGACCCAGGAGGGCTAGATCCTGAGGTCTGAAAGTGGTTCTGATGTTGTCTCATCTTTTGGTCTTGCCAATCTGGCGAAAACATGGGAACCCCAACATAATGGCAACCCCATTGGGGAATTTCTGAGTGTTTTCCATCTTGCTACATCACAAGAGCCTCAAAAAACCCATAATCTCTGGTTAGGTTGACAGTGAAACACTTCCACTTGCGAATCACTTTCTACACCACTTGTTTTGTTTCTCCCCACACTCGTAGAAAGAGTCTGGAAAGGGCCAGGTAGCATCTAGATCTCACTCTCTTTCAGAGGTGAAATATATGGTAAAAGCCCTCCCAATCAATCTCTGGTTATAGTTTGCTATGTTTTCAGGATATCCTTGAAAAGGGACATCACATAAGCACTGTGGTGGACAGTGTACCCCCAGAAACACCCTAAACCTTCCACCTGGTGACTCCATAGTTCCTTAGATATCAGAGACTCCACTGGTGATCAGTAGGCCTGCTGATTATCTTGGTTCACATAAGACTCCATTGGGAGAACAACCTCCATAACAACATCAACCACATTAGAAGTAACAAGTAGGGTTAAGCTGCATGGTTAGAAAACATCATCTTGGCTTCAAGAACCATTTACACAAGAGCTTATCCTGACCCAAACCCACCTAAAATAGTTGACAACCCTGAGATCATCCTCAAAGGATCTCCTATGCCTAAAAGACCAACTATTTCTGGCCACATCCATAGAGCTAACTCTGCACCGGAAGACTTTACAGCTCTATCAGTCACCTATCTTGACCGAGACCTACCAAATAGACTACCAAGAACTAGGTCATTTAGTATTCTAGACCAGCCAGACCTTGTGTTTCCCGGTTCACCATCTTATAGTGGTCAACACATCAGGGACAGAGAAACCCCTCCATCTACACCTCCTGATATTCACTTCATTCAAAACTTGGGACTCTGTCATCCTAAATCAGTTCAACAAGCTTCTTCTGGTCCTATTATCCATGTCATCCACATACCAGCTGCCCAAGCCAACCCCTTACCTCCTCAAAACATCATCATGGCACCCTGGTATGCACCTTTGGTATTACCCCAGCCTCTAGTACCCTTACCCAATGATAATCAATCAAATATCCCACACTTCACTGCAAAAGAGTCTACCACAGCTCAACACCATGTAGATAGGATAGAAGATTCTTTTGACTACATGGGGATAGATGATGATACAGTCAAAATGAGAATCTTTGCCCAAATCCTAGGGGGTGATGTGAAGAAATGGTTCAAAGGCCTACCTCCTAATAGTATCCAAGACCTCCCTGATTTATATTAGACTTTCATAAAAAAATGGGAAGTTAAGGCCAACCCTCTCCAAATCCTAGCAGAATACAAGAACCTTAAAAGAAACGTAGGAGAGAGTTTCCATGACTACTCTACAAGGTTTAACAGTGTTTACAACGCTCTTCCTCCACACATGAAACCTCCCAAAGGTTTGGCCCTAGTGAAATACCCTAAAGGCTTTGATGCTGACATGGCCTACCAGCTTAGGGAGAGAGATTATGACACATTGGAAGACATGAAAAAAGGAGCAGTGAGTGTAGAGGCTAACCTGATTGAGAAGAAAGCAAGATTGAGAGCTGAAAAAAGGGTAACATATAGAGATGACGCTGTAGCTTCCACATCTGATCCCAATTATGACCATCTATCTAAAAACATGGAAAAGCTACAGAAAATGATGGAAAAATGGTTGTCACATTTAGTAATCAGAGCAGAAACCAAAATCATAACTAGAACCAGAACCTTAGAAGAAACAATACCACTCCCAACAGACAAAGAGAATCAGATCAACAAGTTAGACCCCCATTTCAAGAAAAAATTATGGATGAAGATGAGGGGATCATAGAAGAGTCTGAGGGAACCATAATAAACATGTTTGAAATAGAAAAATCAATCCACAACTGTTCCACAGAGGAAGATCAACCCACATCCTCATACTGGGATGAGGAAAGATTAGAATCTGAGGATTACAGACTTGGATTTGAAAATGCTATTATGCAGGTCAGAGAACAGTATGAACTCATAAGAAAAAAGAGCTTAGACAATTCCAAACCTAAAAATTCCGAGATCACCATTAAGAAAAGGCCTGAGAAAACTTCTAAAGTAACTGCTGAAAGTAATAAATCAACAGATGAGGGTTCTAGGAAGAACAAAGAAAAGGACAACCAAAACATTGAAAAACAAAGTCAACCAACTAGCAGCACTAGCACTGTAGTTAGTGCTCCTAATAAAATAGTTCCTAACCCTGTACATAATGGAAATCAGCACACTGATTCAACCACTAAGGCAATGGATAATAAAACAGAGTTGAACATTCCAAAGAGTCAGTCCACTTTCAATTTGGAGAGTGAGATTGCTAAAATT
Organism: Pinus albicaulis; assembly: GCA_034641835.2. Taxonomy (NCBI): domain Eukaryota; kingdom Viridiplantae; phylum Streptophyta; class Pinopsida; order Pinales; family Pinaceae; genus Pinus; species Pinus albicaulis. Next base: position 247,810,849 of record CM076573.1, on the reverse strand, counting down.
AAAATCTCTGTACCACTCTCTGAGCTGGCCACTCAGGATGTATATAAAGGCCAAATTTTGAAAGAACTAAATCTACAGGAAAACAATGACACTTTCAATTTGAGTGATGATCAACTAACCCTTCTGTTTGGTCCAAAGATAGAAGGAAAGTTTCAGGAAGGGGTAGTACCTCCTTTTTATATCAGTCTCAATATCCATGATAAGATCCTTCACAACACAAAGCATGACTCTGGGGCCTCACACAACTTGATGCCTAAAGTAGTTATGGAAAGGTTAGGCCTAGAGATAACCCGACCCTACAAAGACCTATATTCATTTGATTCTAGCAGGGTAAAGTGTCTTGGCCTGATCAAAGATCTATGTGTCAGCCTTACCCAGATTCCAGCCAAATGCATGGTCATGGATGCTGTAGTGGCAGATGTGCCACCTAAGTATGGCATGTTGCTGTCAAGATCATGGGGAGCCAAGCTGCAAGGTAAAATGAAGATGGATGGGGCATATGCCACAATCCCTGTCTTCAACCAACTTAGAAGATTGTATAGAGAGGCACAAATGAAATTCCTAGTCAGTAGCCCTGAAAAACATGAAAATTCACCTTTATACTCTGTACACACTGATCTTGACTCCTTCATCCTTTGCAATGATGAATCCTTAGAGGGGTCAGAATTAAAAAACATAGATACAAAAAAGGAAGTAGAGCCCATGGACTTTAACATAATGGCTACTCTAGACTTGGAGGAGAACGATGTAGAAAATTTTGGACAGTGCACTGAAACAGAAACTCAGAGTGAACAAGAAATAAAATGGAGTCAACTGATTAGTCAACCTTCACAATTTCATACACCACACCAAGAAGAAAACAATGATAAACACAAACATGAACCCTTGTGGGAAATGAATTTCGATGGGTCATGCACCAAGAGAACTGCAGGAGCAGGAGTGTGGGTACATAACACAGAGAGTGACTACGCAGAGAGCCATGCCTATAACCTGAAATTCAAATGCACAAACAATATCGCAGAGTATGAGGCTCTTATCCTAGGCTTGAATCTGTTGATAAAATTAGGAGCTCGTAGGATAACTGTACATGGAGACTCTGAGTTGATCATTAAACAAGTGAATGGTGAATACACAATGAAACATCCTAGGTTGAGAGCGTATAGGAATGATGCTATGGATCTATTGAAAACCTCTGCAGAATACAATCTGGTGTTTGTCCCTAGGAGTCAGAACACAATTGCAAATGGATTAACTTGCATGGCTAGTTCATATCACAAGCCTCCCAGTGACCAAAAGATCATCATTCAGACCAAATTCAGACCTGTAGTGCTGGACAACGAAAAATACTGGTAGGTTTTTGAAGGAGATAAACAGATTGAGGATTTCCTAATAGGCAGGAATGAGTTTGATTTTTCTGATTCAGACTCGAAATCTGATGATAGTTGCCTAAGTGAAGAACCCTCAAATGAGGAAGAAACACCCTGTAACATAGAAATAAACACTTTAAATAGAAATATTGGAAATGAAGAGCATGAAAACGCAGATAATGAGGAAGTAGAGGTGTTGCAGGCCAAAGATAAGAACATAACCAGGGGTCTAGCACCTTTAGAAGACCTTTTTGACTTCGATGATGTAGCAAAAAATCCCACCATAGAACACTCAGACTCTAATGTCGAGGAATGCAACATAGGCACTGAAGATAGACCTAAAATGATCAAATTGGCTAAGTCCCTACCTGCAAGCATGAAAAAGAGATACATTGACCTATTCAAGGAATTCATTGATGTGTTTTCCTGGAGCTATGAGGACTTAAAGGCCTATAACACAAACATCATACAACAAAAAATACCTCTGAAAGAAAATAAAAAGCCCTTCAGACAGAAACTCTGCAAAATAAACCCAAAACAATTTCCTGCAATGGAAAAGGAAATAAAAAAGATGTATGAAGCAGGCATAATAGTTCCTGTGAGGTTCTCTGATTGGGTCTCAAACCTAGTGGTTGTAAGAAATAAAGCAGGTGAGATCAGACTGTGTATGGATTTCAGGGACCTTAACAGAGCCTCACTCAAAGACAACTACCCTTTGCCAAAAATGGAACACATTCTTTAGAAAGTAGTAGGCTAAAAAAGGATCTCCCTGTTAGATGGTTTTTCAGGTTACAACCAATTTTTAGTACTCCCAGAAGACCAACTCAAGAGAGCTTTTACCATTCCATGGGGCACTTTTGTGTATGTTAAAATGCCCTTTGGACTGATGAACGCTGGTGCAACTTTCCAATGAGCGATGAACATAGCCTTTTCAGATGAAATAGGACACTTCATTGTCATCTATCTGGATGACATAATAGTCTATTCAAAGACTGAAGAAGAACACCTAAAACATCTGAGAAGAGTGTTTGAAAAATGCAGAAGGTTCGGTCTGTCATTGAATCCCAAAAAGACTGTATTTGGGCTGCAAGAAGGTAAGCTTCTTGGTCACATCATATCTGAGAAGGGGATTAGGATAGACCCACAAATATTTGAGGGAATACTGCAAATCACATGCCCGAGAAACATTAAAGAGTTACAGTCCTTCATTGGGAAAATTAACTTCTTAAGGAGGTTTATTCCAAATTTAGCTGAACACCTCAGGAATATGACAAACATGTTAAGGAAAGGTGTAGGAGTTAAATGGACTGTTGAGGCTAAGAAATATTTTGAATCAGTTAAACTTGCACTCACTCGAGCTCCTGTCCTAATCAACCCTGATTTCTCAAAATATTTCCTGATTTTTTCATTTTCCTCTGAGCATACAGTGGCTGTAGTTCTGTTGCAGAAAAATCCATAGGGAATGGAACAACCCATTTCTTTCTTCAGCAAATAATTGAGAGACGCACCCTTGAAATACAACATAATGGAAAAACAGGCCTATGCCTTGGTAAAGGCCTTGAAATACTTTAGGGTGTACATACTACATTCCCACACCATAGCCTACGTGCCAAATATCGTGGTTAAAGACATCTTGTCCCAAGACCCAGATTGGAAGAGGGGAAAATGGATTGCTGTGATATTAGAGTATGATCTTGAGGTAAAACCCATAAAACTGATCAAAGGTCAGGGCTTAGCTCAACTAATGGCTGAATCGAATTTACAAGCCTTTGAAATAAACATGGTAGATGCCTTGGATGAGCAAGAAGGATTGCCTGATCCCACTGTTGAAGAGAAGTTTCAGAACTCTCCATGGTATTCTGACATTCTGTATGTGCTCACACACCTCAATGCCCGGCTGTAAAGGACATAGTCAAATAAGAGTTACAAAAACTATTGGATGCGGGGTTCATATATCCTATATCCGACAGTGAGTGGGTATCTCCCCTTGTCCTAGTCCCAAAGAAGAATGAGAAGTGGCGAATTTGTGTTGATTATCGAGAACTTAACAAAGCCACCAAGAAATACCATTTCCCTTTTCCCTTTATAGACCAAGTCCTGGATGGCCTTGCAGGGAAGAAGTTCTTTTCCTTCTTAGATGGGTTCAATAGGTACAATCAAATTCAAATCAGCCATGAAGACCAAGATAAGACTACTTTCACCTGCCCTTGGGGTACCTTTACTTATAGAGTCCTACCCTTTGGGTTATGAAATTCCCTAGCCACCTTCCAGAGAGCTGTCCTGAGCATCTTTACTGAGTTAGTCCATGACTCTATCGAAATTTACATGGATGATTTAACACCATATGGGGATGACTTCAAGAAATCTCTCTCCAATTTGGGTAAAGTACTAAGATGGTGCATTGATATGCATCTCTCCTTGAGCCCAGAAAAGTGTGAATTCTAGAAGAAAGCAAGGGTTGTATTAGGACACTCCATATCCCAAGCAGGAATACAGGTAGACCCAAAAAAAATCACTATAATCAAAAGGGTACATGCTCCTCAAAAGAAAAAAGATGTCATGAGGTTCTTTGGCTTAGCTAGTTACTATAGAAGGTTCATCAAAGATTTCAGCATGATGGATTCGCCATTATTTGGGTTATTGGCGAAAGATTTTGAGTTTATTTTGTCTGGTCCTTGTCAAGAGGCTTTTGAGCTCATTAAGAAGCAATTGACTACTGCCCCCGTCCTCTGAGATCCAAATTGGACTCTGCCTTTCCAAATCCACACTCATGCATCCGACAAAGCTGTAGGGGTAGCATAAGGAAAATTAGAGGACAAAATCCTTATGCCATTTATTTCATCAACAATCCTTATGCCATTTATTTCATCAACAAGAATTTGTCCAAAGCCGAGCTGAATTATACTGTTACTGAGAAGGAGATGTTGGCCATTGTCCATGCATTGAACAAATTCAGGCATTATGTCACTGGATATCAGACCTTTTTTCACACTAACCATGCAACCATCATGTATTTAATGAAAAAACCGAATGTTAACACTAGAATAATCAGATGGTTGTTACTTTTGCAGCAATTTGATTTGACTATTGTTGATAAACCTGGAAAGGAAAATGTTGTTGCATATTTTTTGTCCAGGTTAGTTCTCCCTGCAGGCGAAGAAGGAATGGTGTATGAACAACTACCAGATGAATGCCTCTTTTCCATATCATCACTCTCACCATGGTTTGCTGATATAGCCAACTACTTGGTTACTGGAAGACTCCCTCCTAATATTTCATTCAGGGGGGGAGAAGAATCATCATAAAAAGGGCCCCTTTCACATGGATTGGGGGGAATCTCTTCAAGTTAGGCCCTAATAAAATCCTAAGAAGATGTGTGAGGGAGGAATAATTTTTTGATATCCTCTTTGAATATCATGGCAGTGCATGTGGAGGCCACTTTGCTACAAAGAGAACTACTTACAAAGTTTTGCAGGCAGATTACTATTGGCCTACCCTTCACCAAGATTCCAGAAGATACACCAATAGGTGTGATCAGTGCCAAAGGATGGGGAAACCCACACAAAGTGATGAAATGTATTTACACCCTTAAGTGTCTCTTGAGCCATTTGACAAGTGGGGCATGGAATTTTTTGGACCCATCGATCCACCATCTAGACAAAAGAATCATATCATAATTTGCACTGATTACCCGAGAAAGTGGGCTGAAAGAAAAGCAGTGAAGGTAGAAACCAAAGAAAAATTAGTAGAATTTCTGAGGGAGAATGTGTTTTACAAATTTTGATATCCCAAAGAAATAGTCACTGATCAGGGATCACAGTTAACCTCTCACCTCATTGAGAATATTTTGAGGAAGCACAAGATTAAGCATAGAACTTCTACTGCCTATCACCCTCAGGTGAATGGCCAAGTCGAAGTAACTAACAAAGCTTCAGAGAGCATCCTCACCAAGGTTGTGATCAACAACAGAAAATATTGGGAAATATATTGGTAGAAGCTACTTCGGCCTACAACCACTTGGAAGACAACAATAGGATTCAGTCCTTATGAACTAGTCTATGGCAAGAAATCTCTAATTCCAGTTTATTTTGAATTCAATACTTTAAGAATGGTAGTTGAATTAAATATAGATCTAAAAAATGCCCAAAAAGAGAGGTTGCTACAACTAAATGGATTGGATGAGTTAAGAATGCAACCACTTCTTCACACAGAGGTAGTTCAGCTGTAAAGGAAGGTATGGCATGACAACAACGTCAAATAAAAGACCTTCCAAGAAGGATATTTGGCACTGTTGTATCATTCATGAGGGTTTAAAGACTTCAAAGGCAAGCTGATGACAAGATGGTTGGGGCCTTACACAGTGGAGAAATTCTTTGATAATGGCGTAGTTCAAATCAGGACCATAGATGAGGAAGGGATCCCCTTGCTTGACAATGGTCACAGACTTAAGATTTACAAGAAGCCTTTTTCAAGGTCAGAATTCATCAATTCAATAATAAAAGAGGTGTATGTGATGAGAAAATCCATAGTTTCCCACACCTCCTGAAAGAAAGAAAAAAAAGGAAAAAATAATAATCTCATGGGTTGAAAACCTTGATGGAGGCAGCTCACTTGCTCAAAAAAAAATTGGGGGGGGGGGGGGGGGGAATAAATATCCATGGGTTAAAACCTCTCTGAGGTACCCAAGTCAAGTTTGTGCGTTGAAAACCTCCATGGCAGGAAACCCAATTTCTTTCAGAAAAAAAAAAAAAAAACAAAACCCAAAAAAAAATTGCATTTGCATCACTGTGTTTTTCTGTGTTTGTTGTTTTGTAGGTTGTTACTAGTTTCTGGAAAACACATGAAAGCATTCATCTTATTTTCCCTTCTTATATCTTGCCTTTCATCCCATCGTTCACTCCATTCATCTTTATATCTTCCTCCATCACCTCCATACACCACACTCCTCCATTCCTGAGCACAATTTAGCAAGAGAAGTAGCACACAAACAGACTGCTACAAACATCAGGAATTTCCTTAAAAAAAAAAGTTGTTCATGGAATTCCAAGAAGGAAAAAAAGGGCAGCTACATAAAAAACTACATGAGAATGGGAATGCCACCCATGGCATCTCAAGCACCCCACACGACATCCATAACAAAGAGAAACAATAGACAAATATTAGCAGCTCATTCACGAAGTTGCTCCTTTAGCAAGCTGCTCACTTAGAGAACAAGAATATGGTGAAGAACGTAGCACTAAAAAGGCTTGTCTCAAACCTCCATCTCCTGCAAATGCCTTGGAAACAATAGGTAAACTCAGGTATAAGCTCTCAGCCCTTGCTACGCATTCATAATAGCCATAAATTATTAATTTACAGACTTAGAGTTTGAGGGGCAAAAAGGTGGCTAGTTAGCTCGGCCACCACCATGAGGTATGGCTGGAATAAAACTAGGAGTACATGCCACCAGGGCATGAAAAAGAAAAATTTTAAATTAGTGGAGTAAAGGAGAACAAGGGGAGGAAAATTCGTAGTCCATCCTGAATTAACAGTGAGGAGGAACCAATTGTCTATGAAAGAACCGGAGTTGAGCAGAGTTATATTGGCACTCCAAATTTAGTTGTGTCATCTAATAAAAGGAGATGTCGTCCCATCCAAACCAGTGAATTGACAATTTTTAGAGGGAGAGGACCGATGGAAACACGCAATTCTTGAAGAATAATAAGAAGAAGAACTAGAAGAAACAAGTAGAACCAAAAGAAGAAGAGGAATAACCAATAGAAATAAGAAGAACTAGAAGAAGAAGAGAGAGAGACAAAGGGCCAAACTAAAATAGAAGAGATGGCCATAGAAGTCATAGAGATAGCATAAAGTGGGTGAGATACAAACTCACAACCCAACGTCACATCCCCTCACTACAAAAAGATAATTGCCACCATGGATCCTCAAAGCGCAAAAAGAAAAAGGTAGACCTCTAGGTATTCTGGAGCTGACACGAACCAGAGAAAGCCATAAAATTCTCCCCTAAGGCTCATGATCATTGAAAAATCATGAAGGGGGGAGGAAAGAATCGAAGAAATTTCCCTGAAGGAGCAGATGCATAAGGCATAAGTAGAGAATGTAGCGTTAAAGCAACAATTGCAGCAAAAAGAGTAGCAAGTACCCACCATGGCCAACTTATGCATAGAAGCCCTTCAACACAGATTCCCCTTTGAATCATATGTTGTGTACCTCAAAGGACAATGACTTATATTTCAAATCAACACTCTAGCCTCCCATGGATCACTCCCTTTCAAAGATTGTAGGCAATTCATGAAGTTACACAAGCAAGCCAACATCGCTGATCAGGCAAAGATGGCAGAGTTTTATATGCATAACTTTGTGCTGACAAATCTAGAGATTTGGTACCCATGGATCACTCCCTTTCCAAGATTGTAGGCAATTCATGAAGTTTTACAAGCAAGTCAACATCGCTGATTAGGCAAAGATGGCAGAGTTTTATATGCATAACTTTGTGCTGACAAATCTAGAGATTTGGTACCCCAATCCTATAATGGGGGATATGTAGTTAATGTCTCTAGAATATTAGATGGTGAATGAGGAAAATAGAGCCAAAGAGATATGGAAGGTCATGGGAACAAGAAATAGAGAACCCTTGCATCTGAGACCAGAAGTGTTCAGCCCAAGATGAGTCATCCTTAAACATCGAGAGATTGAAAATGACCTTCCACTAGTTGAAAGATACCTTGAGACTTAAAACTAGGTGATAGGTCACTTTGATGATGTTTCCAGGTAGATAGAAGAGGAGTTCATTATGGCCAGCCAAAGGAGATGGAACAACCTCCCACATAGCCTCAAGGATAGGGAGTATCTTACTCCAAAATGACTGAGCGGTGCATAGGAAAGGGCACCATTATATAAGAGGACCATGCAGGCTAGAAATATCTGATGGTTGGGAAGAAAGATCCCATGCATGAATCTATAGGTTTTTTTGCCAAAATTAATGTCAACACCCTAGAGCAGCTTCATGTCTCTTCCTACTTCATTTTCCCTCTCCATATTCACAACTTAAAAACTGTTTTTACGCCTCTATTTCCCTCCTTTTCCTATCGTTTAAATGCTATGCCCACCTTCTGATCATAAAAACACTCAGAACCATTCAGTCCACCTTATTCCTGTCTTTTATTGGTGCCAGCTACTTTACCTTTTTAATTCTAAAAGCTTGAAAAACCATTGAAACCCGACCTGCACCTTCCTCCTCTAAATTTCCGCTACTGTATGTCTCACTTCGCAAATCGCAACGTTTAGATTTTACCTTCAACACTTACTGCTCGTTCCTTGCGATTGCGATATTGCGAAATTGCAATTCGCATGTTGCACCGTTTATCCTTTCTCCCTTAACACTTACCGTTGTTCTGGCCAATTACGATAATGCGATCTCACCCTGTTGTCTGTCCCACTGCCACATCGCCATCATATATTGCACTTCGCATCCTTCAGATTTTACCCTTAACACTTACCGCTGGTTCTTGCGGTTGTGGTATTGCGAAATCACATCCCACGGAACTTACCATATCGCACATCGCAGCCCACAAATTTTCCATTTTTCCTTTCACCACCACGTCATTCCCATCGCACATCGCATCCCATGGAACTTACCATCTCTCACATCGTAGCCCGCAACTTTTTCCTTTTTCTTTTTCACCGCCACGCCATCCCCATCGCAAATTTCCTCCTACAACCTTTACTATAGTGCACATCACACTTTGCACATTTTATTTTATTCCCATTAAATCCTTACCGCTATCCATTTAAACTTGTGAAGTTGCGATTGCGACATCGCACATCGCAACTTTTATCTCCATCACATCTTCGCCATCGCATCTTCGCCATCGCATCTTTTGATTCTTTCCACTCCAAAGCCATTTATCACATTATAATAAAGTTTTATAGGGGTTTAAACCCCTCTTTCTGGTTCCAAACCTCGTTTCATGTGTTAAACCTCCCATTAGCCTCTTTTAGCCCTTTTTCTTCTTCCGAGCTTCAAATTAACTCTTTTTAGTTAGAATTAAGTCATGGATAGCTTAGTTGCATGGATAGAAGCATGGTAGATAGATCATAGGATAAGTAGAGTTCCTTTAGCCGTTTGGCCAAGTTAAGTGGGGTTTAGGATTAGTTTCCTTTCTGCTATTTGTTTTCTGTAAACTCAATTAGTTTCATTCTTGTCATTTCTTTCCAGCAATTTAGTTCAGTTTCCTTTCTATCTTTTCCTTCCAGTAATTTACTTTACAATTATTATCATAATTTAAAGAATATCACCCTTTCGTAAAGCAGAGGAGGATGACATAAACAAAATTCATCTGCTGTGTATATAGCACTGTCACCTCAAATTTTTTATGAACCCCAGGCTGATAAAGTAAAGTAGGGCAGCCCCTAGGAGTTGCAACACTCTTGATGCAATACCACTGCTCACTAGGCCTTCCAGGTTTTTCCCTGTCTCTGCTATTTTGAGAAGGCTTGGGGAATTTTCATGCCTCGTTTCATAGCATGCTCAAAATCTAAATGATATATTATCATACTAGATATTTTGTACCCAAACATAGTTTGGAGCCATCAAATTCCATATCCACATAGATGTGGGCATAAGTAGTCTTGATTTTTTTGTTGTTCCACAAAGAAATGGCTTTGAAAGCTCAAAAATCTTCACAATGAATTCGATATCTTTGTTAGTTGTTGTTTGATGTGAAAAGGAGTGGACGGTGGTGAGAAGAGGTTGCCATTGGAGCTCATCTAAGAGAAGAGATCTGAATTCAAAATGTCAATTTGAATTCCTGCGTTCAAATTTGGTGGAAGAATAGCGCTTGAATTTGGAGATGTTGTAAAGTTCAATTTGTATTGGTGGTTTTGCTTCAGATTTGTGTGCGTGGCATAGAAGCCACAATTTGTACTACAAGGTTCTACAATTGAAGATATGTCAAAGGGAGAAGTTTCACGCCTGCATGGTAACGGGGACCGAGTGGAGTCAGAAAGAAATCTGGAAGTAAGATAAAGCGAGATAAGCTTGAATTTCCCAATGTGTCTATATTTTTAGACATATTATATTCTAATGATGACATTTTTTTCATGTGGCAATTTGGAGGCATTATTAGCATGGGTAGTATTTTCGAGTTAGAAGAAATTTTAGAAAAATAGTGTGGTTTTATTGATAACTACAAGAATCAAGAGGCACAATCTGCCCTGCAAGATACTGAGATTGAAGACTCACGAGTTGTTCTTCAGGAAGGATGTAAAGAGGAACATATTGTTGAAGATCAATTGGATGAGCTACATGAAGCTGATTTCAAAGACTTGGCAGAATAAAACAAAGCAGGAGAGAATTAAAATTATGATGATCTCATGAATATTTCTGTGTGTGCAGATGTTAGCAACAACAACAAGGAAGAAGCAACAAAGTTTGAAGAGGAATTGAAGTTTCTTGAAGCATGGATTGAAAAAACATGTCTTTATGAAGTCAACACAGAAGTTGCATCAATTAATGTTGAAGACAACATCGCTGATGTTCAGTTGTTTAACACCATAAATAGTGAGAGGAAAAATTCTCCTATTAAGCTTGTCATAATTTTTAGAGGGGTGAGGATAAGAGTTCAAGCAGTCTGCCAATGGGGAAGAAAACGTAGAAAGGAGGTGAGGATCTATCACTACCTCATGGCGAGAAGAGTAAATATGAAGCCTCGCCTAGGAATGAAAAATCATGGACTCTGAAGCAAGAAGACCAAAATGAAAACCTCTGTTACCAAGTTTTTCATGTTTTTATTGTAAGCCTAGCTGAGACTAGACCCGCGCACATATGTTATTATTTTAGTACCCTTTCTCCATTAAGGGGGAGTGTTAAAATATAATGGATAAAGCTAGTTGTTTGGATAGGATTGAGACTCTAATATTAGGTCTCAGATCCTTATATCTAGGGAGTGGTTGGAACCAGCCCGTTAGTGTGAAAGCCTATATATTTGAGGCTCTTATGACTGGATAGTTAGTGCATTATGTTGAGTGCTTGTGCACTCTCCAGGTATATCACCTAGAGAGCCATTTAGTTAATATATTATTTGTTTTTAAAAAAAAAGAACTCCACACAATGCACTGACTATCCAGTCAGAAGAACCTCAAATATATAGGCTTTCACACTAACAGGGTAGTTCCAACCACTTCCTAGATATTAGGATATGAGACCTAATCTTAGAGTCTCAATCCTATCCAAACAACTAGCTTTCTTCATTATATATTAACACTCCCCCTTAATGGAGAAAGCATAATAAAAGAATATCATACACCTATTGCTCTAGTTTCAGCTTGGATTACAATAAAAACAAGAAAAACTGGGTAACAAAGGTTTTTATTTTGGTCTTCTTGCTTGAGATTCCATGCATGTTCATTCCTAGGCGAGGCTTCATATTTACTTTTCTCGCCATGAATTAGTGATAGATATTCAACTCCTTTCTATGTTTTCTTCCCCAATGACGGAATGCTTGAACTCTTATCCTCACCCCTCTCAAAATTATGATAAGCTCGATATGAGAATTGTTCCTCTCACTATTTCTGGTGTCAAACATCTGAACGTCATCGATGTTCTCTTCAACATTCATTGATGCAAATTTTGTGTTGAATTCATAAAGACATGGTGTTTCAAGCCATGCTTCAAGAAACTTCAATTCCTATTCAAAATTTGTTTCTTCTTCTTCTTCTTTTCGCTAACATCTGGACACAGAAATATTCATGAGATCATAATATTTGAATTCTCTCCAGCTTTTTCTTCTTCTTCCAAGTCTTTGCAATCAAATTCATGTGGCTCGTCTAATTGATCTTAAAGAATATGTTCCTCTTTACATCCTTCTTGAAGAACAACTCATGAGTCTTCAATCTCAGGATCTTGTAGGGAAGATAGTGCCTCTTGATTCTCAGGGTCATCAATAAAACCACATTGTTTTTCTGAAATTTATTCTGCTAGAAAATACTACCAATGCTAATAATTCCTCCAAATTACCACATGAAAAAAATATCATCATCAGACTCAAATATGTCTAAAAATAGAGACATATTGGGAAAGTCAAGCTTATCTCACTTTATTTCACTTCCAAATTTCTCTCTAACTCCACTCGTTCCTCTAACGAGCTCCAACAACCCCGTTACCATGCAGGTGGGAAAATTTTCCCTTTGGCAGCTCTTCAACTGTAGAACCTTGTAGTATAGACTTTAAATTCTATGCCACACACACAAATATGAAGCAAAAACACCAATGAAACCTAAACTTTGTAGCAGCTCAAAATTCAAGCACTATTCTTCCACCAAATTTGAACGCAGGAATTCAAATTGACAATTTGAATTCATATCTCTTCTCTTATATGAGCTCCATTGGCTGCAACCTCTTCTCACCACCGGCCACTCCTTTTCACTTCAACCAGAATCTAACAGAGATATCAAATTCATTGTTAAGAGTTTGGATATTTCAAAGCCATTTCTTTGTGGAGCAAACATGCTCCATGTAATTCTTATTAGTTTCTAGCAGATCATAATTTCAAAAACCATGATTCTTACCAAAAAACAAGAGAATTCTCAACCCGATCCGCAGAGATCCAACACTTACATGCTGCCCCAAAAACCTTACGCATCAGGCTCACACATTTATAGTAGGTCGATGTAGGGCATGTTGATCCACTCCGACCTGATCCGATAAAGCTCCAATTTGAAACAATTATCTTCTCTTTTTCTACGTGGAGGGTTTCTAGTTATACAAAAACTCTCTCAGTCTATCTCACACATCGAACAAGTATTGCATTGTCCCAATACACCTTGGTCAAACGCAACATGTGAGGGAAAAAATATGTTGAAATTTGATCTGCCTCTACACCCCGACCTTGCAGCAGATCCACGCAACCTCAAACAATAACCCGTAATTTCTCTATTTACAATCCAATTGGATAACCTGAGTTGTGTGATAAAAAATCGGCTCACAACCTAAAATTTCCAAATCAAAAAATAATTCGAAAAATAAACATATGAACAACACATCTTCATGGCGTTAAATAGGAATTCTTGTACGTTGTCATAAAAACAAACGCCAATCTCACCAACAAAATATCCTCCTCATAGATCGCTTCACACATTCATGCAAAAACAATGATCCTCCACTGATCCTCACATCCTCATATCCCTACACACAACATAGATCCACTTAAATTCAACCTGAAGCTCCAATACCATGTTAGAAATAGATAATCTATTAACTAAATGGCTCTTCAAGTTAGATACCTGGAGAGTGCACAAGCACTCCACACAATGCACTAACTATCCAGTCAGAAGAGCCTCAAATATATAGGCTTTCACACTAACAGGGTGGTTCCAACCACTCCCTAGATATTAGGATCTGAGACCTAATCTTAGAGTCTCAAACCTATCCAAACAACTAGCTTTCTCCATTATCTTTTAACAACGACAACTATGATAGAATTTTTCCTACACATTTCCAATGGAGGAAAGCTTTGCATGATTCCATAAATGCAAGGGAAAGTTGGCTATATAAATTGATGTAGTTACAGTGTCAAAAGTGGGAGTATAGGGTTACATGAAGAGGCCAACACTCCCCCAAAACCATGACGGAGCTTCACATATAACCTTCTTTTCCTTAATCTTATCACAAATCATAATGAAGAAAGTTTGTGCCATAGGGTAAATATTCAGGGCATCCGTAAAAAATGGGCTTCCTGTCTCACATCTATATATGAAGATTACCTAGCAGTAGTGAGTACCCATTAAATCGACAAACCAAACCATTCTTCCTTTTTGAATAGGGAAAATATTACAAATATTTTTCATCATTAAATAATTATATTCCTCATTAATTATTAAAATTTTTGGATCTGTTGAATCCATGACTTGATGTTGACATAGATTATTTTGGGGAGGATGAGGTTGATTAATTCTCAAACCCAACATCTCACCTAGTTTTTGTATCTTAAAATCAAATCAACACATGTCACACATGTGTTATAATAGCATCCCCAATGATCTCTTAAGATTTCTCTTCGTCGTCTTTCTTCGTACTAGTTGCCTCACACTAGTTTTTCCCTCCTATCTCCCTTGTGCCTAGCTTGCTTTCCCCTTCTTGTTCAAGATTAGGCACTCACCTCCCCTATATTCCTCCCCTCCTTCCCTCCCACCCACCCTTGGAACCATGTAATCCCTCGAAATCCCTAGTTTTTTTTTATTCCCCTCCATTACTTGCATAGGAAAAACACGATGACTCAGGTAAGCGGAAAGAGAGGCGCATTAAACATTGAACGAGACTAGTCATTTTCGTTTACAATAAGGAAAAAAATAAAGATTTCATATTTTCCACAATGATATTGGAAAATTTGAATTCTTTATCTACAAAAACACACCACATAAATCTAAAATCTAATAAGGGCAACAATCTTTCACAAGTTATGGATTTTTTTGGTAAAACCCTTGTTGGTCATTTCAATGGTTGTCCTATAAAATTTCTAGGACCGGGGGATTGGATTCCGAGTCTTAACAACATGTAATTGATTACTCTCCAAAATTTCATTTGCTTCCCCATGGGTGGTTTTCTTTCCTTCATTACTTACCCATGGGTGGTTTTCGTTCTTTCTTTTCTATGAGGAACACTGCACTAATATTTTGGGTTAAATCTTGTCTGAGGGAAACTTTGGTGTTTCCCTTCAATAATGGACAATTAATTTCAATCCCATAAGATAAATTATGGAATCCATAAAATTTTGTACTTGCACGCACACACACACACACAAACACACGCACACACACACACACACACACACACACACACACACACACACACACACACACACACACACATGCACACACACATGCGGGAAATTAATTGGTGATCATCGTGCTATGAAGTATTATGTAAATGACGTGATTCAAATTTTAAATCCGTGTGGGTTAAATCAACAAAAAAAATATTTATAAATAATTTAGATAATTCTTTAAAAATAAATTTAACTAATACACAAGTATGATCCTTGATCATGTGGGGCCTTACTCAAAAAACAAATTACATTTTAAAAATCCTATCACACCTTTCATATTGAGCGTATCTTAATTATTGACATACCATGAAGTCAGGGAATGCAATGCCAATGGAGAGCGATTTGTTTTAATAGATTTATATTGATGTTATTATTATTATTTTAAAGAGTCTATGAAATACACACACACACACACACACACACACATATAAAATCAATATAGATCCATCGTTAGTTTTTGTAGCATCAAACAAGTGTTCTAGTATCAAATTTGGTAAGAGAGGCTAAGAAACACAATAACTCCAAAGCCCAACAAAATTTTCGGAAGAAAACACCCATAAAAAACTCAATTAAGTTAATTTATCAATAATTAAATATTTCCCAAGTACAACTCAAGAAAAATGATTAATTAACAACAATTAGTCAAGAAAATTGAGAATGCTCTAGAAACTCACACATATTGAGTTTTAAACAAATATTAATTGAGAAAAGTGAGAATGCTCTAGAAACTCACACATATTGAGTTTGAAATGATATTAGTCATTGATGGGGATATAATCATGGTTTTTGGTTCACCAACGAGAGATTATAAGAGAAACTTGATGGGGATGGAGAAGATACAATTTTGAGGTTGAGTTCCTTGGCATATCGAGCTCTCCAATTGAAGAGGTCAAGAAAGGAAGAAGAGTTTGAGCCAGAAGGGACGCAAGAGTGAGAGGGAGTAGCAAAAGTGAATTCCTAAGGAATTTCCAGTTCCGGAGAGACATCAACAAGAGGCTAAGTTATTCCACTGGAGGCTGCATAGGGACTGTGCAGACAAATTTAGAGGGCAATTCTATTTGGTTAAGGAGGACGCCGATTTAGGTTCCATAGGCTGGTATTATTTTCCATAGGATCGGAGAATCACTTCCAAAAGAAAAAGTAGGAAAGATGTAAAAATAGAGGTAGATTAAGGCAGTACAAGTTAGAGGTCACTCAGGGGCTCGTGCAGGGCCCTTGGATAGCCAAGTTCAAGTGGCCAGTTTGCAGTATGGAGAAGGGAGAAATTCCCTTGATAATTTTGGCTAGATTATTTTACTAATGATTTCTAGTTTGGCATCATTATTTTACCCATAATTTTGACGGTTGCATAATAATGATAAAACCCTCATATGCTACACTGGTTTTCCCACATTGGGTTTTTCTGGGGATATTTTTCCAAAAATAAAAATGTCAATTTTATTATGTGTGTCCTCTATTTTCTCAGTTCCAGTTTCATTTCCGTAGTGCATTTTATTTTTGGTGAAAATTGCAGTTTTGATTTTTTCGTTGCTTTATGTAATAGCAAGTAAACTCCACATAAGTATATTCAGTTAGGAGAATAAATTCCAGTTGCTGCAATAGTGTAAAATTCACATGGTATCAGATCAATTTTAATCTGATCAAGAGCTCAGTAGTGAGAAAGAGAAATTTCATAGTTTAAAAGGAGTTTGAGCGAGTTTCTTCCAGGTTTGCACAGAGGGCCAGCAGGTGGTTCAAATTGTGGGAAGGGGCTTGATTTCAATTTGCAGGTGCAGGAAGAGTTCGAATATCCTAGTAGTAGTTCCAACAGGAAGTGGTATTACCGGGAAGCATTTCCAGTTAACAAATCATAGACTTTGTTGAGAAGATCTGGGCACAATTGGTTTGCTACATTTTTTGCAGTATAAAATCATCACTGAGTGGAAGATAAAATCACACATAGAGGAATTTATTAGAGGGTTTCCAGATCCATATTATAGGAGGAAATTTGTGTTTTCCAGTAGAAAGTGGAAGTAGAAGTAGGTAGAATTGTGCATTCCAGGAGGGAGTACGAGTAGTAGAGCAGGTAGCCAAGAAGGAAAGGGATGTTATTCCTATTTATTTTCCCAGATTTGAGTTTTGAATAAATGGAATTAACGAGACTTTAAGATTAGGATGGGCTAGAGGGAACCTCAAATTATTGTATCTAGAAATCCATAATGTATTTCTTTGTAGAAAATCCACATAGATTCAACTGATCCTTTAATATGCTGAAAAAAATACTTGAATCTATTATACAAATTGTGGAAACCAATTACGATCACACAATCACATGAACAAGAAAGAGAAATAATTTCAATCGCACAACACAAATATGTATATGGGGAAATCCCAAGAAAACATCCTTGCTATCTGTGTATTTCATAAATTCAAGAATATGAAACAATACAATGCTTCTCTCAAGCTTGAGAGCTGTTTGCACTATCTTTGACTGTCTCACTATGATCTAAGAAGGTTTGGTCCAATACTTAACCAATTGCTTGACCCTGTCTGACCAATGTTTCTCACACATTCCTGAGAGAATTTAGCCCCTATTAATTAGGAAATTCCCTTCAATTTATTGTGCAACACATCTAAGGCATCTTGATGACCTCATGCATGACTTGTACAATTTTCTAATTATACAATTGATAGTCTACATCCATTTAACTCCAATCTCAAATGGGTCACTCTTAGAACTTGCATGAAACAACTATTTATAGTGAATTATCAGTTATCTGATTGATCACTCCATGTGAATTAAATCTTATTTAATTCACTGGACCTCTCACTAGGTCATCCATCGGTTAGAACTAGTTAAACTGATTTTAACTCAAATAATTAAGTTAAAACATTACAACTCAAAATAAACTGCAGCTGGCCCCCCTAAAACTTAAAGTGAACTCTACATGCCCCCCAGTTTGATCCCCAACTCGAATTAACTGAGCTAAATAAGTATTTCCAACTCAGTTAACTCGTACAAGTTGTCATGTGATGTGGAATTAAAATTTCATTCTAGTTTAATTAAGGGAAAATTAAATTAGAAGCCTTTTCTTGTATCCAATTTCAAAACCCCCTCTCAACAAGAAAGGGATTTTCTGCTACCCCGATCCTGCCTTCGTGGAACTCCAATTTTCCTCTTGACAGTGCCTTCGTCAATATGTCTCCATCATGATCCTCCTTGGTAATGTACTCTATTGAAATAATCTGCCTCTACATACAATCTCTAATATGGTGATACCAAATATCAATATGCTTGCACATGTCATGAAAAATTAGATTAACCAAGAATTTGATGCAACTTTGGTTATCACAATAAATCACTGCCAGATCCATATGTCGACCAAACAAACCAAAAAGTATTTTCCTCATCCAGATGGCCTCACATGCTGCCTGAATGGCCGCCATGTACTCTGCCTCTACTGAACTAAGTGCAACTGATCTTTGTTTCCTGTTGTACCAAGAAAATGTTACTGATCCAATGCCGAAGATGCCACTTGATGTGCTCTTCCTGTTGGATGGACTCCCTGCCCAATATGCATCTATGAAACCTTGAAGCTCCACTCACTCTGTCCGCCTATACCATATCCCAAACTCTATAGTGACTCTAAGGTATCTCAACACATTCTTGAATGCCTTCCAAAAGAGCTCAGTAGGCTTAACCATAGATTGACTAAGCTGGTTAACCTCATAATATATGTATGGTCATGTGTTCACCAAATACATGAGTGAACCCACAAGCTGCTTGTAGATGGTAGAATACACTAATCCACCTAAATTATAATCCTTGTTCCTCTAGTTTCCTGTTAGAGTAGTATCCATGGGTTTGCTTCCCTCCATGTTGAA
Organism: Pinus albicaulis; assembly: GCA_034641835.2. Taxonomy (NCBI): domain Eukaryota; kingdom Viridiplantae; phylum Streptophyta; class Pinopsida; order Pinales; family Pinaceae; genus Pinus; species Pinus albicaulis. The sequence continues at coordinate 247,791,795 of CM076573.1, read as the reverse complement.
CTTCTTCAGATTCTCGTTGGCATTGTTTCTCTGAGATACAAATAGATCCCCATATATTTACAAAATTTCCAATCCCAAGAAATAATGCAAGAGCCCCATATCCTTTATCTCAAATTATCTTGCAAGATCCTCTTTAAAATACTTGATGAGCTGCTCATCACCTGTCAGTATCAAATCATTGACATAAATTAAAATGATCAAAAGTTTACCTTCTACCACAGTATGGTAAAGGTTCACATCTGCTTCACTCTTTTTGAAGCCTTATCTGATGAAGTATCTGTCGATCATGGTGTACCAAGCATGAGGTGCTTGTTTCAGTGCATACAATGCTCTATTGAGTCTGCACACATGTGAATCTATGTCAAAGGTCTTAAAACCTTTTGGTTGCTTAATGTACACCTATTTCTCAATCACTCCATTGAGGAAGGTTGCCTTTTCATCAATCTGATGTATCTACCATCACATCTGCACTGAAAGTGGAAGGATGGATCTGATTGATGAGTAACTTATGAATGGTGCAAAGGTCTCATCATAATCAATCCCTACCACCTGATATAATACTCTAGCAAAAATATGGCCTTGTGTTTCACCACACTCCCACTTGTTGCCTGCTTCACCTTGTAGATCCACCTGGATGCTACAACTGACTTCCCCTTTGGAGTGGGACAAATTCCCATGAAATTTTTATGATAATGGATTCATACTCCTAAACCATGGTATTTTACCTTGGAATACAACCTATGGATGAGAAGAGGTCAATGCCCAAGAGATTTATACAAAATTATGAAAAGGTTAGTTTTCTATCCCATTTTATGAAACCCCAAAAATATTAATTTTACAGACAATGCTTTTAAAACTTCAATCAAAAAATAATCTTCCAGAGTGGCCTTCTGATGATCAATGTGATTTTTAAGTGTAGTATAGTGAGAAAGAGATGGTGAAAAATATTTAAACAACATGCTACTTGTAGTAGAATCTTTGCCTTCAAATTTTAGCAGAAACATCGAATTATGAAGAAACATAATAAAAAAAAGAGGAGAACACATTTAAGGTTTTATTTTAACTTACAGATATCAAAAATTATGAAACATTAATGTTAAATACCAGTAAATTCATTACTGTCCTCTATATCAGAAAAACATTAATTGAAAGATTACAGGAAAAACATGCCATACTCATCATAGGTTTGGAATCACTTTGAAAAATTTATTAATCATCAAGAAGGTTCAAAATACAAAGGAGCTTGTACTTCTGAGGTCCAAAACGCGAACCCTCACTTCTACTTGAAAATTTTCTTTTATAAGAAAATTACAAAAGGACAGTTACGAGATTATCAATTTTCAAAACTATCAACTACCTAAACTACTTTCAAACTACTTATTCTTCCAGAAGTTACATTATTAATGAAAATAAAACAAAAATAAATTAATACATTATTTTCCAAAAACATTTCCAAAAATACTACTGCAATGAAAAGTCTAGAATTAATTCATTAAGTTTGTTGAGACTCTGGTGCAGTCGAGGGTCCAACTTTTGCACTTCTTACTATAGGCGACATCTACTCTCTGCATTGTTTCTAGATTTCCATATCTACATTTGGACTCTTGAAAAATATGGTGTGTGCCATCCTAAAGTTGGTGATCCCGTTGTAGGCTGGATTGTCTACAAATATATTTTTCATTAGCCACAATAGTTTAAAATATCCGTGTAAGTAGTTCACATTCGTTACCCCCTTGAGAACTATTGTCTTCTCATGTGAAGAGCCAATTTTCTCTTGGATTGAATGAAACAAGTCTCATATGTCTCCTAGGGAAGTAAATTCCCTTGTTCATCCCAACATGAAGGAAAAACTACTCTGGTTCTTTTATCAAAATCATCATTGAACTTTATAACAACTTCTTTGACCTCTGCTAACTTTCTATAAACTATCTTCCTGCACAAATTCTTCAAAATAATTTTATTAATTTCTAAAACCCATTTAGTTCTATCTTCAATTTTTAATTCCATTAAATCCATTGAATTCTGTGTGTATCTTCTTAGGTGGTACTATTACCTCTCCCTTAGAGGCACACCTTTTCCTTTCCCCTGCAGTAGAAGGAATTTGACACACATATGATTGAACACTCATCAAGCACACCCCTCTTTCTTTTTGAAGGCACATCTTCAATCCTTTATATTTATAACATTTAGAGTCAAGGAAAATCTATAATAATACATGGCAATCAGGTCGATATTTTGGATGGGGCTCCTAATACAAACGTTGTGAGGTCTAATTCGGAATTCACATAGGGGAGAACCCTTGGTTGACGGATTTCCAACACCATCAACATATTTATAAAGCTATTTAAGGAAATGATGAAAACAATGGATGGAAGCAGATGATAAGGTATGACGCCATCGATTAACATGACATTAAAGTGTGAGGAAGAAAGCCACACAAGAAAAAATTTAATCATCAATTTCGTAATATTCTCAAAATTTAAGAAAATCATAGATGTGATCAGTTATGGATGTTCCATCCTCACCATTGAACTTTAATTGATGCTAGTGATAAACAGGCTCATCAGGGATTGAAATGTTTCCAGGGAGTTTTTATAAAAGCATCCTAGGAGTATAACTTTAGGATGATCCATTTTAGATAACATGTTCAAAACAAAGTCAACGGGCACAAATTTTCATATGTCCCTCCTTCTAGCGCCATTTGTTAATAGTTACCAGAAATATGTCAATCAATGGGGTCTCCCCTGTGTGAAGTCCCAATTAGACCTCACACCATTTGGAATAGGAGCCCCATCCAAGATATTGGCCCATCTACCATATATTATTATATATTTTCCTTGGCTACAAAGTTCAACACAAGATAGTAATGCATAGGTAATCTTGGATCATCGAGTATTCTTGGTGAGTGTTCAATTGAATGTGTGTCAATATCATTCTACTACAGGGGGTGGGGATGAGAAAGTGAGCCTCTAGGAGAGAGGTAATAGTAACGCCCTACTAGAGAGAGACACACACACAAAATATTCATCTAACATCCAGCGGAATAGTCCAAAAAGATGTGACGATCACTGAAACCATTATAAACAAGAAATATATTTCTAACATCCAACATAATAGTCCAAAAATATGAGACAATCATCGCAATGATTACAACACATTCTCAATATGATAAGCACTAAAATAACCGAAATAGTTTAGCTACTTTAGCACAGGTGGAAAACAAAAATTATTTACAAACATTCACATAACAGTCTTAAAAATACTCATAATCCATGCATGAAGAACATGTTGCCCATTAGGCTTCCAATATTAAGTAAAAGTCCAAAGACACATGTATACAACAAACACCACTAACTTCAATAATGGAGTGTTGTAACCACTCCTTGCTCCTTAAAAGAACTAGGTTGTCTCTTTAATTCCTTAGAGGAGGAGCCAAGGTGAAAGGCCTTTGCTCATATAATGAGTGTGTATATATAGCCAATGGGGTGGCGCTTCACCTCCCTTGTGACTCTTTGACTACCCTCATGACTGTTTTACTTCCTATGACTTTACATGACTCTTCATATTCTGTACATGTCCTTTTTACTTCCACTTTACAATATATTTTTGAATAATAAATTACCTAATCCACAAGAATGGTGTGGCATATGATGACTCATGACATGATATGATAGGACAATGCTGACATGGACTTATTAATGACTTGGAAATGTCAAGCCATTCTTATTGCTCCTTTTTCTTCAATAATAGATGTGAAATGATTCATATTCATGATAGATATTATTTTTTCTTCATATCCACCCTCCAAAGGGTTGTGAATCAGATGGAATATTCATGCAGTCCTAATCTTTGATCTTCTATTGTAATCCAATGTTCCTTCGTCTTCTCGCCTGATCATCACCTTATATCTTCAGCTCCATATGTGTATTCTAGCATGGTAACCTTCTCCTTTTCCTCCCTCGCCATCCTTTCATGATAAGATAGAGTACATGCAACTGAAAACCATTCATGAAAAGACGACATAAGTCTAAAAAACCCATAACCTAACATATTTCATGAACTCACCTGTTAGGGTTGGATCTGGTGACTGGTTGATTGACTGGCTAAGGGATTGAATAGTTCCATAGGCCAAGGTCTAGGACTAAGGCTTGAGACTGTGCAATTCATAGTTCAATATGGCCAGGTTCAAGAGATTGCAGAGTTGAGGGGCTTAACACTTCAAGGTTAGGGCTTGAGGCTTGAAGATTATCGCCATGTAGTTCTGGGTGGAAAAGGCCAAGGCATTGCATATTTTAGGGACTGAAGGAATTATTTTGGAGGTTTGAGCCTTCATAATGTGTAATGCATGGTTATGGAGGGCTTGGAAGAGGAACTATGTAGTTGAGGGAGTCAAGGACTCAAGTTGGAGGCTTGAGCTTTTTGTTTTCCCACTGTGCAATTCTAGGAAGGAGGCCAGATGATTGTACAATTACATAGTTCAATAGCTCAAGGCTAAGGCTTGAGGACTAAGACTGCACAAGGTGTAGTTCAAGCCTAAATGGAGGCCATAATTACACAATTTTGTAGGACGCTGTCTGGGTTGAGAACTGAGACTGCATAATGCATAGTCTTGGTAGAAAAAAATTATTCATTGCGTAGTCTCAAGATGCATGGTTGCATCTTGAAGTTTGAGACTGTGTAATGTGAAATTCCAGAGTTATGAATGAGGCTAAGTTTCTTAGTCGAAATTTTTTCCGAATTTGGCTAAGTGTGGGATCGATGAAGCTGATGTGAATAATGATAGGACTTGACTTTGATTACACACTTATAAAACTTAACGACATAACATAGATCATCCAAAACAAATGAACAAAAAACTTCACTTCGTCCGACAACTTCGCGATGACAAGTGTGACACCAAAGATACACTTTTCTATGACTATGACAACACTTGCGAGAAAGTGCTTAAAACTTTTTAAATGAGTGCGATACATGTTTACTTGGTAAGTACAACTCATGAACGCAAATATTACCCCTTGAAACATACCAAAACTAGCTTTTGTGTGTTGTGCAACACTCCAGATGCCAAAAGAGGACATTTACTATATAAAGAGAAAAGCATAAATGAAACTTGCGATATGTGAACGATAGTGAAAGAGACACATGCAAGAATGAAGATAAAATTAAACTAAAAGAAAGAAAAAGTGATAAACAAAATCATGAAAAATTAAATTCTTAAAATTGAAGGTGCGCAAAAGTGAAAGTTTGAAAAACTCACCAAAATAGAAGTATAAACACATCCAAAAGTGAGGGACTGTCAATAACAATGCACACTATTTGTCAAAATGGGTTGAACATTGCACATACATTGTACTGACGAACTACACTAGGCTTTTTCAAGCTTCCATGAAAGAATGTGCTCATGAATTCATTAGGAACTGAGCATGTCTAAGCAGGTGACTTTGACACTTGAAATCCAATAAGGGAGCTTGAAATATTCACAAAGAATTATCGTCCAAGAAGTAAATATGGAATGATCGATCGCAAGATCCATATTAGGCTCCAAAATTCAAGTGTACGCAAAAATTTGGAGGGTGTTTATCACAGCAACAACACATTCTGAAACTGTTTCCAATGCAGTAATTAATATGTTTTGGTACAAAGTGTGAAGAAATGGAATCATTATTTGATGGATATAGAAATGATTATTCATATTGACCATCAACCTTTGCAATATATTCAATCAAAAACCAAGATACAACAAGCTTGCCATTTCAGATGGATGGGATTTTTGCAACAATTTCATTTGTTCATCAGGAATAAGAAATGTATTTACAACAAAGTTGAAAATATGTTGTCAAGTTCTATTATCAATGCATCTGCATTCTTAAGCATAACTCAATTAGGCATGAAATTTATAATGAAATTTTTATTGAAAAATATTCCTATCCCTTATCATCCTTGGGAAAGTGTTCCAATGGATCTTGTAGGCGGGCTACCTATGTCTAGAAAAGGTCATGATTATTTATATGTTGTAGTGGATCATTTCAGCGAAATTTTCCTTGTTGCTTTCTTGTACGAAACACGTCACAGCTAGACAAACTGCACCGATGTTCTTCCAAAATGTTTGGGTTCACTTTGGGTTACCTACTTATATTTGTTTATCGATATTATCGATTTATTGGGAATTTTTGGTCAACTTAAAGAAGAACACAATATTTGATCCACAAACTGACAGTTAGATAGAGGTAGTAAAAATAATAGTAGTCACATCTCCTTCGAGGATATTGTGGTAAGCATTCCAAAATTTGGGATGAGCATTTTCATTGAGTCTAGCATGCCTACAATAGTGCCAAGCATTCATCTACTCAAGTATCTCCATTTGAATATTTTTTGGGTTATTTGAAAAAGTATCCTTTTGATTTTATATTTCGAAAAAATATTGCAATAGATCGACTTGGTGATGTGGACAAAGCCAAGAATTTCATTGAACAAATATAGTTATTGCATCAAAGGGTACAGGAACAACAGGAGAAAATGAAATCCAAGTATAAAGCAAGACATGATAAGAATCGGGTTGATCATGATTTCTGAGCGTGAGATCAAGTTTGGTTATACATTAGGAAGGAAAGATTGCAAGGTGAAGGTAAAAAGCTCAAACCAGTAATATTTGGTACTTTCAATATTTTGGAAAAGATTGGTAATAATGCTTTCTGATTAGATTTTCCACCTTACATGAAAGTTTATTCTGTTCTGAATGTGGAAAAATTGAGATTGTATGAGCCTCCTATGATCGTTCATCAAGAGGAGAATGTTCATATTTCATATATGGAATATTTTTATCTTGAATAATTGAATGAGTTGCAAGAAGACACTATTATTGAAAGGAGAATAAGGACTTCAGGCAAGGTCAATGTGGAGTATCTTCATGTGGGGCTCAAAGGTACCAATCCAAGTAAAGCAAGGTGGATAGAGATCGAAAAAATTATGAAGTTGTACGCTCACTTACTTTTTGGGTAAAAATAGACTTTTGGCTGTCCAAAAGCTTCTAGTGGGGAGGAGTGGTCCAGAGGATCCAGAAAATTCTCAAAAATCGAAGTGCTCAAATTCTCTCGAGCTCGCCATTCTGATTCCAACGATGCTTGAATCACCTTAATATGACATTGTAGGAGAAATTTATTGTGTTTCAAATTTTTGGGAAAACAGGCGAAAATTCAAATTGTAGGGTTCACTGTGCAGGGTACGGATGCTGACATGGTAGTTTGTACGTTGATTTGGTAAGGTTGTATGGGTTGTATGGATGGCATGTGGACCAATAACGTGACGACATGGGTAAGTCAACTTGGTGGTACAGTTGATGAAGTGGCCCAATCATAGGTCACCATGTGGGCCAATCACAGGGTGTCACATGACCCTATGAGAGACCACTAAGTGTCTCGATTTTTGGCACCAAAAATTTGGTTAACAATCATACCATCCATTGGAAGAATCAACCCCATGACCTCCATTACACGAACCAACCACCTGACCATTCGGGCTAGTGTACCACTTGTTAACCATAGTCCGCAACTTTTTGTTTAACATGAAGCAGTTTGATAGTTGGGGGTAGTGGGAGGGTCGACGAGCTAACTCGCTTAGCCCAACCCATGATTTTATTTCATGTCACAATTCTGGTGGCATGACATAGGTATGGGATTCAGAACCTGGGTCATATGGCCAATATCATATCCAGTGATTGGTTATATGGTAGTGAATGTGACTAGCGTTATAGAGACGGGAGCAGAATTAGGAGCCCATGGTTATGTGACATGACATGTCACCACACAACAATGTAAAGGAGTAAGGTCTGAGGTCTATGATGGTGGGTCACATGGTCTTTAATGTTACCTAGGGGTAGAGGTGTAGGGCATGGAGCCAATGGAGTCTACGACACATGGTTCCCTGATAGGTAATATGACTACGATGGAGAAGGGTGTGGGGTTAACAACCCATAAAACAAAATTATTTAATATTGAAACAATAACGCAAACCTAAAATCTTTGGGAAATGAATACAATATGCCACTTTTGGGCTAGGGGATTTTTTTAAAAAACTTTTGCAGAGCCAAAGCCATTTCTAAAATATTTATGCAGTCAAAGCTTTAAAGGGGAATATTTTTCTCAATTTTTAACCTTTTTGAGCTCAAGAAGAGCCCAAATGGGGTTTTTGAGTGTTCTGAGCAACGTGAAAGTGTCATGTTTTAAATTTGGATCTTGTAAACTGATGTATTGAACATTTGAGCATTTTAATAAAGTGACCACCATTGGAAGCTAGACCTAGAGATGTATCCCAAGATGGGTGGACTCAGTTATCAATTTTCTCTTGTATTATGATGCATTTTTGTCCTCTTATTACTGTAAAATTTATGCAAATTAACTTGTGTTTTTATACTTTTTCAATTTTGATATGTCGGCTAAAAAGATATAAACAAACTTGCAAATTAATAAATGAAACCTTCACTTCTATTTTTGGATAAATTACAAACTCAAAATAGACCAAGTCATCCTTCACAAAATTTCACATCTTTAAATTTATCAACAAATTTTCTTTTTGCGACATGCCCAAAATAGACTTGAGGCATTATATGTGTTCATCTCTTGTCCTCTTGTACAGTAAGATATCATCTAGGGTAACTATGTAAAATTTCCTTGTGAATTCCTTTAAAACTCTGTTCATCTGTCACATGAAGATGTTGGGTGCATTTTTTAGATTGAAGGTCATCACAAGACACTCATATCATGCCATGATTAGTTTTAAATGTGTTTTTACACTCATTTCCCTCTCTAATGTGAATTTGATGATATCCACTTTTTAAAACAATTTTTGAAAAAAAAAATAACATATCTCAAGCAGTGAATTAAATCATCAATTCATGGGAGTAGAATTTGTTATATGATAGTATATTTCCCTTAAATTGGTACACATCCTCTAGCCACCCCACCAAATTTTTTTAGACTCATGAATGTAGGTAAAACACAAGGACTCATACTTTATTTAATGAAGCCTTTATTTTAGTAATTATTGAACCTATCTTTTCACGTCTTAATTTTCATATTGTGTCATTCGATAGGCTTCTATATTTGGTAGAGTGGATCCCGAAATAAAATCAATGTGATGGATGATGGTTCTCACAAGAGGCAAACTGCTTGGTATCTCATCTACAATAATATTAGCAAAATGATCTAATATGTGTCTAATTTCCTTAGGCAAGTCATTTTAATTCCTACTAGTAAGAATTACGTTTGGTTTCCCAATTAAAGAAAAATGTACCTCTACTCTTTTTTCTTATCGCAACAACTCCTTTCCAATCATGAGAAGTATGTTGGGTTCTGCTTCATCCTTAACTTCTTCATTTGGTAAAGGCAACAAAACATGATTTTTTCCATCATTTTCAAGAGTGTATGTATTTTCCTACCATCATGTATGAATTTTCTCTCATATTTCCATGGCCTCTCCAATAACAAATGGTAAACATCCATCGAAATTATATCGCAAAAATATTCATCCTTATACCATCCAATTTGGAATGCTAATTTGCATTGTTCATTAACCAAAACTTGGTGGCTTTTTGTAACCGTGACACTTTATAAGGATGAGGGTGTGTTGCATTTTTCAAATTCAAGTTTTACACCATTTCAACAAAAACCAAGTTATTATTAATTCCACTATCAATGACAACTTTGCAGCACTTACCTTTGGACTTGCATATAGTCCTAAATAAACTTCTCCTTTGAGCTATCTATTTAACTTCCTTTTTTTCTTTGATCAAAACTATTTTCATTAGCAATGTTTTCCCTTCTTTAGGAACTTCTTCAATGATATATGGATGTTCATATCCTTCCAATTCTTCTGCAACATGAGCACCTCTCTAACGTGTTGGTGTATTCTCAGGACATTCCAAAGACATATGTATGAGTTTCTCGCATATTAAACATCTAGGCTGATAGTATCTTCCCTGACCTTTTCCTCTAGAGAATGAATCTTCTCTCTCCTAAATCACCTCCCCTTGGTGATTGGATACAAGAGCTTCCTCTCTCTTCCCTTGCAGACTGGATTGTTCCTCTTCCACTGTGTTGTCCTTTGCCTCGTGTAGGTCTTCTTCCTCAAACTATCTAACTTTCTTTACAAGCAAGCTTCTCTTCTATCTTCAAGGAAACTTGATATTAATTCTCAACAATCTTCAAATATAACATGTTGATTTCATCTTCAATATAAAATCTCAACCATTTAAATATCTAGCAACTTTCTCAATATTCAATTTATGGATCTCCTATATGTATTCTCTAACTAACATGGAGTTTTGTCTAAGGTTTTTTAATTGTATGAATAAATTAAGTTCAATAATCCTTGGTTAAAAATTTAGCTTTGTGTTATGTCCCAAACTTTAATCTTACGTTTTATTTTCCTCTTTCACTCATCTTGTACCTCATCCCACCATAGTGCAACATGGCCATTTATTCTAGTCACTACATACTTGAATCTATTATCTCCTTGAACAAACTCATAATAAAAATATTTATCAAGGGAATTTATCTAGTACAATAACTCATTAACTCATCAACATTTAAATTATCATAATATAGTGGTACCTCCATTTTTAGTATGAAAATCATCTTATAAAGAATCTTCAACATCTTCGCTTCTACCAATTATTTTTTTTCTTCTTCACTGGAAGATTTTTCTTCAACATCACTTACATCTCCCACATTAGTTCCTCTTCTCTGTGTCATCTCCATAGATCAATTTTATTCTCAAATTCCCCTCACTTCATCTTGTAAAACCACATTTTCTATAGGTCTCCCTCGACCTGTCACTTTAGTTGCTCCTTTAGTCACTCCTCCACAATCTTCCATTTTCCTTTACTTTAGAAAATTCTCTGATATCAAATTTTATGCCAATTTGTTCTCACAAAAGCACCCTGTCCTTCATAGTGTCTCTTGAAACACACCTAGATCCAAATTCCAGACGACAAAGCCAAAGTTTGTGATCAAATCATTTAACCAGGGTCAAGGATTGAGTCTCCTTTATTGAAATATTAAAGCCTTGTTATATAATGAAAAAATATAGTCCATGCTAAATTTATAAATCATAAATACATAAAAATAAAACACCTTATTTTAATCGAGTGGAGTCTACTATAGTTCAACCTATTCGGGGGCCTAAAAACGTTAAGAGGATCGAAGAGGTTTGGGGTCCTGTTGTGCTATTCAACAACCCCCATTATTTGTGTATAAATACCTTAGAAAATAATGGGGACCCTTTCTAATTTTATAATAAAACCTTTTTTTTATATAAGATAGGAATATGATATTTGAAGGATTAGGTCATATCCCATTGGATGAAGAACTTAAGTGGGAAATCCATATAAATATCCTCATCTCACATCTCATATTGCATATGGAACAAGAAACCCACAAAACGCTCCACTTAAAAGTTGCGATGTCATATAGCCAAAGGTATAAAAGGCACAAAGGCTTTCAAAGTTAAAGAAAAACAAATAACAAAGGAAAAGGCTCCCCGAAAATAATTTTTACATAAGAGCCGTTAGTGGGACCCGCTCATTGCCACGTCATCCGTCGCAAATCGCAAATCACATTTTTCTTTAGTAACATCTACCATGCCTGATTACAAAAATCTTGATGTGATATATCGCATCGCACTTCTGCCAACCTTCATTGCATTTTTGTTATCCCTTAAAACACTAAAAAAAACGTCGATTTTGCGATTACATTATGGATATCACATCGCGAAACCCCCAACACTCTTTCCCCTCCAAAGTTCTGCTCATTCTAATTTGTTGATAAATAACTAAAGGATTATTTAAAGGGTAAAACCTTGATCACAATCGGCGAAATGAACACATCACATGTCTTAAGAGTCATTCTCCCAAACAAAGTTGTGGTGCAAGATTTTAATTAAATGCCAAGTGTCTAAGTCAGGCATGTGAATCCATGTTTCTCATCATTACTCATTTATAAGGGTATGATGTTATCTCACCTCCAAAGTGATTTGATGGCCTATTATGTAATGTTTCATATTTTTTCGCGTGTAAACTATATTCGCCATCATTTCAAGTTTTATTTCTAAGTCACTCCTTCATTGTTAGTAATGTTCTTCATTCCCTGTTTTTCTTACTATAGGCTAGTCTCATAAAGAAACATTCCTTCAAGATGTAAAAGGCTGCAAAGAAAAAAAATAAACCCATGGCTCCTCCAAACCTAGCACCCCCCACTTCAGAAGTAACAGAGATTTTTCCATTTTTCTCCGACACAACATGTGCTCTAGAGAGTGGTTCCTCCTCATGGGAAACCATGTACATGCTATTTGAGTATGAGAAACCCAGGATAATTAAGAGAATAACCATGATTAATTTTGTAACATCTTCTGAAACCTATATCAATGAATACGCCAACTCTTTTCTCCACAAAATTGCTACTCACCCAAAGATTCTTCCATATACTTATATGGTCAAATGGGTAATTGACAATTTGAACGTAGGCAATGTGAAATTTCTGACTTCAGGAGATACAGTGATAGGGTATTTTAAGGAATAGGATTTGAATAAAATGTATCATATACCCGACCCAAAGAAGGTATATGACAAAAGATTCCTTGAGAAGTTTGCAAAGGAGAATAAGCTACAATCAGACCCGATAAGACAATGGAGACACAACCCTAACATGTGCAAACATGACAATAAGGGTATGTATTTTGTATCTTCTCTTATTGTTCCCTATTGTTATAGTGTCGTTATGATGTGTATGTTTTTTCGTTCTCCTAATACAAATAAATTTTCAATTGAATGGGTCCCTCTCATGGAGGCTATTAAGCTGCCTTTTTGTCCAAATTTTTATGATTTTTATCAAATGATTATATGCTTGTGACTAGTGTTTTTAATCGTTATTATCTTATTAAGTTGATAGCTAGAAGAATTCAAAGGAAATAGTTATTAAACCATTAATTTTTCTTGTTACTTAATTCGAAGAGTATTTTTTCTGTAAATGTCATTAATAATATGCCTTCTTCGTAAAAGATGAATAAGTCATGTACTAAGCAATTTTCATACCAGCAGTGAAGGAATGCTTCCTAAAACCCATTTGAGTACGGATTCATCTCATGAACAAAATTAGCAGCCTGAATTCAATGAAAAATATTGAGAACTACATTTTGCACCTCTTTCTGAGTCTCAATATGAGATTGTGCACAGAGATTGTTGAACAACACCTATGCAATGTCATTTTTATGGTAATGGCCATCATTTGTGAATTGCTATAGAAATCCTAGAAAGAAATCGTACCTAATATTGTTGTATGAATGTCTGATCCTAATGTAACAATTTCCAAGAAGTGCATTGTTTTTCCTGTGGAATTTTTCGCTAGAACTACTTGTATGTCACTATGGTGTGAGGAATTATGGTGGAAACATAGTCTCGGATGGTATAATTAAGAATCAACATCTTCATAAAAATATTATTACTCGAACAGTAAAGGAAAAATATCATGATGTTCTGATTTCTTCTGAATAGATAGTTGAACAAGGATTATGCTCTAGGAAATCTTGCTTAGTGCAATATTTTCCATCACTCAAGGGTGCCAACCTTAGAGGCTCTTTGATAGAAAAATCCTATGACTTTTACCGTACCTATTCAACATCTTCACATCTCAAGCGGTGGTGATTTCTCTAAAAATTCCAGTAGCAATGATTCAACCACGAACATGAAATTACATGATTTAACATGTCGTTGTAGTTTGTGTGTGCCCTTATCCATCTCTCGAATTTCCATGAATGGTTGGAACCCTCAAAGAAACAAATAGCATGCGAAGGAACCTTCCATGGAATGTTTCAAACATGGATTCATTTTGTGCTATGGTTGTGGCAACATTCATTGGAGGGAATCGTTTGATGTATTCTTGGTCTATCATTGAGTGGGATGGCGTAGAAGTATTCTTCCTAATAGGCAAATCCAATCATGGGAACGGAATTTGTTGTGGAATTGACCAAGTTCTTCACTTCATGGAGAAAGTTGGAATTACTAGGTGAGAAGAAGCAGGGGTCACACCAACTCAAACTTGGATTGGAAAGAAAATATTTTGTTCCAATTTTAACTAATTTGTATTAACAAAAATCCTAGATTCATAATCTATGAACACATTCGATCAATTTTAATCAAAGCAGCACTGCTGCTATATAAGGGTGATTGTTGTAAATTGATGGGGGGAGAGCTATTGGTGCAAGTCTTTTAAAAAAATATCGAATTACTGTTCAGACTTCGTCACTATGTAATTGAAGACTTTGTTTCGACTTTTATCATGGCTTTGGTTTGAGCGAAATCACTCCAAATTCTGATTGTCTATGAGTGAGGATCTTGATGTTTTAAATTTCCTTTTTACTACAAGTAGTTTAAGCTCACTCAGGTATGGTTGGACCTGCCATCATCGGGAAGTGAGCTCCATGGTTAGCCTAGGATACATAGTTGTGTGAAAATCTTATAGAATTAGTCTTATATTCAGTCAATGCATGAGTTTGATACAATTTCTTATGTAAATGTGTGAGATAACCGGTTAAAGCCTTGTATTCATTAATAGATGACAAGATCGGGAATTCTTGATATATATATATATATATATATATATATATATATATATATATATATATATATATATATATATATATATAGAGAGAGAGAGAGAGAGAGAGAGAGAGAGACATTCCCAATCGTCATATTGAATGTGTTTGAATCCCCAATGCATAGTTATGCTCTATTCTTCGTGAAAGAACCGAGTCAATTTTAATTGCCATCGAATCTACCATTTGATCCAAGTGTGGCATGCATTTTTGGCTTTCCCTGAATGTAGTAAACTCATTTAACTTTTAAATCATTTGGATTTTATTCATTTCAATTTGAATTAAGGAGTTTTGAGCTATATTAGGAGCTTGGGTGTTTTATCGAAGAATTACCATTTGCGTTTTAGATTTAATTTGATTGCAGTTTAATTGTAATTGCATTTTAGTTAAGTTTTTAATGTTGTTGTGTGAATGTTTTTCTTGTTTTCATAGGATAGAATGGTGTGATTAGAAGCTGCAATTTGCAGTGATTTCATTTACAATTATTTCATTTGTAGTGATTTTATTATTAATTCATTTTCATTGATTTAGTTAAATAACATGGTTTTGTTTTAATTTCAATTATAGTAATTTCATTTACGGTGATTTAGTTATTGATTTCATTACCACCATAGTAATTTAGTTAATGATTCAGTTAATAGCATAATATAATGATTGTTATCGAGTAGTTTACAAATGATTTGATTGGATTGTGTGATCTAGGGAAGTAGAGTATTAATTCAAGCATTTCCAAGATGGTTATTTCAATCATTTATGGTGTGATTTAATTCAAGTTATTAAAATAGAATTTCCAATGTGATTTAATTTGAGTCATTCGAATATCATAGAGTAATTTAGAATTAGTTCAATTTCCACAACAGTAGCATAGATCTGGTTTTATATGTAGTGTGACATCAATTCAATTTCGTTTATAAAATTATGGAATTTCGTCAAGATTTTATCTTTTCCTTTAAGCAACCATTATTAAGGAAACATATATACTTTGACCATTAAGTTGAGCCCAAAATGCAGTACAACTCATGTTTACGACTCCCAAATTGAAAATTAAATATTAAGAGGTTTAATTCACCAATTAAAACTCTCAAGATTTTGGCGTCGTTGCTGGGGAGCTATATTTTGGTTCAAGTAAGGTTTTTATTATACATTTTCAAGGGTATTTCAGGGAAGTAAGAGGGTGGAGAGATTATGGTAGGGCATGATTGAAGAGGCATGCATCCACTATGATGGGGTTGCTTCAAATTTTGATTTCTTTTGCTTATATTTGAATTTTTATTCCCTTTCCTTTATGCGTAGAAGTAGAAGTAGGCCTTAGAATAGTCCGAAACATTCTGTGAGACATTTAATTTCTGAATTGTTTTAATTTCAATAGATTAAATAGTAATCTAATCCAAGATTTTCCCCAACATGTCATTCCCTTCCTTTTTTCTTTTTATTCAAGTGTGGCCAATAGATTTTAAATTCATTTATCTTCAACATCATATCATTTTTTTTGGTGATATAAGAACCCCCATTACTAATATTAGTGTGGAGACAAGGACTATCAATCGACCAAATGGACATGAAGATGATAACAAGTATGAAGGACCTCTCTCATGCCCTAGCAGTTGCTGGGATCTTGATCTCTACCTCTAAGGAAGAGAACTTCTTGACAATATTCAAGAACTTATCCATTTCTCCACCACCACAAGAGGATTTGGACTTTTGATTTCCCTACCAATCATCTAAGGAGACGAATGAATCATACACTATAGTCAATGGAGAACATCCACTGGAACCTTAGATCAAGGAGTTCTTGACATGTATATCAGCAAATCGAGAATGTAATCAAGAGACTACTCAACTTAAGGAGGAAAATCAACATAATATGGAAGAAGAGGATGTGTAGCATGGGCCAAATCAAGAAATGGACCAAGACCACCATGATTACATCGAACAGTGGTTCCAAAAAATGACTCAAGCATGACAACATTTTCCTCTTCTAAAACTCTTACTGTCATATAATTTACATTTGTTGGTTTTTCATGCTCATTCACACTTCCAAGTTTATATGTTAAATCTGAGCATGAATATATATTTGCACCTAATCTATACATGGATGCATTGGAAGTACTCCTATACTTAAAAATGAGTCTTCTGCTTTTTAGGGTAGAGTAGGGTAGAAGAATAAATTAATGTTATGAATAAAATATGTTACAATAATTCTATTAGGGTTTTTATTTTTTAAGTATGGCACTAAAAATGCTTTCGAACCACCTTAGTTGTTAACACACACATCTGTGAAAATTATTGTTGAGTATGATTCACTCTAATACTTCATGATTTTTCAAAAGTAAACATGATTAGTCATTCAAATGAGTTGTCATCTCAGACATATATTTTTATTTTCCCTTAGAGGTACTATTGGAGAAACCCCTATGGTGGACCACTCTTGTAAAGATCATAATGAGGTATTCATGAAAACAGTAGCATTATTAACTCAAGGAATATTTTAGTCATCATCTGGGATATTTTCAACAAGTATTTAGGGTCGAGTAACTAGCCAATACTGATTATTCATTAAAAAAAAATTCATGCCATCTCGTACTCTTAAGGAGTAGATGTGTCTCCCCACTTATTAAGTAACCTTTAAGGTCAATCATAATCAAAGCTTACAAAATAATTAGGGTAGGATAGGAGGTCTTTTGATGAGTCGACCTACCACGGTCTGGAAGATAGGAGGTCTCATCACGAGCCGATATTTTAATCCATGTTACTTCTTATGAGTGGCACTGCCATCAACCGGTTACCAAGCAAGGACAATCGCCTTCATCTAGAAGTCAAATAAGCTAACTTTGAATCTATATCTAGTTAGTGGGACACGGGAATTTCACTGGGTTAAAAGACATCCCTATTGAGGTTATGGACACCTGCGGGCAGTAGGACCATGTCTATGGTATTAAATTTAATTTCATACTATTATTTTCTTGGTTATCCTTCTCTTTCCCTGAAACTCATAATTTTATTTCTTGGACAATGGTTTTAAGAAGATTTGGACATGACGCTTTGACTTCTATTTTTCAAAAATTTGTAATCTTTAATGATGTGGTACCGGTAGTGAAGGTAATTATTTGTACTGATTAAGAAGAAATTTAGTTTTCATGTAGATGACAACAAAATTTAGAGTGTTTAATGAAGAGGTTTCTGATTGGTACAGGAAGTGTTATATTGCTCTATTTTTATTTCCCTTCTCTAGCATCATAACTCACTTCAATTTTTCATGGTATCTAGAGTGATGAATTACTCAGTGATGACTACTCACAAGGTCTTGATTGACAACCATGTGTATTGATTGTGATCACCTCTAAATACGTGCTACATAGTCTAGGTACAAGATTGCTATATTAGTAGTCTTCTTGAAATTGCACCTTTTCAACAAAAGATCGATTTTTATCATAAGAATCTAAGTAGAAACAAAATAGGAAGTTCATTTGAGACAAGACAACAGGGATGTTCAATACTCTTTTCTCTATGATGTCTTCTCTATGTACCTGATCTTGATACTTTCATTATAATTGGAATGTGGTTTTAGCTGGAATTGTAGTAATTATGTTGCAGCTTAATGAATTTTTTAAATGACATACATCTCTATATTTTCTTGCTAAATTTTTTATGACACTCTTATCGTGAAGCATAGTCTGATCTTCAAAAATTTCCCCTACCTTCTTTCATAGTTTTACAGTTTAAAGGTTTTTCTTGCACGATGAAGTGCAAGAAGATACGCGTGGGGGGATGTTGAGCTACATTTTTGTCTGTATTTTTATGATTTTTATCAAATTATTATATGCTTGTGACTAGTGTTTTTAATCATTATTATCTTATTAAGCTGATAGTTAGAGGCATTAAGAGGCAATAGTTATTAAATTATGAATTCTGCTTGTTAATTAATTTGAAGAGTGTTTTGTGTGTAAATGTCATTAATAATATGCCTTCTTGGTGGCAGATGAATAATACACGTACTAAGAAGTTTTCATACTAGCAGTGCAGGAATGCTTAATAAAAACCATTTAAGTACAGATTCATCACATGAACAGAAGTAGCAACCTAAATTCAATGGAAAATATTGAGAACTACATTCTGCACCTCTTGTCGAGTCTCAAGATGAGATTGTGCGTAGAGATTGCTAAAAAACACCCACGCAATGTAATTTTTATGGTAATGGCCATCATTTGTGAATTTATATATAAATACTCGAACTAAATCATACCTAAAATTGTTGTATCAATGCTTGATCGTAATGTAACAATTTCCAAGAAGTGCACTGTTTTTCCTGTTGAATTTGTCACTAGAACTACTCGCATGTCACTATGGTGTGAGGAATTATGGTGGAAAGATATTCTTGGATGGTCTAGTTAAGAATGAACGTGTTTAGAAAAATATTATTAGTCCAAAAACAAAGGCATCATACCATGATGTTTCGATTTATTCCCAAGAGATATTTGAACAAGGATTATTCTCTACAAAAGCTTTCTTTAAAGGATTATTCGACGATGCTGATTTCTTCAAAAGTTCCAGTAGCAATGATTCGACCAGAGACAGGAAATTACATGATTGAAGATGTCGTTGTAGTTTGTTGTGCCCTTCTGCATCTCTGGAATTTCCATGATTGGTTGGAACCCTCAAAGAAATAAAAAACATACGAAGTGTTTAAACATGGATTCAAACATGGATTAATTTTGCTATATGGTTGCAATCTTTCCAAAGCCTATCAAATCGCTTCCAGAATGGTGGCAACGTTCATTGGAGGGAATATTTTGAGGTATTATTGGTCTGTCATTGAGTGGGCTGGTGTATAAGTATTCTGTCTATCGGGTGAATTCATTCATGGAAAGGGAATCTGCTATTGAATTGACCAAGTGTAGTTACAACCTTAACTTCTGCACTTCAGGGAGAAAGCAGGAATTACTAGGTGAGAAAAATAAGGGAAAGTGGGCATGATGGGCATGACGAACTCAAGCCTGCCAGCTATGTGTTGCCTCTGCAAGAAATGAAATGGTCAAATTTCTTCCAGAAGCCAGGATCAAAGAAAATCAAACTCATATTGGAAAGAAAATATTCTATTCTGATTTTAAATAATTTTTATTAACCAAAATCCTAAATTCATAATCTACGAACACAATCGATCCATTTTAATCGGACCAACACTGCTACTATATAAGGGTGATTGTTGTACATTGATGGGGAGAGAGATATTGGTGATTTTTTTTTTTTAAATATCGAATTATTGTTCGGACTTCGTCACTGTGTAATTGAAGATTTTGTTTCAACTTTTATCATGGCTTTGGTTTGAGCGAAATCACTCCAATTTCTGATTGACTGTGAGTTATCATCTTGATGTTTTAAATTTCCTTTTTATAGCAAGTAGTTTAAGCTCACCCAGGCATGGTTGGGCTCGCCATCATCTGGGAGCAAGCTTCATGGTTAGCCTAGGATACATAGTTGTGTAAAAATCTTATAAAATTAGTCATCTATTTAGTCAATGCATGAATTTTATACAATTTCATGTGAAAATGTGTGAGATAGCTGGTTAAATCCTCACATTCATTGATAGGTAATAGACAAAGTTGCAAGGATATATATATATATATATATATATATATATATATATATATATATATATATATATATATATATATATATATATATATATAGAGAGAGAGAGAGAGAGAGAGAGAGATTCCCAATTGTCATATCGAATGTGTGTGAATCCCCAATGCAGAGCTATGCTCTCTTCCTTGTGAAAGAATTGAGTCCCTTTTAATTTCCATCGAATCTACCATTTGATCCAAGTGTGGCATGTGTTTTTGTATTTCCCTTAATGCAGTAAACTCATTTAACTTGTAAATCATTTGGAGTTTAGTCATTCCAATTCGAATTAAGGAGTATTGATTTATATTGTGAGCTTAGGTGTTTTATTGAAGAATTACCATTTGTGTTTCAAATTGAGTTTGATTGCAGTTTAATTGTAATTGCATTTTAGTTGAGTTTTTAATGTTGTTGTGTGAATGTTTTTCTTGTTTTCATAGGATAGAATGGTGTGATTAGAAGCCAGAATTTGTAGTGATTTCATCTACAGTTATTTCATTTGCAGTGATTTTATTATTAATTCATTTTCATTGATTTAGTTAAATAACATGATTTTGTTTTAATTTCAATTATAGTAATTTTATTTACGATGATTTAGTTAGTGATTTCATTTCCATCACAGTAATTTATTTAATGATTTAGTTAATGATTCAGTTAATATCATAATAGCATGATTGTTATTGAGTAGTTTACAAACGATTTGATTGGATTGTGTGATCTAGTGAAGTAGAGTAGAATAGTTTTTCAACATAGTGTGATTTAATTCAAGCATTTCCAATATGGTTAATTCAAGCATTTATGGTGTGATTTAATTCAAGATATTAAAATATAATTTCCAATGTGATTTAATTCGAGTCGTTCAAATATCATATGATAATTTGGAATTATTTCAATTTCCAGAACAGTAGCATACATTTGGTTTTATAAGTAGTGTGACATCAATTCAATTTCATTTATAAACTTAGGGAATTTTGTCAAGATTTCATCTTTTCCTTTAAATGACCATTATTAAGGAAAATTATATAATCTAACCATTAATTAGCCAAAAACGAAGTACAACTTGTGCTTATGACTCCCAGATTGACAATTAAATAGTAATAGGCTTAATTCACCAATTAAAACTCTCAACAAAGGTTGTATTGGAATCATAAATTATGGATTGGGGAGCCATTATTTCCAATAATATTTCCTAAAAAATTCTAGCCTATAGAAAGAATCGTATAGTCACCTCCAGGATAGTTCCTCCATTTTTTGTGAGTGCTTATATCATGGACACCATGTGTTCTACTTCTGATTTCCCAAACAAGGGATGGAAATGGAACATTCAATACCCTACTCCTATCCATGTTTGCCATCGTATCCTCCAGTAATCCAAGTATGAGTCTCATTTTTGTTGGGTATGTGTTATATTCTTTCCACGACTAAGCACGCGTGGGGGGGTAAGAGGGGGGGCGATATCCCCCCCTTTGCGCTGGGCGCAACAGGGGGGTCACAGGGCAGCGTCCCGGCGAAAATTTTTTGGTCCTTAATTTCCGGTGGGTAGTCCGCGTCCATGGTTTTGTGCATGGTTTTGCACATGGTTTTGGGGTACGATGGTTTTCGGCCCCTGGTATTTTGTAGATCCGGTCAAGGGAACTACGGTTATGTTCTAATCCAGGGTTAATGGATTGGGGTTTATGTATGCTTCGGCATGTATATATATGTGTTGTAACACTAAAAGGAATATAATGAAAAATCAAGTTGGTCGTCCCGATTTGGGATCCAGGGGAAAAATCTCTGTGTTTATCTGTTTTATGTTTTATGCTCTCGCTATTGTTTATTTTCTGTTATAAGATTCGTGTGTAGATAATTTCTGTTCAGGGTTAAAACCTACAATTGGTATCAGAGGCATTTTCAACCGTCAGGGGACACCTTTAACTGTTTCGAGGGTTTTTTGTTCGGGCCTGTGGTAGACCCTGTTCAGTGGGAGATCTGCGGGATCGATTCTTGCGGTGAAAGAAGATGGCGAGCGGCAGAAAGATAGAGATTGAGAAATTTAATGGTCAGAGTTTTTAGTTGTGGAAGCTCAAGATGGAGGATCTGTTGGTGGATAGAGATCAGTGGATCGCGGTAGATCCAGGTACTAAACCAACGGGAATGTCAGATGAAGACTGGAAGAAACTGGATCGGAAGGCTAAGAGCATAATACGGTTGTGTGTCTTAGATTCAGTATTGTTGAATGTATCTGGGGAAGCTACAACGAAGAATTTGTGGGAAAAACTTGGGACTTTGTACCAATCTAAGTCTCTGGTGAATAAGTTGTTCCTGAGGAAAAAGCTGTATAACCTGAGGATGAAGGATGGAGACTCGGTGACATAGCATCTGAATGCCTTCAATACTGTGGTAAGTCAGCTGTCATCTGTTGATATTAAAATATCAGATGAAGATAAGTGCATCAGTTTCTTGTGTTCTCTACCAGAATCGTGGGACAGTCTGGTTATTGCAATAGGTAGCAATACAACTACCTTGAATTTTGATGACATTGTCTCAGCCTTGCTATCGGAGGAAATGAGACAGAGAAATATGGAGGGTCAGAATGGAGATGCCTTATCTGTACGAGGAAGGTCCCAGAACAGAAACAAGAATAAGGTTTCGAGTGGGAGATCTAAATCTAGAGGGAGATCTAAATCTCCTGGAAAGTTTGCAAAGGTGTGCTGGAAATGCGAAAAGGAAGGACACTACAAAAAGGAATGTAGATCTAAAGCTTCTGAGAAAGGGAAGGGATCTGATGAAGCTCCTTCTGCAGAGGCAAAAACCACCTTGGATGAAGGTGGGGATGTGTATTTGGTTTCTTCTTCAAATGCACATGTAGATCATGAGTCATGGTTGATTGACTCAGGTGCATCCTTTCACTTCACTCCCCATAGGGAGTGGTTCTGCGAGTATGAGAAATATGATAGTGATGTCTTCCTAGGGGATGATAGGAAGGCCAAAATCGTCGGACGTGGAAAGGTCAAGCTGAAGCTGCAAGGTGGAAGGATTAGAACACTTCCTGGTGTTCTGCATATTCCTGCATTGGCCAAAAATCTGATTTCTGTAAGCAAGATGGATGATGCAGGTGTAAAAACAGTGTTCGAGAAAGATGCATGCAAGATGGTTCGGGGAGCACTAGTATTAATGCGGGGAGTTCGGACTGGAGCTCTGTACAAGCTACAAGGTAGCACAGTTATTGATGGGTGTAACAGTTCTGTGGTTCCTGAAAGTGGGACGGAAAGCCTAGCTGTGTCTGGAGAAAAGACCATGCTATGGCATCAAAGGCTTGGACATATTGGAGAGAAGGGCCTTCGGATACTGCATAGAAATGGTATGGTAGAAGGTATGTCTAATTGCTCTCTAGATTTCAATTTTTGTGAACATTGTGTATATGGGAAGCAGAATCGGGTGAGTTTTACTTCTGGTGCTAAGAGGGCGAACAAGATATTAGAACTTGTGCACAGTGATGTGTTTGGACCTGTGTCAGTTCCATCACTGGGAAATTCTGTGTACTATGTTTCATTCATAGATGAATTCTCAAGGAATACATGGATATATTTCTTAAGGAAGAAATCTGAAGTCTTCGACAGATTTAAATAATTTAAGGCTCTGGTGGAAAACCAGATAGAGAAGAAGATAAAGGTGCTGAGGACAGATAATGGTGGGGAGTTCTGCAAGAAGGAATTTGAAGAGTTCTGTAAGAAGTGTGGTATAGCACGACATAAGAATACTCCATACACACCTCAGCAAAATGGAGTTGCAGAAAGAATGAACATAACACTGATGGAAAAGGAAAGAAGCATGCTCAGTGGTACCGGGTTAGGACAAGAATTCTGGGCAGAGGCAGTGGAGACTGCATGCTATCTGGTTAACAGATCACCTTCATCAGTGTTGGAGGATAAGACTCCACATGAGGTATGGACCGGTAAGAAACCCTCTCTTTCACATCTAAGGGTATTTGGATGTGATGCATATGTACATGTTCCAAAGGAGAAAAGGACCAAGTTGGATAATAAATCTGAAAGGTGCGTCTTTATTGGGTATAAAGATGGTTTAAAGGGTTACAAGCTTTGGAGCCCAGAAACAAGGAAGGTTGTGTACAGCCGAGATGTGGTGTTTAGAGAAGTGAAAGATGTTGTTAAACATGAAGTCCTACCAAAGGAACCTGAGAAGATAGAGTTTGAGTTAAAGGAGGATGAATCAGACTCTACAACAGAAGAAGACTCGGAAGATGAAGAGCCACAAACTCCAGCTTTGAGAAGATCAGTTCGAGAAAGAAGGCAACCAGAAAGGTATATTCCATCTGCCTTTTGTTCAGGTTTTGCCTTAACTATAACTGATGATGAACCCAGAACTATCAGGGAGGCAGTAGATTCAGAGGATGCAAAACTCTGGAAGGAGGCCATGGTTGATGAAATGGCATCCTTGCACAAAAACGATGCATGGGATTTGGTGGAGTTGCCGGCTGGAAGGAAGCCCATTGGGAGCAAATGGGTGTTTAAGAAGAAGATGAATGTAGAAGGCAAGGTGGAGAAATACAAAGCTCGGTTGGTAGCGAAAGGTTATTCCCAGGTGCCGGGAATTGATTTTGGTGATATTTTTCTCCTGTTGCCAAGGTTACTTCTATTAGATTACTTTTATCTGTTGCTGCTGCATTTGATTTTGAGATAGAACAGATGGATGTGAAGACAACATTTCTTCACAGGGATCTAGAAGAGGAGATCTACATGAAGCAACCCGAAGGCTTTATGGTGAAGGGTAAGAAAGAACTGGTATGCAGGTTGAAGAAGTCTCTGTATGGGTTAAAACAGTCACCAAGGATGTGGTATCAAAAATTTGATACCTATATATGGGGACTTGGCTTCACCAGAAGCAAGGAGGATCACCGTGTTTATTTTAAATTAATTGGTGACCGTGTTATTTATTTGGTCTTGTATGTGGATGATATGTTGTTGATTGGAAATGACGAAGAAATTATCCAATATTTGAAGACCCAGCTGTTCTCCAAATTCGACATGAAGGATATTGGTGCTGCAAACTATATTTTGGGCATGGAAATTAAGAGAGATCGGGAAAAGAGGAAGCTCTGGTTAAACCAGAGGAAGTATGTCGAGACTATATTGCGTAGGTTCAATATGCAGGATAGTAAACCGATGAATGTTCATATTCCTGTAGGTGTAAAGCTATTTGCCGAACAGTGTCCCAAGACACAAGAAGAAGAGGAGGATATGTCCCGTGTTCCATATGCAAGTGCAGTGGGTAGCCTGATGTATGCAATGGTCTGTACTAGACCAGACATTGCACATGCAGTGGGAGTATTGAACAGGTTTATGTCAAACCCAGGGAAGGAGCATTGGACAACAGTGAAGCGGGTTTTCAGATATTTACGTGGCACTAGTGATTATGGCTTGTGCTACCAGGGAAGACCAGGATTGGAAAGAATGTTGGACATTCGTGGTTTTGTTGATGCAGACTGGGCTGGAGATCTGGACCAAAGAAGATCTACAAGTGGGTATGTATTTAGCCTATTTGGAGGCGCAATCAGTTGGATGAGTAAAAGACAGTCTGTAGTGGCTCTTTCAACTACAGAGGCAAAATACATAGCAGCCACTCATGCAAGCAAGGAAGCAATTTGGTTGCAGAGATTGTGTTCAAGTATGGGGTTGGTACAGCAAGCTATAAGGATAGACTGTGATAGCCAAAGTGCAATTTTCTTGGCTAAGAACCCTGCTTATCATTCAAAGACAAAGCACATTGATGTTCAATATCACTTTGTTAGAGACATGGTTGAGGCTAAAAGGGTGTTGCTGGTAAAGGTGGACACCTTGAAGAATGTTGCAGATGCATTGACGAAGTCTGTGAGCACTCAGAAGTTCTCTTGGTGTAGAGAAACAATGGGTGTTGAAGAATTGGCCCAATGACTAAGCCCTCTTGTGGCCCCTTGTGGAAAGAAAACAACAAGTGGGAGAATGTTGGGTATGTGTTATATTCTTTCCATGACTAAGCACGCACGAGGGGGTAAGAGGGGGGCGATAGCCCCCCCCTTGCGCCGGGCGCAACAAAGGGGGCCGCGTGGGGGCGGTAGCCCCCCGTTCTGTGGTCCATGGGCCACGGCGAAATTTTTTGGTCCTTAATTTCCGGTGGGTAGTCCACGTCCATGGTTTTGTGCATGGTTTTGCACATGGTTTTGGGGTACGATGGTTTTTTCGGCCCCTGGTATTTTTGTAGATCCGGTCAAGGGAACTACGGTTATGTTCTAATCCAGGGTTTATGGATTGGGGTTTATGTATGCTTCGGCATGTATATATATGTGTTGTAACACTAAAAGGAATATAATGAAAAATCAAGCTAGTCGTCCCGATTTGGGATCCAGGGTAAAATCTCTGTGTTTATCTGTTGTATGTTTTATGCTCTTGCTATTGTTTATTTTTCTGTTATAAGATTCGTGTGTAGATAATTCCTGTTCAGGGTTAAAACCTACAATTTTTACAAAATTTATGTGGAGTCATTTTACCACTTCACCAAGCTGTTTTTGGTGATAAATTCCCAAGCTTGTCAAACGAAGCTTGAGATGTTTTCAATTCCATATGAAAATTGTTTGGGGAAGAACTATTTACATATGTCAGAGTTTATGGAAGTGTTTCCAAACCCCATGTCCTTCCACTGTATGTACGAGGCAAGATCCTTGCAAGGGAAATTGCTTATGAAACAGTTGGGAATGGGTTAACCAAAGCTTTGAAAGAAGCTAAAAAATCTTCCCGACCTTCTTTCCCTATCCACTGTGGTGTTTATGCTCTAGACAACTTCAAACATGTTGGATTGGAAATCGATCAGATTAAATTCTTAATGTTGTATACTATTCTTGAAAGGTAGTTTTATCCTAATAAAATAGCCCAAAACTATACAGCTCAAGTAAATATCAAGTAATTCATTCATAAAAATGATGACTACGATGATTTGTTTAAATTTGTTGAGACCTATTTACAGGTTTAAAAGCTAGCAGCAATGCGTCTTAGCTCTGAAAAACTTGGCCAATTTAAAGAATAAAGAGAAAAGTGTTGGAATGTATTCCTCTTGACATCTTAAAGGAATCTCATCCTATTTCACAAAAATAATAGAAACTGGAACAATCTCCCAAGGATATTGAGGTCCTACAGGGAGAAAAGGAAGTTAAATCAACTAAAGAATAGACTAGTAATCCATTATTTAGTAGTGAATATGATAAAGTCTGGAATCAATTTTACCAGTAGCTTAAAGGACAACAAAAGAAAGAAATCATTGATCTTGAAGAGACAATGAACACACCTCAAGACAAGAGTCAAAACCACTCACTGTTTGGGCTTCTGATAAGGCAGTCAATATAGAGGAAGTTGAATTCATCCTGGCCTTCCCTTCATCTGAGATTGTTCTAAAGATAGAAGGAATACCTCCTCTCAACGTATTTTACAGTCCCAAACATCTAGCTGTAATGAGAATACAGAGAAAGAGAAGGAGAGCTTATCAAACAAATGCATTAGTACCTGACGACATACCAATGGACATAGTGTGGAAATATCCACAAATTGATCCATATTAAGATCTAACAAGGTTGACACATTTTGCAGGTGCTTATGCATCTGCCATAATTGATAAAGCATTAGAAGTCCAACAACTAGTCAAAGAGAAGGATGAACGAATCCTACAATTGGAACAAGAATTGTTGGCAAAGAAACAAAATGTTAATCATAAATTACAGAAACAAGTATAACAACTTCATTAAATCTTAGATCAACTAAAGTTACAACATCAATTTGACATCAGTGTCAAATATGCTCAAATTCACCAACTACAGTTCATAGTGGAACAATTGAAAGATAGCCCAAAGATAGAATTAAAGAAGGAATATTTGGAACTCAACACCTTGTTGGCTCAACAACAAGTAGTATTTTTTCAAAAATTGACAATCATCAGTGATCTATGCAATAAAAGTGATTCACTGATGAATCAATTGGTCAACCTAAGGATGAAATTCGATGACATTGATGAAAAAATTACTGAATACATCACTTGGCAGGACACTATTGAGGGTCAAAAATAAAATATTCCCAAAATTGAGGGTTCCAAAAAGGAAATCATGTTTACTTATTGGGACATACAGCTTAAACATGCAAAGAGAGAAATATTGAGAGCAAGGGTTGTGGCCAACAACATTGTTGAAACTATCAGCAATAATCTATTTAATGCCAATCTAATCCAAGAATGCCCACCTAGTTCTCTCCCTAATGTCAAAGATCTAATGAAACAGTGGCAAAAGATGTCAAAGGAAAAGGATGAAAACATGAATAATTTAGAAAAGCTTGAATGGGAGAATTATTGGCAATACTTGGAAGCCACATAATCAGTGGCTAATGTTGTGTTGCTTAACTAACACCTCATCCCATATGTTGTGTCCACTATTAGATGTGGCTTACACTGGACAACTGTGTAGTAGGCCATCTCAACCCCGCAAAGTACAACCAATGTTAGATAGTCATCAAATCAATCAGCGAATGGGAAAGGACACAAATTCACACTCCTAAGAGATTCATCTAATAAATTCTATTTTTGTCTTATTTTCACTTATTTTAAGGAGAGTTTTTTAAAGCTCCTCAATACTTTGTGTATTTTCTATTTATATAATTTTAATGTTTACTATATAAAACCTTTCATTTCTACAAAGAAATGTCCTAAAATTTTGTAAATAAGGCTTTGGGAAGTTGCACTTTTGTACTCTTGAAATCATATGAATAGAAAGACTGGACCAAAGGTTATTTCTTCCATGAGCAGAGTTAAGATATACATGGTGCTTCTATCTTTATATTGATTTTCTGTTTTATGTAATTGATTGTCACACTTATTTTATATTTTTCTTTTATATGTATCTTCTTAACACAATTGCGCACTAATTCACTATTGGACATGCAAATATTTTTATATTTCAATAAATATACAAGACATGCAGCTATTTAATGCAATATGAGCTTAATCAATTAATTTTATCAACTATTTAATGAAATTAATTAAATTAAATTTTTTTTCACTTCTGTAAGTATTTGATAATCTTCATTCTCATATACTTAAGGCAATATTTCAAGATCGCACATAAAGAAACATAATTAATCCTGGGAAATAGATAGGTATATATACTATGTTAGCTTGTCATTACTTCCATTATCAATTATAAAATACCCACATCAATTAAATTACACTATAGTGGGTAATTGTTCCCATCATCCCCAGTTGGAGCCGCTATTCCAAATAGAAAAAGAATGTTCTTTAAGTTCCCTACCTAGTGGTTATCCCCCAATGTTGTTGTAGCGATTTTCAAGGCATAAACATTTTTGGTGCTAGAAGGAGGGCTAGTAGACTATGAATTTCATTAATATCCAATCTTAAATCCAAAGGTCATCAAAAGATTCAATCTCCCTCCAAATATCCTAAAACTTCAAGGTCACATTAAAAATATCCTCCCTGAATGTTTGAAGTTGTTTAAACATCTCCCAAGTCTCCTAGTACATTTCCTGAGGTGATTCCACTAGATTACATTCCAAAATCACCTAAAGTTATACCTTGATTAAAAATTTATAAGATATTTCTATTTCAGGAGAAAAGGCTATACAATATGAAACTTCTGAAGGAAGTGTAACTTCAATTTTTCAAGGTACTGGTGTATTGACCCATTCTCAGAGTGAAAAACTTGGAATAACTTCATTTGAGTTTCCACTTCATTCTCACCGAAGTAAGACTCCTACATCAGAAAATCAAACATCTGCTAGCTAGATGATATCATATTCTCCTCCAAAATCCATCATTCATTCCTCCTTCATTTCCTTCTTCCCAACCAATCTCCTCATCTATTCATATCTCTTCATCTCAATCAACTAGTGCTACCTCAAGCAGTTCTATTTCAACAGTTGTTTCTTCGACCACTACATCAAACTCTAGAACCACTAAAACATCTTCCCATCCTATAGGTCATAAAATGGAAAATATACCATGGAATAATCCAGGAGCTATTCAATTGGTAGGACCTCTTCATGATTTACCTAAGAACCCAAAAAAAAGGTTGCCTAAGTATAATCCTGATGAGGGACTCCTGCTGAGGAGCACCTACATAATTTCATGCTTTTCATGAACCTCAATGCAGTATATAAAGAATATTGTATATTTATATTATTCCCTTATACTTTCCAAGGATCAACAGGATCATGGTACTTTTCGCTACCATCAGGCACTATGAATAGTTGGGATATATTAGAAGAACAATTTTTAACCAATTTTGGTGAAGATCGCACTACTGCTACTCTTATAAATTCTCTTTCTAATCACAAATATAAATCAAGAGAAAATATCAAAGACTTTAATAGCATTTTTAATAAATTGTTAAAAAAAATCCCAACTACATTGAAGCCTGGTGTTGATGTACATATTGAATGATACATATCCTCTCTTCCTTCTAATATCACAATTTTTGTAGATAGAGCCAACAAAGAAAATTTTGTTGAGAACATGAAGGAAGAAATTTCAGTTGAAAAGAGAATACTTGCATTAGAAAAGAAAATTTCCCATGAAGAAAGAAAAAATAAAGTAACATTTAAGGATGAACCAAAAAGAAAAAATCCTAAATATCCTTTCGATCTTGAAGGATTACAAAAGGTCCTTAAATATATGTCAAATGAGATGGTAGAAATAAAAGAGAAGGTAGCTAAGTCTTCTTCTAAGAAACCTTTTAGACCTTTCAAAAAATATCAAACATCTAATCCTCAACCACCTAATATTATATCCAACGTTGAATCAGATTAGGATGAGGATGAAGATGAAATAATATTATCTCTTGAAGAATCTCAAGATGAGGACCTTGTCGAAGTACATGGATTATGGGATTTCATACTCCCTACTTCTGATAATGAAGATGAGAATGAAACCTTACCCATTAGTATCAGAAGTAAAGGTCCTATTGATTCATCACAACGAATCTAGAAACAAAAACCCTCATCCCCTCCTGCTAAAGATAAATTTATCATTAAAACATATCCTTCCACAACATCTCTATTAGTCCCATCTTCTTCATATTCTCCCTCTACATCAAAGATCTTGGTATTCTCCAACACCATTGAATACAATATAGTCGAAGATATGAAAAAAATCAAAGAAAATGTCTTGTAATATCCCAAATGGGATATTTTATGAATTTTGTCAGAAATTAATTCAACCATAAATCATGAGAAGATTTCCATGTAAAAATACCTTCAAAAATCCAAGGCGTCAAAATTTTACGACAAATGGAAAATAGAAAATGAAATTGAATAATAGACATTATAATCATACAGAAGATCTTAGTGTTATTTTATTAATATAAACTGCTAGTACAAAAAGTAGAGATGGTTGAAGCAATGGCTGTAAATATATCTACAACAATGCCGTAACTAGCCTCCCAAAACAGACTAGAAATAAATGCAACCTATGAATCCTGAATGGATCCACCAAGGGAAGAGATGGGTGCTCACCCACTCTCACTAAATCACCCAAGGGTTTCTATCTTGGGGCTACTACTGAAGTATAGAATCCAAGTTTTCAAACCTCTCACACAAACAATGATCCAATCTAAGATATCTCCAAATGACATTTGCTTCTCCTTTTATAGATCTGATGGATATTTCTCCAATCCTCTAGAAGCATCTTATTTTATTATTTTATTTTTATTCTAGAAGATCCTCCATTGACTCTATCAAAGTGACTTTAATTTAATTATCTTTCACTCAAGTCACTTTTGGCCCATTTTCCTCTAAATATTATTTTTCCTTTAATTAAATGACTAATTAAAGTTATTTTTAATTAAGTAAAATAGTATATCGCCCATGGTACTATCTATGGCCACTATAAGTCACTTCTTAGTATCCCATTATGAATATCTCCTCATTCCAGTTCCAACGAGCTATTACACTAAGGTGTTCTATCATGTATTCCTCCCGAAATGCCACCTTGAGCGTAATTAATTGAGTTAAGCCCAAAAATAACCCAGTTTTCTGAAAGTTGTTGGAATGCACCGAAATGAAAGGAAAACTATGTGGATGATGGAATATATCAAGTGAATGCCATCGGTCCTAATATAAAATCCTCAAAACTCCTCCAAAAATCCCTTAAGCCCGATGATGACACCAACATGTATCCATGACCCATTTGCTCCCAACTCTGGAAGTCCATCCTAACCTTGTCATAGGTGATACCAAAATAACGAATATTACAGACCTTTCACCCCAACATGGCTTTTCCTCAAGAAATCCAAATATGTGGGTCACCCTATTGGCCCAATGCAACTGAGACCCAATGCCTAGATCCCATACAAACCCCTGGGTGCTGCTATGCACCTATGTCAAGCCACTCGGAATCCCTCAATTCCAGGTTCCCGAACTGATCTCTCACTGTACCTGTCATCAAGAAATCCTCTCAGATCCAAATTCCACCATGGCCAATCATCGTGCAAGTCCCATGGCTCGGACTGCGTACTGCTTCTAGCTATAGCTCTTGCCCCATGAAGCAAAGTCTGTGAGTGAGCATCAATGCTCCATGGCACCTGTTGTGTTATACCTCTAACTGTATAAGTTGCCCCACCAAATGCATATCAACTCATCACTTCTCTCTAGTCCAACTCTCAGTCTAAGCCGAGGTCAATCTTGATCTGTGGATTTTGAGCTAGTGCTACTTAAATACTGATGGACTCTCTGTCCACAATCCATGGCCCAATGGAATATGTAACATCTCTTCCATCCAAGTGCTCCTGCCGAAATGTACCTGGGACTAAGAATGATACTCTATCAATAGAGTACCAACTCATCACCTCTGTCCAATCCAACTCTAGACTCGATATGATGCTAACCTTGCTCTCCTAAAGTAAGGAAGTAACATTGAATAACCGTCGACCTGTGCCCCACTTTCAACGAGAATCTGTAGCATCTGTCATGTCTAAGGGCCCCTTCTCCGCTATTCTCCCTATGAAGAATATCATACCATCAAGAGGGTAACAACTCATGATCTCCCACCAATATAACCTGGAAGAAGAACCCAATTTAGTGACATTTGTATACGGAACATGTTTGGAGTGTTGTCGCCAACTCATACTCAACTTATGCTGCCCTATCCCATCTGCCGACTAGATCTGCCTATAGAGGAAGGCCCCTCTCTCTATAAAAGGCCAAATATGGTGAGATATGTTGTAGTCCCCATCGATGTACTCCTGGAGAGTGCTACTCCCTAAAAGCACTGATACTATGCTGACTACATGTGCATTTATCTGCACCTCATCTGTGTATCGGCCCGACGATGGATGCTCCACCATCTCCAACAACTCATCCCTCTCCTGATCAAGAATGACATGCTCCTACTATATACTAGCTTCCCATAGAACTATCCCATCAAAATTGATCTGAAAATGGGTTGGATAACTCATTATGCTTTTTAAGAACCTCCCACTCAGTTAAACAAATAAAATATCTAGCTTGTACTTGAATTTTGCGGAAATTTTTACTTGAAACAGATGTATGAATTTTAACTATTTAAGTGCTTTAAAACCATTTGTTTTTTCTGAAAATAAACATGTGCAACACCCATATAATGCAGCAAATAAACATCAACACATAACAACAAATTTAATCTAGGAGTTCACCCGAATATCATGGGCTACGTCTCCTTGAGCTCCTGTCATCTTGACTAGGCTCTTTGGGATTATGGAAAAATTTCTTTTAAAAGTTCCACACATAACTCCATTCATTAGTGAACTGAAACAATGGGTTTAGAATACCATCTATATCCCTATCATGGATGTGATCACTCTACAAACAGATCTAGAATCCCTTAGACTTGATTCCTTCTGTCGGTGCCCTTAAGCTAGACTGAGCTTCTCTATGCCACTAACTCCTTCAAAATTATTTTACTGTCCCCAAAAGCTCACCTACTATCTCTAGCACATTTAAGACACAAAAAATATACTAATCGTTTGCTCAAAATGAGCACTACATCCCCAATCTAGGCCTCCCTCCACGATTTTCCCTAGTCTGCCCAAAACATCCCTGTAGCTTCTTGACCTTAAGAAATATTAAAATGGAACTAAAAATCCCTTCATTGGATTCATAATTCCAAAAATAGCCAGAATAGACTATTGGTTCACTAAAATTGGCCTCTGGCTGCTCCGGTTTCACCTCCAACACCTGTCGGCACCCCTTTGCACTAGGGTCAAAGGAAACTTCTGTGTGGCTTCTCGATCTCTAGAAGTCCTCAAAAGCTTTTTAAAACTCCTCCAATGGATTCATAATGCTAATTATAGTCATAAATGACTTTGGTTCACTGCATAAGGCCTCTAGTTGCCTTAGCTAGGCCTCAAACTACTGTTGGCACTTGTTGGCCCTAGTGGCACATGGAACTTCACTGAAGAATATCGGCCTTCAAAATTCCTCTACAGGCTCTAAAAACCACACCATCAGTTCCATAACATCTGAAACATCAAAAATTGACTATTGGATTTCTGAATAAGGCCTCTAGCTTCCCTGGCTAGGCCTCAAATTGCTGATGTCCCATGGTGGCCCTGGTGCCCCCTAGAAATTTTCTAAAGAAAAAACTTGCTCAAAAGTCCTCTAATGTCTCTAAGACTCTCATCAATGAGTCTGAAATTTCTGAGATAGTCGAAATTAACTATTTTCACTCCAAAATTGGTCGAATCTAGCTCAAGATAGAGCCTGAACTCATTTTTCCCAATAACCCCTAAAAATCCTCCACCAAATGTGGAGAACTGGACTTAACTCCGGTTAAATTCAGAAATCATGCCAAAGATGGCCCGCCTGCCAGAATATCTTCCAGTTTAAACCGTGGCATTAAAATCTAACTGTCACATGGGCACATGTCATAATAATGTGGTTAAATAGTCATAACAGTCAGGGTTAACTAACCGTAGCATTTAATTTAATCCGAAGTTTGGACACATGTCTTAGTGACATAACTGCACATTTAAATTCCAAGGGTACCGTTGGGTGGATAAACCGTTTGAATTGCCATGTGATAAGGCTTGAGTAACAGATTTTGTTTAAACACCATCTGTTAGGCTAAGCCCATGGTCTTGGGTGCTTGGTGACCCGGGGAGGGGCTGGTCCCTCAGGACCCCCAAACCCATAACCATTAAACCTTAATTTAAATTGCCACCACATATGGTTAAGTATAAAATGGTAGTAGAGTTTTTTAAGCCCTTCTGTGTTTGGGAAACAGGCCTCACATTCGACTGTAGGGTAGTCCAAAAATTTTAGACCATTGGACATGGGCCACGTGGTGGCATCTCGGTCTGCCACGTGGCAGCCTATGATTGGCCGAACCAAAACACGTTCAATCCAACTGACCAATAATACAATGACACTTGTCATGACCTAATTGGACCAAATGGAATATTTTGGGGAATATTTCAAGGAATATTCTAGGAATATTCCCTAGAATATTCTCTTTTTAATTTTTCGAAAATTCAAGTCAAACTTGGTCAAAGTCCAAAAATTTTCATTTACTGGACTTTTCAAACTGTGATAACTTCTTCATACAGTGTCAGTTTTTTGCACCATTCATGGCACCAGGGAAGAATAGATCTATCCAGTTGCTCAGGCTCGGCACACTTCCGAATACTTTGAATTTTGAGCTATCACTTAGGTCCTTGATCCACATCTGATCACAACTCCCCATTGGGAATATTTTGGACCCCAAAAGACTGATATAATGATTTGTACATTAGATGAGAGTACAACCAGGGAAAATTTTAGGAACCCCCCTAAATTTATATGTATAATAAATGGGCGAATCCCCATGATACATAGGAAAAATGGAAGGCGATTTTATTAATAATATAATATGTATATATAATTTTTTGGCGAATCTCTCACGAGATTATATTATCTTGTAAAATCATGGTGAATCACCAGTACAAATGGCGAATCACTAGTC
>CM076573.1:246799630-247090938 GCA_034641835.2 Pinus albicaulis | reverse complement strand
AAGCTTGACAGAATCATCATCAATTTCATTTCTGTCAAAGTAGTCATTCATCTTATCCACATGTTGTGATGCATTTGTAGCATTTCTAGCATCATATAATGGAATTTTGGACTGATAGTCCTGTGGAAGATTGAAAAATGGTGCAGGAAGGACTAACGGAGAATACCATGCTGCCATGATATGTGGTGGGGGTGGATTCACAAGGAGTGGATTAACAACAGG
This sequence comes from Pinus albicaulis, assembly GCA_034641835.2. Taxonomy (NCBI): domain Eukaryota; kingdom Viridiplantae; phylum Streptophyta; class Pinopsida; order Pinales; family Pinaceae; genus Pinus; species Pinus albicaulis. Next base: position 247,090,716 of record CM076573.1, on the reverse strand, counting down.
AAAAGTGGGCTGAAGTGTAGTGGTTTGAACAATGGATGTAGGGTGAGCAAAAGTGGATGGACCAGGAATAGACTGCTGAGTTGATCTTGGATGAGAGACACCTAGGTCGTGAAGGAAATACAAATCAGGAGGTGTTGTTTCTCTTCTACCAGGATGTTTACTTGTTTTAGGAGATGATAATGAAGACTCAGAATCTAACTGATCTAAATCACCAAGAGACCTAGTTCTAAATGGATTTACTAAGTCGGCTTGTGATAGTTGTAGAGCTAAAAGATTTTCAGGGACTGAATTAGCTCTCAAGGGTGATCTGAAAACAGTTGACAATTTAATCTTAGGAGACTTCCTAGGGATACCTTCTGGGTTATCAACTACTTCAAGTGGATCCAGGTCAGGATGGGCTCTAGTGTGAATCTTTCTAGGAGCCACTATGCTGTGTTTTCCAGACCCAAATAAAATAGGAAAAGTGCAACCAGATATGACAATCTCTAAGAGGTTAACTATTCTATTTTATAATTTAATCCTACAGTCTTCTGACTGAGTTTGAAAGATATTATAATGATAAGGGTTCTTCCCAGTGGAGTCTTAAGGTCTGTTCAGGATTGTGGAGTCGCCAAGTGGAATTTTTTAGCTCTTTTCAGAGGTAAAAGGTTTTATGGTCCACCACCATGTTTATTGAATACCAATATGAAATATTTTTAGGTTTTTTTCTGAGTTATTTTTCAGTTGTATGGTTTTTTAAGAATATCCTAACTTTGTTTCAAAACTTACCTGTGGTTATGAGACAAAGACAGTTTACTCTTATGGCTAATCCAGCTGATTTTTCAAGGTTTAGATAAAGTCTTAAGAGAATCCTAGGGTTTACCTAGTTTGTCACTGATTCAAACAAGTTTCATCATGATTACCTTTCTTTGGTAGTGCTTGAAAAGGATGCTTTTTACTCTCAAAGTTTTATAAAAATGAAAATGATTTTGGGTTAGAGATCCCCAACAGAGTCGCCAGAAATGTTAGGGATTTGTAATTAGCAATATTGGCAAAGTCTGATCCCAGAAACAACATCGTTTCAACCAAATTTGGGATTCTAGGATCTAGCCCTCCTGAATCCAGAGAGGGATCTCTCCAATGAGAGCAAAGATGGATTTGTCTTTGAAGTTTTGGGTAATGATATTAGGCTAGTTATGAAGGACAAGGGTTTGTTTTGTTTTTGGATGGTTGAGCATGATTACTGTTTGAGGTGGAAAGTCCTAAGTGCAAAGAGTTTCAAAGGTGAGAAGTTGCAAGAAAATAGAACAAGCTTTGGCCAGGAAGATATATAATTGCAAGTTTTAGTCCATTGGGCTATGGAGTCATAATAGGGTTTAATTGGAACAGCAAGAGGCAAGAGTGGTCCATGGGGCAAGTCATCTATGTCTAAGGATCTCTTTGAAGATTGATTTATGGAATGAAATGATACAACAAGAAGGAAATTAAACAGATGCAGAACAAAGAGCAGCCCAGGATCGGGTAAGTACTTTTAAACTAGCCAGCCTTTGACAAACACTTAAGAAGAACATGAAAGAAAACTAGGATCTGGTAAGTAATTTTAAACTAGCCAGCCTTTGATACAGTTTCAATAGAAAACATTTTAAAACAAAGGGGAAACTTGAAGGCAACTTTTGGAGTAGAAATTAGCGGGCCGGGCTCACCACAAATCCTCTCCTAGCTCTGATTTACTTGGTTACTTTCAAGACCAACACAAAGATAACACATAATGGACTAAGATCTGGTAAGTACTTTTAAACTAGCTAGCTTTTAACACATTCCAAGAGAAACATTCAGACAGTCTTTGGGGATAATACTAGGACCAGGGCACACCATATCTTCCATAATTCATCTATAATTAACTAATATTGAACATAAAATTCAATAATAATATTCAGCTAAGGCAATAAGACGAGGGAACGTCCACATTCCTATGCTTAAACTGAATTAAATCATTCCTAAATAACATAGTTTGGAAGAAAACATATAAATAAAGATTTTCAGTCAGAGAAGGTTACTGATATAGAGTAGGTCCTAACTCTATGCATTGTTGTTCTTTATAAGAGAAAATGAAACACAGTGAAAACAAAAACAAAATAACAAGTTACAAGTAGAAAAAACATCACCGTCAACATAGACCAGGATCCCATAAATCAGCTTGTATTGATGCTCCAAACTAGTTACAGCTTTAAGTCCAATGCTTGAGTTTAGCAATCATCTACTCATCTCAGCCTAACTTATCTATCACAAGCAGAGCTCCAAGGGCTAGTGAACACTATTTACAGTCAGAAGTTTAAGCTTAGATGTATTTCAAAGTTCTGCAACCAACAGTTTCTTATCTTCTACAGAGGTATTTATAGAAGAATGAGGAGGGGAGATCTGATAAAAGATCTCTCAAGGCAATTAATTCAGAGTAATGACTTCTCGGCCTTCTGAGGAGCTCGATGGAGAAGTTCACAAAAATTCTAGTCTGTATTAACTATTTTACATTTATGAATTAAGCTCGGTGGGAGCTTTTATAGACTTTAAGGCTCTATGTCATGTTTGGAGTAACTCTACAGATATTTTTAGCATTTAAGTTCCTTGCAGAATTAACTCTCTGGCTGCGCTGAGGCGAATATCTTCATTTGATCAATAACTTCGGCCTCTGTTTTGAATGCTTTGAGGCACAGGTGGTACTTATGGTAGCTGAGGAATCAATTCGCCTCAATTGAGGCGGTGGAGGCCTTTCTGTCAGTTAAACACTTATGATTTTATTTTGACTGTGTTTTAATTTGGGGGATTAGGCCTTTTGATAATCCATATTAGCCATAATCCCCACAAATCGGTCTTCAATCTTCTTTTTTGTTGTGCTTGTCTTAAATACTGATACTCTTTAAATCATGTTGTAAAAACACAGTGTCTTACCAATGTGCAGGGCCACACTGGGCTCGTATGGCATCATTGCCTCATGAAGCAATGATGAGACATGGAACAGAGCCCGTGAATGGTTCCATTTGATAAATCAAAGGCATGGGAATCTTCATTCCTAGCCTTCGGCTTTCCATTTAATATAATGGAAAAAACCATTAATCCCTGCAAAATATAAAAAAAAATTATAAAATCCTGCGTTTTTTGGAAAAAATGCTTCAGAAGGCGTGGGAGGAGCGTAGCCGTTGGATGGTAGCATCCAACAATGGAGATCTGCGTAGAAGAGGTTAGAAAAAGGAGAGCAGGGGAAAGAATAAGTCAAATTCGTCGATCTGCAGAGATCGACGATCAGGTTTTAATCGGGAGGAGATAAAGCGAAGGGGTCACTTTACAAAGAAATGGCGAAATTTTTTAAGAAATAAGGTTAAAAACCTTTATCGGAGGAAGAAAAGGATTAAATATCAAATGGGTCTCAGGATAAGTATGAGCCGTCGGATGCGAGTAGACCCACAGAAATCGATGGTGGATATTGAATCGGGAGATCGGTGATCGGGGGGAACAAACAAATGCGCCCGATGGAGAGTTGCAATGCAATGCAGTGCGGACCGTTGATATGAGGATCAGATCAACGGTGGGGAAATGAATCAGAAAGAAGGGCAATCGGGGGAAAAAACAAATGTATGCGATTGAAACTTTGCAATGTGATTTTGTGCGGGCCATTGATCAGCCTTAAATCAACGGTCAATATCTTTTCGAATTTGCACCGGCGGAAACCCTTATACTTTATGAAAAACCCATAAATTTTTAATAAAACCAAGGTTTTTATGGATCGGGGTGAAATATTTATATATTAAGTGACTGGCGCCTGATTGCGGGGCCTCTGGATGTATGGAGTACCATGGGCCCAGGGATTTATATTATAAGGGCCAATCGCAATCGGAGCTTCGGGCCCGGTCTTTCAATCGACCCAATGAATTTTTCCGATGTGATAAGGACTTCGGCCTTTGCGCTTGGTTTTACAAAGAAAACAAAGGACCGAGATCTTATGGATATGGGACTTAATCGCATCGGGAGTTTTGATGCGGCCTTTTCAATCAACCCATTGAATTTTTCCGATGCGATTGCGCGATCAGGTCTTTTTAATCTAACCATTTATATTAACATGTGACTTTGGCTCATTAGATTAAAACTTTGGATAAATGGGTTTTTGTATTTACAAAGGAAAAAATGGATTGGGAATGGATTTTTCAATGTTTCAAGCGCGGAAGGCGGGCCCATGGTTTATATGAAAAAAATAATATGATCGGGGGTCTTAAATACAAAGGCTAATCGAATCGGAACTTTCAAAACATGGAAAAAGACTTGTGCACTTGAATCTTTCCGATGCGATAAGCGCCGAACAGGGTTAGCGCTTGGTTCCAGGGTGTGGGCATGTGGGGGAAGTGGTTTGAAATTTAGCCCAAGGGGGCTTGAGTCCTTAGTAATAAACTTTATTTTTTATGAATTTTTTTAGAGTTTTCAATGGATTTGGGGGTTTCGGTATAGTTTTAAAAATGAGTTTTAAACTATGTAAAGGTGATTTTCATGAATGGAAAACAAGGAATCATGAAAATAGAGGAGTTTTATGGAGAAAAAAGGGGAGCAAATGAAGGTTATTTTTCAGTGAGAGAAGGGGGGAAAATGATGGTTTCTCAGTAGTCTTTTCTCATGAAATCAAAAGAATTCCTGAGTATAAAATGGAAATAGTAAATGAAGATTTTGAGACAGAGGCATGAGGCCTTCAAGATTTTTCAAGAGCCAAAAATTTTTAGCAATAAAATTTGTTCTTTGAAGGCTCAAAAAAGTCTTAGCCACCTTTTTCTATAACAAATTTTATAGGTGGTTAACACTACCAAGCCCACTACCCTACATGATGCTATTGAAAGGGCTAGATACCTTCAAGATGCCTTGCCAAAATCAAAGGCAACTTTTCGACATAAGCCCTCTTTTCCTTCAAAGGGAAAGGAGAAAAGGCTGCTCCTTCAAAGAAGAGCTCATACAAGAAACATCTTGATGATGATGTCTGGAGAGATCTAAGAAGAAGGAAGCTTTGCTTCACTTGCCAAGAATCATGGTCACCTGGACGTAAATGTGCAGCTGGAAAGGCACATTACATAGAGGTCTTCTCAGATGATGAGGAGGAAGAAGAAGATGAACCAAGAAGAGGCCACAACGCTAACACTGCAGGAGGATAATCAACACTATCAGGAGATGGCAATGGAGCATTTTCTCCTATTGGAGGGGCTCTTGCATCTTTGAGAGGAGTACCTAAGTACTTGAACTTACGAGTTCAAGGTTCCATCTTGAATCAAAAGGTTTTTGTTTTGGTTGACAGTGGGGCCACCCACAATTTTATTGATGCCCAACTAGTGCAAAGGAGGGAAATACCCACTGATGCTTATGAGGGATTCTCTGTTTTGGTCCCAGGAGATAGAGCAATGAAATGCATGCATTATGTCCCATCACTTTCAGTCACCATGGGAACATATACATTGATTGATCACTTCTTTGTGGTTGACATACCTGACATGAATGTGATATTGGGTGTTTAATGGTTGATTACATTGGGGAAAGTCACCACTGATTGGGAGGATTTACAAATGGAATGGGTGGAAAAAAAGAGTGGTAAGAATCAAATGATCAAAGGCATGCATACTTATCCCTCACATACAACTTCCACAAAGAAAAAAGAGATGGATTTGCATAGTGGAAGTAAGGACCTTACAGCCCCATCTATCATGCTCATAAGATTGCTACATGGGACACTATTATCTAGTGGAAAACCACTTGGGAGGCCACCTGATTCATATCTTGTGGGAGATGTCTCACAACATGATGCTCCAATCATAGATCCAGGAGGGATGGGAGAATTGGAAGACAATGATACAACAATGGGAGTCTTGGGTGGGCTCAAGGAGGGAGATCTTCTCCCAATATCATTATCACCCACTTGCATTTCAGATTATGTGCTGTGGGAGGAGATCCATGGAAGGAATGAAATTCCAACATATACCTTTGGCATGGGAGATGTCAAGGAGGAGAGCATCCATATGACATAAATTTCTGTTTATAGATCATCAGTGTTGTCACTATGGGAGATTGATCCATATTGGAAATCCCAACTGTTGGTGGATTATTCCAAGGATCTGCTCACATGCATGATACTTGATGAACAACTGCATGAAGAGGGCTATTTAGTCCAAGAAGGAGTCATCTATTATCATGGTAGGATCTTCTTTTCTAGAGCCTCCAAGATCAAGGAGAATTTGCTACAAAGGGCCTATGAAGAGATCTGTTTCAGCCACACATATTCCATGAGATTCTACAACATCATCATGAGAAGATACACTTGGAAGGGCTTTGAAGGATAATTATATCAACATTTTCAAAGATGCATGTACCATGTGGAGATGGGGCAGCAACATAACTCTATAAAAGAGTTAATTCATCCATCTCTTTCTCTTTTTGAGGAAGGGGATAGATCTATGCACCACTCCATTTGTTTAAGGAGGAACTTTGGTGAAGAATATGCTCATGTAAATAATGTTTCATTGATTATTTTTTTCATTATTTCACCATGTATATGTAGGCCATGACTCCAAGGAGGAGTATTTTACCTTATAAACTTCATGGCCAACTTTGGGCCACAAAAAATTCTGAACATGGGCACTCCCTTGGAGGACAAAGGGAGATTTTGTTTCATGATGGGTGCATTCCTAAAGCACCAAATATATCTCACACTTTTAGCCATAGTGATATGACATGGGCAGCAAGTAAGTGGTGGGGAAACCACTTTCCACATTATGATCTAATGCAGTCAGGGGATGCACTATGCTGGTTCCACATGTGGGACTATAACCCACCTCCATATGCACAAATTTCTGTTTGTATGTATGCAGTTTTGATCCCATACATTGATGATGTACTTGTAATTTTTATGGGAATGTATGGAGGGAGGATGGGAGGTATGTATGTGCCCTATGGGATGGAGATTCTCCATGTAACTTATGCTACATGTTTCAGGGAGAACATTGGGAAAACCATGTTTGTTTCATTTGAGATATTGTTTCCTTATGGGATGGATTATTTACATCTCATGAGAACTTTGGAGGAGCAATTCATGGAGGGATGGACTGGTGAACACTTAGCTTATGGTGGAAGCTTATCACATGTTGGTCTCACCAATGGAGGAGGAGAAGATTTGCAACACTCACCTTGTTAGTTGCTTGAGGACAAGCAACATTTGGGAGGGCAGCACTGTAATATTCCCAATTAGTCTTGGGCTAATTGGAATATTCATTTTTTTTTAATTACTTGGTTTAAAGAATAAAAGAGAAAAGGAGGTCCATAATACTCCTAAATAATGAATAAATCAATGACAAATGTGAAAAGGCTAAATCCTGGCTGTTAAATCAAGTACCCTTAGGTGTGAAAGGGGCTGGAACATTTTGACTGGGTCAACCTTGACCAAATATACAGTATTTTTATGGAGGAGTGACCATCAATGAGGCACAACGCAGTTTTAGATGGAGATGCCTTGTGTGAAAGAAGTGATCTCATTGGAAGTGGTTTAGGGTTTGCAAGATCTTGTATTATAAAAGGAAGGGGATGGAAGCATTAGAAGGTTGTTGATGTTTATCATATTTTCTAAATATATTGTCTGTCTAGACATATATCTTTCTCTTGTTGTTTAGCTGAGATTGAATTATGTTTAGCATGGGGTGTTCCTGATCGGGAATCCCACCTCTTCCCATTGGGTAGCTCTTGGGAGAGTTTGTATTTCATTGTCCACTATATTGTTGAAGGCCAAGCTTCTTCTTTCAACTACAACGCAGATCCTGTTGAGGGTTTGGCTGTTTTTCAAGCTGCAGCCAGTGGAGATTAGATCTTTCAGATCTAGTCCATTTTAGTGATTCTTTTCAGTGGAGGAGTGTTCTACTTCATTGGGAGGATAGTATTGAAGGTATTGAGCCTCATTTCCACATCTTGGTAGTAGGCCAAATCTATTTTGATCCCTACAAAGCAGTATACTTTTAGATCTACGTTATTTTTGTAGGTGTAGTTGTAGGGTGTTTCAGCACATCATTTGGAGAGTGTTTTTCCTAGTGTTGGGGATCTGCCCTTCCCTTTGGAGATCTGTTGGAGGATATCATTCTATCATTTATATCAGATCATATCCACTTTCTAGATCTGAATATTTCAGTATATTTGCAGTCTTAGATCTCGGATCTACAACTTGTACATGGTGTTTTTCTGAAAACCCCAAAGGGGTTCATTAGAGAAGCTTGTATAGTGCATGGATCTGATATAGATCTAACTTTTATGCACATATTTGCTCTAGATCTGATGTGTAATCTAAAACTGTTGCAGAGCCAATAAAATAAAACTGTAAGGCTTTTCCAATCTTAATATATGGTTGCAACGCCTCATTTTGAGGGTTTTCTTTCATTGGAGGCTTCCTTTTCTTGTTATGCATCTTATGGGCCACTTTTTACATACATTTTTCTGATGTAATAAAAAATGAAAGGCCTCCATATTGGCCTCCTACTATTTCTAAGACGATCTGTGTTATTTTCCTATCTTTCTGCATTGTATTGTTGCATTCCCCGTTTGGGAATATTACAAAGGTGGTTCCCACGTTGATTTAGTAGCAAACCAGATAAAAACCCATGTAATGAAGACAGCTGCGATGAAATCACACACGATCAAGAATAATTTATGGATATTTGTCAATTCTTTGATTGAAAATCTTGCATTTGAATCCCAAATGAAGGAGATACTAACAACTCGTCAGAACATCTTTGGTTCAAAGTGTGAAATCTTTCAAGATTTTTTGAAGAAAGTTGCTAAATGTGGATTTGTTGAGAACATATTATCATGGGCAGACTTCAAACAGAGCAAGGATCTTAATAAAACTAATGGAACCAAGAGATAGAGGTTAACTGGTATCACCAAGCTTGATGATGCATATGATGCAGGAAGCAAGAATTCTAAGAAATGCACTCTGATTTTAACCGAGGGAGATTCAACCAAGGCCCTTGTGATGGCAGGGTTGGCTATTGTTGGCTGAAATCATTATGGTGTGTTTCCCCTCAGAGGTAAGTTTCTGAATGTATGGGAAGCCACCCATAAACAGATAATGGAAAATGTTGAGATTCAACATATCAAGCAAATCATTGGTCTGCGGCATGGAAAGGAATATGGCAGTGTCAAATATCTTATATATGGTCATCTTATGATTATGACATATTAGGATCATGATGATTCACACACAAAAGGATTTCTGTTCAACTTCATACACTCTTTCTGGCCATCTATACTCAAGATTCCTTCATTTCTTGTTGAATTCATTACTCCTATTTTCAAGGCAACCCATAAAAATGGATGAGTATTTTCTTTCTATACCATGCTTGAGTTTGAATCATGGAGAGAGTATCTGGGTGTATCAACATCAGGATGGACCATAAAGTACTATAAAGGACTCGGTACAGATAATTCTAAAAAGGGGAAAAAATATTTTTAAAAATTGGACAAACATAAAAAAGACTTCATGTTGATAAATGAGGAAGATGGAGATGCAATTGAATTTGCCTTCAGCAATAAGAAAATAGAGGCCGGAAAGAACTGGCTAAGAAATTTTGAGCCGAGAACATATTTGGACCAGAATGACACATATATTAAGTACATTGACTTTGTAAACAAGGAATTGATCCTATTTTCCATGGCTGATTTTCAAAGATCCATCCCATCCATGGTTGATGGTTTGAAACCAGGGCAAAGGAAAATATTGTTTTTCTCTTTCAAGAGAAATTTTGTTACACAAGCAACGGTTGCTCAATTCTCGAGTTATGTCTCAGAGCATTCTGCTTACCATCACGGTGAGCAGAGTCTTGCTAGCACAATTATTGGAATGGCACAAGATTTTGTTGGAAGTAACAACATTAACCTCCTTGCTCCACTTGGGAAATTTGGTACTAGAGCCTAAGGTGGAAAAGATCATGCAAGCGCTCGATATGTTTTCACATGCCTGTCACCAATAACACACTTCTTGTTCCCAAAATATGATGATGTACTCTTGGACTACTTGAATGAAGATGGCCAAAAAATTGAGCCAAAGTGGTATGTGTCAATTATTCCAATGGTCCTTATAACTAGAAGTGAAGGAATTGGAACTAGTTGGAGTTCCTTTGTACCTAAGTACAACCCAAGGGAATGCAATAATATGGATATGATACAATGGTGGTTATATCACCATAACTAGAACAAGTAAGCAGATGGAACCTATGACTCCAAATACATAGCGCTAATACAGAGTGTAAAGAGTGCTAATACTATATATTCAACAAGCAATGGAAGCTCAGCTTATTAGGGAGAATACTAACAGCACAATAGTAACTAGTATCACTATTAATTCTTGTATGTATAAGCTTCTATAATACCCATAGGAGTTACCAACCCAACTTAACTAGTACAATAGGGATATGCTTATATTCACAATACATAGAAAGTACTCTAAGATATCATGTTCAAAGATTATAACAGGTTAAGAAATCACATTATTCTCCTAATTATGGTTACTAATCTAATATCAATCATAATCAAGCCTTGATAAGAAGATCATGTTACATAGTTATCATGTTGGTTATGTCATTACCTATCGCCATTTCATGAGTACTAGTAAGTGGAACCTGATTACAACAAGTAGAGTTAATACCACATCTTCATCATATCAAATATCAGGGAGATACAATATCCATGTATAGATAATATACATAGAGAAAGAAACATGTATTCATTAGAGTGATTCCAGGAGATCAACTAACATAGTATGCCCATGATATACATAAAGCTTACATATGATATAGCTCATATTTCACCTATTACTTAAGCTTAGAGCTTGAATACCATCTACATTATGGACAATGCTTGGATATGTATAAAAAATAAATTAAGCTTAGTTGTAGTTATAAAAGGGTTTATATTACTAATATAACCATAACTTGATTAGTAATCATAATAAGGAGAGTAATACTCATAGCTTAAAGTGATACACATAGTACGTGTATTAGTTGCAACTACTCTGTTCTATCAAATTGATGCACATGTTATATATAAATAGTAATGGTTATAGCACTATGTAACATGATCATGATGAAACCTGATTCCATATATAGTATGGCTTAGTTTAGATAGAGCATGTAGAATGATAACCAAGCTGTTGTATGTATTCAAATTAGTTATGCTTACTCAATTACACATAAAAAATGAAATATCACTTGTACCAACTAAGTGTGTTAGCTCTTTTATTACCCCGAGATATACACTATGTTCTAATTACATTGCTTTATCATTACTATTAGGATATGAATCACATAAGAGTCAAATTTCAATTACTAATATTAGACTGATCTATGTAATAGCTTGAATATGGTAAATATATATCTTAAATAGTGTTGAATAGGGACACATTGACTGCTACAGAGATCAACTTCATATGTTCATGATACAGGTAGAGATATTTAACTATGGCTTGTGTAATGGTTCACTCAAATCAATGCTAAGCTTAACCAATCATACAAGGTCAGATATTATATAAACATTAGCAATCAAATTGTGTTTCTACTTAAGGTTTAGATACACATGTTGGCATAGAGCTAATAAGGCTATGTACTTATTACTATGATTCTGGTCAGTGTTAATAAGGTATGAAATGAATAGGGAAACATAGATCATTAAGTCATAACAAGGAGCTTAGCTTGAATATGGAGTTCACTGTAATATAAGACCTGTATTAAGGATATCATGTTTATACGAATATGTGTTATTCAATTACGTGTAGTTACATCAATAAATATTTGTCCATATTCCTGTGATCTCCTTGAAACTGAGCTACCTTCTGATGAGGTCATCTTGGAGGCCATGTTGATAATTGATGGGCCTTGGGAGGGATTACATCATCGCTCATATTTTCTCCCTAGTCTAGCTAAAAATTGATGTTCAAAACAGAGTTTATACTGGAAATGTTGAGTGATACCAATCTCCCATTATGGCACATGATGTTTATTCCAAAGAGAAATTTTCAAACATCTTCAATACTATACCCATCGGCTTTTAGTTAAAATATACCTTAGTGATGCTCATGATTAGATGTCAGTATTTATTTAAGGGAAGGTATTCCAGATAGTAAGGAAAGGTAGGGAAGGTCTTCAGGTTACACCTAGCTTTCAATTAGCCCCATCTCGCCCGTATGAGAAGAAAAGGAAATAAACCTGTATATGAGCTAAAATAGGAGGGAAAAAACTGAGTGATATGACACTGGATTTAGAACCACGTCAATAGGATTCGAGTCTCAATCTCCAATGATTAGTTCCGAATTGAAACTCTATAAACACCCTATTAGTTAGTTCTTTCTCTGCCTTTCCTAAAAAAGATGAATTATTGGGGTAGGGGCCTGCTTTCCTGAAGAAAGGTAAGGTTATCACTTATACTTATTAAACTGACTTCCTCACTCATGCCAATCAGAAGTCACTCAATCCTTAAAATATTTGTAGAGCCTTCATGATCCCACTAAGCAACAGCATCTCAAGAACTAATACTACTACTACCGGTGCATTGTACGTAGGAAGAGAAGTCACTCACCCCTTAAAATAGATAGACCCATATAAATATTAGAACATATGTAATAACCTTGTGGAAGAGAGCATTTATGCACTCTTATTTATGAGATTTCAAGTCTACACTATTAGTCATCCATAATTTTCACTATCTGAAGATGACTAAGTATTGGTTCTAGATTTCTAGAAACAAAGTTCATGAACATTGTGAGTTCTAGAAATCTCACGACCTTCATTATCCTTACCCTTCTTTACACCAAGTCAAGTTCATACGACAAGTCAAGTCAATACATATCCTTGTTCTACAAATTAAATGAGCCATGGTCTTCGCACTTGAATAGACCCGTAGCCAGGACAACATCATCTGTGTTTCTCTTGCAACTTGTCGCTCCAATCGTGTAATTTGGGTATCCGGCATGTGAAAATCTTGTATAATATTAACCATGCATTGGTATTGTTAGTTTCTAAAATAATTTGGCGGATTGGTATGCCAAACCAGCGAGGTAATATGGAACTAGTCTTTGGAGTCCTAGGACCTGGCAACCTTGGACTCGAGGGAGAGGGATCTCTCTATTTGGTGAAAAGGATGTGTTCTTTTTTTCTTTAAGTAGTTTATTTTAGAGGCTAGTTATTAAGTGTAGAGTTTGTTGATTGTTTTGGTTGGGTAAGATGGTCAAGTGGAATAGGTGGAGTGAGAGTCTGTCAAAGCCGGGCTATGGAGTCAATGAAAGTCATGAATGTCTAAATGATGAATCAGAGTGTGTTGCAGGGCCAATCTAGCAAGGTTAATGGATCCTTAAGGTAATGTGTGAGGTGTAGTGAACATCAAGTTTGGGAAACACTAGGAGGTCTTAAATACATATAGTTAAAATCTACAACTCATGAGGTCGGGAAAACCATTAAGCTCAATGAAAAATACTTAAACAGGTAAATATCCAAGATAAACATTCCAGTGAAACATAGAAAGCATAAGAGCTTCTAACTTTAGTAAATTCACCTTCAAAATTTGGGAAAACATATAAGATAGCACAATAATTTAATCTATGAAGAGGGAACTCCTAAACATCATAAATCAGGCTATAAAGAACTCTGAAACAAGTTGGTATACATAGAAAAAGGGAAAGATCGAACGAGACCTCTTTGACTTAACCTAGCAAACAATATTCCAAAGAAAGGTTTCAAGACAGAGTTTTGAAAGCTTCAAATAAGCAGGGCGTACTGTGAATCATACTTGTAAAGTAGCATACTAACCATACATGAAACAAAAACAAGTTTAGGTGGACCTAAGGAGCAATCAAGAATTCCTTAAGATGACCAGACAAAGGAAAACATCAAACCTATAACAAACAAGAGGACTGAGGTGCCTCAAAGAGCATGTCTCAACCTATACTTTTCTGATTTATAGCAACCAAGAAGAATGAAACATAATGAGAACAAGAAAACATAAACAAGTTAAGAAGACATCACCATTCACCAAGCTAAGGAATCCTACAAACAAGCTTCTCCATCATCAAGCCAAATAAGCCATTCATCAATTTCACAAAACCAATTTCTAATAAAAAGCTTACCAGGAAAAAATGTATTTGCTCTCAGGTTCATACCAAAACCCAACAAAATACATGAAGACCTTGTTAGCCACCTATAAATTTTGTTATATACAAAGGTGGCTAAGACTTTTTGAGCCTTCAAGGAACAAATTTCATTGCTAAAAATTGTTGGCTCTTGAAGACTCTTGAAGGCCTCATGCCTATCCTCTGTCCAAACTTCACTGTTGTTCCCATTTTACACTTAGAAATCCTGTTGATTTCCAAGCCAGAATACTGCTGCAAGCACCTTTTTCCCCCTTCCCTTCTTCCAAAACTAACCTCATTTTAACCCTTTCATCTCCCATGAAAAATCCCTCATTTTCATATTTTTCCCTTTCCCCTTCATCAAAACCCCTTGACAAGGTTGAAAAATCCTTTTTCACCTTATCCGAACCTCTCTAACCCTTTGAAAATCATTGAAAAACTATAAAAACACACATTTTGGGCATATATGGGTCCTAGCCCTTTTTCCCATTAACCCTCGGTCACATCATTTCCCATGCGCCCACGGCCCCGCAATCGGGCGCCTATCTGCTTCAAATAAAATAATTCCCGGCCAAAGTTAAAACCTTGGTTATATTTTAAAAATCGTCAGTTTTTATTATTTTATTAATTTTCCGCCGGTACAAATTTTAAATCGTTCCACACCGTCGATCTGATCTGGAGATCGGACGGTGCGGAATCCGTCTCCCAGTGGTCCTCGCATTCCACTAACCCTTTCCAAAAACCGCACGGTATTCATCGCACCGCCTTTGGGTGAAGGCGGTTTTTTCTTGATCGCCAGCGATTCCACTCATTGGTTGACATGTGTCTCGGAAAATATTCATAAAACCGCCATCCATCGTGCGTTAACATTCGGACGTGGATACGGCACGATATTGATGCGTACCGTCCGATCTGGGGTGGGCCATCCAACGACTATTGCTCACCAAAGATGCCTGACAGTTAACCGGGCTACGACGCGTCATTCAATAAATCTCCGTCGTAGATCTAATCTGCAGATCGATGGTCCATATTCCATCGCCATGATTCGATCACCCGGTCAACATTTCCCGTTTTGACTTTCCATTTTCCATTCCCGACCGTCGATCTCTGCGCGATCGACGACTCAGATTTAAACATTTCTTCTGCCTTCCCTTTGTTTCCTCTGATCAATCTCGACCATTGGATGATGCCATCCAACGACGATGCTTCCTCCACGTGCCTTCTGAAGCAGTAAACCTATATATGTAGGATTTTATAATAGTTTTTTGTATTTTGCAGGGTTTAAATGGTTTTCTCGCCATTTTTGAAGAAAATTCGAAGGCGGAGGATGATGATCTTCCTGCCTTTGATTCACCAAAGAAAATCATCACAGGGGTTAAATCCACGTTTTCATCAATCATTCATGAAGCATTGATGCCACATAATCCTGCGCAGCCCTACATATCAAAAAAACCATGAATCGGGTGCAGTCAGAGAGTATCAGTGACGAAGACCAAAATTTATCAGAACAGAGGATTAAGTAGATTTTGTGGGAATCATTTAGCCTCCTATATCAATAGGTTTCATATTTCATGATTGTCTTGATGGAAGTATGGAATATGTTCAAACCTTCTTACTTGAGCAAAGGTGTTCCATATTCTTGAAAACCAAAAAAAATCAAAAAATTTAAAAAATGTAAAGAGGGTATACCCTAAAAGAAAGATCAAAGGGTAAAAAGAATAAAAATGGTCGAAAAGAGAAAGAAATGAACCCCAAGCAAAAAATAGACCAAGGAAAGTGTACAAATCCAAATGCCACTACTTTTTCATCTGTTGTAATAAATCAATTGTGTGCAGCTTGTGAACTTTTGCCACAATTCATGAATAAGTCAAACTGTTTAAACTTGGCTTAGTCATATTTCAATTTCATGTTATAGATTAGAGAATAAATATCTGACCAAACAGTTTAATCTTGGCAGATAGGTAGATAGGTAGAGTGAATAAAAGGTGCTCAACAGTTTAATCTGAGCCCTTGGATGTAATAAGGGTAGAAATAGAAAGATTTATCATGTAAAAAAGAAAAGATTGAAAAGGGTTTGCAAGTCTAAATGCACCCTAATAAAGAAGAGAAAATGGTAGTGTTAAGTAGATAGGGTAGGTAGATGGTGCTGCAAAGTGTTATCTGATGAATGATGCTGCTACATGTTTTTGATCCTTTACTTTCATCATAAGTATTGAAGCAGGAAATGGTGAGGGTCATTAAAAGTTTGTCACTAGAGGTGTCACCAAAGAGAGAATTAGTGATGGGCCTTTAAAGACCCTCACCAAAAGTGTCATTGAAAATGTCTTTGGTGACGGACCATAAAGGACCATCACTATATACACTTACAGTGACGGTTTTTTAAGGACCATCACCATATGTGACATTGGTGACGGACCTTAAAGGTCCGTCACAAGCATGACCCTCACCAATGTGCTTTTTTCTTGTAGTGAGGTCTGCACTCTGATTTTCATTGTTTTGAGTGCCTTTCTCTTTTCCTTTATCAGAATTTACAACCACTATTTTATCCTTTTGTTTGACAACTCTAGGCTTGGTTGTAGTGTTGTTTTGTGAAGATTTTTCAGAGGTTTTGTTGTTGGGGGTCTGTTGACTGGTTTTGCTTCTAAGGTCGTATTCTCTTTGGGAATCTATGATGAAATTTTCCATGTCTTGATAATAATTTTCATCGTCGTCTCTTTTTTCATCATAAGGTGTGTATAGACCTTGTTTTCTATCATAATGAATCTCAAAGTCATCATTATCTACCCCCAGCATGTTGATACCATCTTCCTCTATTATCTCATCTGTTTCCTCAACCTCACTTACACAGTTTTTATGAAAGGGAGGAGTGATCTGCTGATCATCTTCCCTAGGTATGTTTGGAGGTTGGTTCCTTCTAAAATTCCGATTCTGGTTCTGATTTCTATTTTGAGGAGCAGTTTGGTTTTGGCTTGCTTGTGCTCTCTTAATTATGCTCATCTCTTTCATCATTTCTTCCATCATTCTCTCCATCTTTGAGTTTGAAGTAGAAGGTGTGGATTCCTCTCTAAAATATACACTCTTTTCATTTTTCATTCTAGCTCTCTTCTCCATTAACTTGACTTCCACAGAAAGAGAACCTTTTTGCATATCTTCAAGAGTTGCAAAATCTCTTTCTCTTAGCTGATAGGTCATGTCAGAGTCAAACCCTTCAAGAAACTTGTTTAAAGCTGAGCCCTGTGGAGGTTTTAGTTCTGGTGAAAGTGCATTATACACACTATTGAATCTAGTGCAATAAGCTTGCACACTTTTCCCAGCGTTTCTATGGAGGTTATTGTAATCAGAAAGGACTTGAAGAGGGTTTTTATTTACTTCCCATTTGTTTAAGAATGTTTGATGGAAGGCTTGGAGATCATTAATACTATGGGGGGCTAGGCCTTTGAACCATTTTCTTGCTTCTCCCCCTAAACTCTGAGCAAATAACCTGAGCTTGACAGAATCATCATCAATTTCATTTCTGTCGAAGTATTCATTCATCTTATCCACATGTTGTGATGCAGTTGTGGTGTTGCTAGCATCATATAATGGAATTTTGGACTGATAGTCCTGTGGAAGATTGACTAATGGTGCAAGAAGTACTAATGGAGCATACCATGCTTCCATGATATGTGGTGGGGGTGGATTCACAAGGAGTGGAGTAACCACAGGAAAAGTGGGTTGAAGTGGAGTGGTTTGAACAGTGGATGTAGGATGAGCAGAAGTGGATGGACTGGGAATAGATTGCTGAGCTGATCTTGGATGAGAGACACCTAAGTTGTGAAGGAAATGCAAATCAGGAGGTGTTGTTTCTCTGCTACCAAGAGGTTCACTTGTTTCACGAGATGATAGTGAAGACTTAGAATCTAACTGATCTAAATCACCAAGAGACCTAGTTCTAAATGGATTTACTAAGTCAACTTGAGATTGTTGTAGAGCTGAAAGATTTTCAGGAACTGAATTAGCTCTCAAGGGTGATCTGAAAATAGTTGATAATTTAATCTTAGGAGACTTCCTAAGGATACTTTCTGGGTTATCAACTATCTCAGGTGGATCAGGGTCAGGATAGGCTCTAGTGTGAATCTTTCTAGGAGCCACTATGCTGTGTTTTTCAGACCCAAATAAACAAGAAAATTTCAACTAGGTATGACAATATTTGAGAGGTTAACTAGTCTGTTTTACAAAAAAAATTAATCCTGCAATCTTCTGACTGAGTTTGAAAGATATTATAATGATAAGGGTTCTTCCCAGTGGAGTCTTAAGGTCTGTTCGGGATTGTGGAGTCGCCAAGTGGAATTTTTTAGCCACTAAGGAGGTAAAAGGTTTTATGGTCCACCACCATATTTATTGGATGCCAATCTAAAATATTTTTATGTTTTTCCGAGTTATTTTTCAGTTGTATGGTTTTTAATAATATCCTAACTCTGTTTCAAAACTTAGCTACGGTTATGAGACAAAGAGAGTTTCCTCTTATGGCTAAGCCAGCTGATTTTTCAAGGTTAGATAAATTTTTATGAGAATCCTAGGGTCTACCTAGTTTGTCACTGATTCAAACAATTTTTACCATGATTACCTCTCTTAGGTAGTGTTTGAAAACACTGCTTTTAATTCACAAGGTTTTATAAAAATGAAAATGATTCTGGGTTTCGAGTCCCCAGCAGAGTCACCAGAAATGTTAGGAATCTGTAATCAACAAGATTGGAAAAGTTCGATCACAGAAAAAACATCGTTTCAACCAACTTTGGGATTCTAGGATCTAGCCCTCTTGAATCCGGAGAGGGATCTCTCCAATAAGTGCAAAGATGGATTTTTCCTTGAAATTTGGGGTAATAATATTAGGGTAGTTATGAAGGAAAAGGGTTTTATTTGTTTTTGGATTGTTGATAATGAATACTGTTTGAGGTGGAAAGTCCTAAGTGCAAAGAGTTTCAAAGGTGAGAAGTTGCAAGTGAATAGAATAGCTAGGCTAAAAAGATAGATATAACGCTGGTTTTTAGTCCACTGGGCTATGGAGTCACAACAGGGCTTTAACTGAACAACAACATCAAGAATGATCCAAGGGGAAAGTCATCTACATCACAAGATTATTGAGATTAAAATGATGGAATGGGAACAATAAAGTGTTGGAGAGGTGGAAACTGATAATAATTTCACAAAGGATTTATAGTCAGTCCAAACAAGAAAAGCCTCTTAAGTAACTGTTTAAAACCAACCAAGGGTAGGGAACCATTGACCTCTTGGGCAGGTTTGCATTAAAGCAGCTTAATTGACAAATAATCCTGTAATCCACATAATTACCTTCAGAAAGTATGAAAACATATAAGAGAATACAAAATGTAACTTAAGATCAGATAAAGTACTTTTAAACCTATTATGCTTTCAGTCAACACCAAGGGAAACTTTCAGAATCTACCTTTGGAGAATAGAAGCTAGAAACAGGGAACACCATCACTTTCTAGTCTAACTTTAATAAGAAAATTAAAAAAATAACTTTCAAGAACAATGTTTAAAGAAAATAATAGGACGAGGGAACTCCAGCATTCCTAACTGCTTAAACTGTACTAAATCATTCTAAAATAAACAATTTGGAGGAAAACATTGAGATAAAGCTTTTCAGTCAGAGAAGGTTACTAATGTACAGTAGGTCCTAACTCTATAAATGATGTTATTTATCAGAGAATAGTGAACAATGTGACATACATAAAGGAAAGCAATAACAAAGAAAGGCGCACTTAACCAGTGATATAGACTAGGATCCCAAGAAAC
The DNA here is from genome assembly GCA_034641835.2 of Pinus albicaulis. Lineage (NCBI taxonomy): Eukaryota > Viridiplantae > Streptophyta > Pinopsida > Pinales > Pinaceae > Pinus > Pinus albicaulis. The sequence continues at coordinate 247,070,765 of CM076573.1, read as the reverse complement.
ATCTTGTTTATTGATGTCAAACCAGTTACAGTACTCAGGTCCAATGTTTTAGTTCAATAATCATCTTCACTATCCAGCCTAACAAAACTAACACAAACAGAGCTGCAAGGGCTAGTGAACACTATTTACAGATAGAAGTCTCAAGCTCAATTATATTTAAAAGTTCTACAACCAACAGATTCTCATCTTCTACAGAAGTATTTATAGAAGGATGAGGAGGTGAGATCTGATAAAAGATCTCTCAAGGCAATTAATACAGATTCAAGACTTCTCAGCCTTTTGAGGGGCTCAATGAATAAGTTTACAGGTGGATTGTTGTATTAACTATTTTACAATTATGAATAAAACTTGGTGGGAGCTTTTATTTGACTTCGAAGCTCTGCGTAATGTTTGGAGTAACTCTGCAAATATTTCTGCATTTATTTCCTTGCAGAAGTAACTCTCTGGCTGCACTGGAGGCGAATATCTGATTTTCTTCAATAAGTTCAGCCTCTGTTTGAATGCTTTGAGGGAACAGGTGGCTCTGTGGTAGCTGGAAGGAATCAAGTTTCCTCAGATGTGGCGGTGGAGGCCTTTCTATCTGTTAAACACTTATGATTTTCTTTTAACCGTGTTTTCTAATTTGGGGGATTAGTCTTTTGATACTCAAACTTAGCCGTAATCCCTGCAAATATGTCTTCAATATTCATTCTACTGTGCTCTGTCTTCAAAAACTGATACTCTTTTTAAATGTGATTTAAATCACAGTGTCTTATTGATGTGCAGGCCGTGCAGGATTTCACGGCATCAATGCTCATAGAGCATCGATGAAACATAGATATTGAACCCTGCAAACGGCTTCTTTTGATGAATCAAAGGCACAAGAAATGTCTTTCCCAGCCTCTGAATTTTCATTTGTTATAAAAAAAAACCATTTATCACTGCAAATATACACAAAATATTAGAAAATCCTTCGTTTTTAGGTTTAACTGCTTCAGAAGGCGGGGAAGGAGCGTAGCCGTTAGATGAAAGCATCCAACGGTGGAGATTTATTTTGGAGGAGGTCAAAGAAGAGTGGGGGAATGAACGAGACGGGGTGATTTTTGACCATACGATCTGGACACGTGGACGGTCCAGATCTAATCAGAGGATCGCAATCGGGGGTGGCAAGAAAATACACCGATCGAAAGTTGCGATGCGATGTGGCGCAGACCGTCGATCTTAAGATTAGATCAACGGTGGAGAATGAATCGGAAGGATGTCAATCGGAGGAAGAAATACAACACAGTGATTGACAAATATGATGCGATTGAGAAGAGTGATGCGATTGAGCATTGGTCGTTTGATCGGCTCATGATCAATGGCGGGGATTAGTTTTTGAAACGAACCAGCAGAAAAACCCTTATACTATATAAAACCCAAAGTTTAACTAAAACAAAGGTTTTTTTATGGATCGGGGCGGGATATATATATAAAGTGGAGAGGCGCCCGACTGTGGGGCCTTTATTTATATGGAACGTAATGGGCCCGGGGCATATATATTCAAAGGAGCCAATTGCAATCGGAGCCTTGGGCTTGGTCTTTCAATCAACCCATTGAAATATTACGATGCGATTAAGCGCTTTGGGACTTCGACACTTGGTCCCGGGGGAAAGTCATATGAAACAAAAAGGCGGGGGGGGGATTTTAACATATATAAGACCCAATCGCATCGGAAACTTTGATGCGGGTCTTTCAAACAACCCATTTGTGAATTCCTTCGATGCGATTGCGTGATCGGTCTTTCAATCTAACCATTTTTATATTAAACACGTGACTTTGGTTTTTTAGATCAAACTTTGGATAAATGGGTTTTTGTATTTTACAAAGGAAAAATGGATTGGGATGGTTTATTCAATGGTTTTTAGGTGCCAAAGGTGGGCCCATGGTTTATATGAAACGATAATGCGATCAGGGGTTTTTACAATACAAGGCTTAATCGCATCGGAATTTTTTGGAACATGGCAACGACTTGCGCACTTGAATATTTCCGATGCGATAAGCGCTCGGGACTATAAATCTTGGTCTTGGGCACAGGGTATATGAAACGAAAAGTGGTAGGGCGGAAACATAATACAGGGACTCAATCGCATCGGAAGTTCTTGACTCGATCCTTTAATCAACCCATTGAAATATCCCGATGCGATTGCACGATCGATCTTTTTAATAAACCCATTGTATTAACACGTGACTCTAAGTTTTTGGAACAAAACTTTGGATAAATTGGTTTTTTGGTTTTACAATAGAAAATACCATCGGGGAAAAAATATTACAAATTTTTAAGCACTAGAGGCGAGCCCACGGGATTTTTATATAAAGGCTAACCGCATCGGATTTTATATTATGCAAAGGCTTAATCGCATTGGAACTTTCGGAACATGGAAAAGACTTGCTCGCTTAGATTTTTTGCGATGCGATAAGTGCCGAGAAGGTTCTAGTGCTTGGTTCCAGGGTGTGGGCATGTGGGGGAAGTGGTTTTGAAACTTAGCCCAAGGGGGCTCAAGCCCTTATGTAAAAACATGTATTTTTCATGAAATTTTTCAAGGTTTTCAATGGATTTGGGGGTTTCGGTAAGTTTAAAGAGTGATTTTTTAACTTTGTAAAAGTGATTTTCATGAAGGGAAGAAAAGAAATCATGAAAAAAAAGGAGTTTTATGGAGAAAAAAGGGGAGCAAATGAAGGTTAGTTTTGAGTGGGAGAAGGGGGAAAATGATGGTTTTTCAGCAGTCTTTTCTCATGAAATTAGCAGAATTTCTGAGTATAAAATGGGAATAGCAATGAAGATTTTGGACAGAGGCATGAGGCCTTCAAGAGTCTTCAAGAGCCAACACTTTTTAGTAATAAAATTTGTTCTTTGAAGGCTCAAAAATTCTTAGCCACCTTTTTCTATAACAAATATTATAGGTGGCTAACAGATGGGTAATTGAAAATAGGTTAGGAACGAAGTAGTGAGGGCGCTAAAGTTTCCATGTGTAGCAGAGGGTTTCTCCACTTACCATTTCATTGCTACTGTAGTTAGAGTGCGTTGAAATAGTCTTAGTTGAATAATATCATCAACGATGTTGTTCGACGAACACCCACAAGTGGAAAGTCATAATATGATTTATGGGGTCTTCCGCTTTCTTTCCTTCGAATTTTGGAATGTCCAAAGGGAGCTTCATGGGAATGGGAGGCCATATGGGGTTGTGTGCAATGGGGTCATTTTTCAACTTGGTTAAATCTCTTAGATTTAACGAAGCTAGAAAAGGTGATTGCGAGGTTGTAGCCATTACGACTTGTGAAAACACAATGTTCTAATTAGGAATAGGGTTTGTCTGCTACATACCCTACTATGCGTTCAATTGGCTTCCCAAATGGGTAGCACTCCTCTACCTACTAGGGGTTGTGGGAGGAGTGGTGTGTGGTGACCCTGTGGGGGTGTTCACTGGCGTGGCGTTGGGATACTAGATAGGGTTCCAAACTAAAGATGCCCCAATAAAGGATGAGCCAATAATGGTTGCAGTGTTCGATCTTTGATGCCTAAATGGCGAAATTCTTGGAACCCCTCCCGGTAATGGGGGGATGTCCAAAAGATGTCTAGATCGATGAGGTCCCTTGGGTCTGTTTTGGCATCGACTAGATATGGATTTGTAAATATTTGAGAGGATAGATATTATAATCAAAGTAAAATTCCAATCGCATACATAAAACAAAGAGAAAATAAAATAAATTTTCTTTTTAGATTAATCCTATGTGATTAGTCAATCAAAAAATATGGTTTTTTTTTGTTTGCGTATGATACTAAAATCCTAGAATACCTAACTGTCCTCACACACTCAAATGTAACTGGGCCTTGAGAAGATATCTTGCGAATGCTGGCACAACATCTCGTAAGAGCTCCCGATGCCCCTAGTCAACCAAAGAAAATACATGAAGGTAAGGGTAGAGGATTTAGTGCTTGCCTACACTATCACCTATAGGGAAAGGATGCCCTAATCTTGGCCACTAAGCACCACCATCCTATGTGAGCTTTCAAATCTTGGGATTCTTGGTAGTTCCGCTAACAGTACCGAGTATCATCCGAGTCAGGTAGCCCTGAATGATACTGCACACACTGCACCTAAGCCTAACCCCCTCTTAATTGGGTCTCTGTCGTGCTCGAGTTTTCTTTTCCGTGGGCTGATAGGTGGATTTGAAAGCTCCCTAGATAGTCAACTTCTATGTTTCAAGATGAAGAATGATCAAGGCGTCTTATTGGATGCCTACCCGCTGGATCCTAACGTAGACTATAAATTCTTTTGTGGCCCCTTTGGGGAGAATTTAGTGAGTTTTGTTAAGTTAGTTTTAGGTTTCTTTGCTTTTCTTAGTGTGTGGATGTGTGTGAGAAAAAAACGAACAAGCACATAGTTTGAACGTGTGGATATGTGATGATCCTTTTCAAAATAACCTATTTAAAATATGTTCTATTGTTCCTTTCTCAAAGGAAAAACATGCACGAATATGGGCCACTTTCTATTTTCCTAGTTAATCTATGTGATCAATTATAGGGAGATGGTGAGTTGTGAATAGTGTAATGTTCTCGGAAGGGAAATCACTAGCCTTTACACCACTGAAATCTTTCCCTTATCAAAAATACCACAAGTATATGCCATAGATGGACTGCTGAGGCATTTACTGGTGATGTCACCTCTAAAAATAGGTTGAGAACCAGAGGCTACCTGGCCTTTTGCAGTCTCTGTCTACAGATATGTGATGTTTCCTACTTAGGAAATTGCTGCATCAAGCTCCTTAGGGACGCTGTATAAGGAAGCATATCTGAAAATAAGGACACCCACTTCTGGGATGCCTTATAACATATATAATTCAACCTCCTTGTAGAATTTAAGCTCAAATAAATAACCTTAAGCAGGTTATTTAGATCTCCCACAATGAACTAGCTAAAAATTGTACCAACATGCAAGCATAAAACAAATTCCTTCAGGAAGTAACGTTGTGTGAGTGAGGAATGGGACTGAGATACCTTAGAGGACATAACATACAACTCAAATGCATAATTATAGGTGAAACAAATGACTCTATCACATATAAACAACTCTCCCCATTTCTATATGCCTCAAATAAGCTCAAATCCCATAGCTTAGAACATGCAGAAACTACTGAATCAAGATCAACATTATTTTCATTAGGGTTTATACAAAAATTAATGTGACATATCAGATCTCAAAAATTCAAGCATTCAATGGCTAAGAAAATGGAAAATCCTTGCTTTTTATACACAATAAAGAATATTCAGCAAGGGATACATGAGAATACAATGCATAAAATGCAGATCTGCAAATATGGTACTGAAGAACGCAATTTTACTGCAGCACTGAATTAATATAGCTGAAATATAGAAATGATAGAGGAAGAATAAAATACAAGAGCTTTCTGGGAGAAGAGATGGCCTTTTCTCCAAATAATAAGCTTTCAAGCAAGGGATCAAACCCTGCAGCTGCTGCTCTCAAAATAATAACGCAGTTTACTTGGTGAATTGCGCTGTGATGGATGGAGCATGAGTTGGCCACCTACCAATATCTGAGATGAGCTCTAAAATCTCCTATACATCTCCCTCAATGCAAGATAAACTCCCTCCACTGAATGGAAATGCACAAGAGAAGATGAAGCAACCCTCCCACTGCACTGCCCAACAACACAACGTCCTCTTCTATAGAAATAACACAAATGTGAGGAATGCTTGGCCTACAATCTAGATGAGGGAGAAATGAAGCACAACCCCTTCAAGAGATCACTCAATGAAGGAGAAGGAATTCCTAAACAAGAATCCCTCCAAACTTTGCTAAGCAGCAGGAGTTTGTAGAAAATGTCTAAGTAAACAAGAAATTGAAATACACAAGCTAGCTCCACAAATCTGCCCTTCTCCTCCTTATGAAGTTGTGAGCTCCTTCACCTTGTGTCCCACCTCTTAGGGTTTCCACCTTCATTTGAATCTCTTCCCTCCAAAACTGCGATGTATTCTTAAGCAAGCTACTCCTCCTTAGGCTGCACCAGTTGACTTGGTCAACTTGATTTTGTCCTCATACAATTGGCCCTTTTCACAATAGGAAGTGAAAAATAAGCTACTCAAAGGTTCCCTTTTACATTATGAGGGGTTTTTTTCATGAAATTAGGTCTCCTCAACCCTTCTATTCATATATTATGCAATATGAACAAAATATTTAATGTTCCAAATTAGTCATGAAAATTTTGGAACATTACAGTCCTCCCCTCCCAAATGTTGCTTGTCCTCAAGCAACTGAAAGGATAGAACTGAGTGAATATCCTTACCTCCTTTGGTAGCATCACTATATGATGAAATCATCCAAGGAACATGATTCCATCTCATCCATGAAACTTCACAGTGCCTGTCCCAAGCATATAGATTAACACTTGGTGAAACTCCCCAAATGACTATGATCATGAGAAGGAAAGTGCTCAAGGAGGCAACCATGTGTGGTATAAAGGTCTTCTCGAGGCATGGAGAGCAAGATGCATGGGAATTTCTCTTCCCCAATGTGAAACCTCCACCCCCAAGCTATCATCCATATGAAATGAGTCACCCTCCAACATGGTAACTCATGAAGAATCTCCTCCACCTTTGACTCCCGAAGTGTAGGTGGGATGAATAACCAAACATGATAGGCAAGAAGGCCTATCCCACGTTGTCCCCCTCCCCACTCAAGATAAGTGATGATGGTATACTAATCTTGGGCTGCAACATGAGTGCCCTCCCATAGCAAGAAAGAAGTTAGACCTCCAAAGGTCTCTCTCCCAGCGCTGTGCATCAAGCTGGCCCAATCCATCACACACATAATGGACAGGAGATCACTACCACATGAAAACCCATCCATCTCATGGCCCTCCTCATTAAATAACAAATGTGCTGCTGTAGAGGCCATGTCTCCTTCCATGTTCCCCTTAGAACATACAGTGCAGATAATACGGGATTTCTCTCCCAACAAGGACACATCCTCCTTATGTGTCACTCCCCTAATCACGCTCCCCATAAGGATAACAACAACATCAGAAAAAGAGAAAATAATCAGCAATAATATGGGGAAAGTATTGAAGGTCTCATGGTGTTCAACAGTGTACCAATAGTTTCCCCAGTGGTCACAATGCACTTTTCCAAACTTCTTCTTGAAGAAGCGATAGGGAAAGTTGTCTTCTAGTACATGGGAAATAATGATTGCTCTTACATATGATAATGTATAGTAGGTGGCTGAATATATAAGCTGAGCATGCATGGAAATAAAAACTTTCCCATGGCCATATGAGAGATGGTTGTCTCCCTCACATAGTCTGGCCCAATATTGCTTATGGAGCTTGATGAATATGCTGCCTCCTTGTGGAGCCAAGCACTACATAGAAATAGAAAGAGGATGCAAATATTGTGTTAGGTAATCAATACATGCAAAAAAAAATTTCTCACCTCTTTCGTGTCTCTCAAGTGCTTCAAAGGTGGGATAACCATGTGGATTCTCCACCAGAAACCCCAAGCCATCAAGTGTCAGCGTTGTTGGCTCATGCAAGTGAGCTCTTGTCAAGACATAGCTCCACCCTTTGACATGTAGCTTGCCAAAGGTTTCCCTCATAATGTTGCTGCATATGAGAAGTACCTCCCATGGTGGAATCACTCCTTGCACCCTGATAGTGCCATTCCTCCTCCTTGCAGCACTATGCCAAGTATTAGAGCAGTCATGCCCTTGCTCTCTCTCCATCCTCCAAAGAAAAAAAGATCTTTTATGCCTCATCATACTTCCATCATACACATTATGTAGTGAAAACATAATGATCATGCCATCATAATGTATCCACACTCCTTGCTGCCCCATGATGAAAGTACCCTACCAAGTTCTTTCCTCCCTCATACCCTTGGAAATAGGATATGCTTCCTGATGGCCAAACTCTCTCATGAGTAGCGAGTGCAGATTTGCTTCTTGTTGCTCTGTGTCATAGATCTACAAGTGGCTCACAAGCCTCTTACTCTCCATCCATCTTCCCTCATCCAAGTTTGGCTTCCCTTGATTATCCTCTCCCTTGACATCTTCCCAATGAAGACCACCAGTCTTCCCAAGCAAGTAATCCTTCTTACACCTCATGGGGGGTTGAGATGTAACCCATTGGAGGTCTCTCAAGAGAGTCCTCTCAGCAACTAGCCCCTTGAATCCGAAAGAACCCAAGAGTGCTAGAAACAAAACATCATTAGGGGATGGCACCTCATGCATGATGCTCCCCAAATCCTTGCACCATAACTCCTCATGCTGCATGCAACTCAATAAGGGTGCAAATAAATGAGTACTGACCCCTTCTTGGATCAAACCCATATTGCATAGCACTCTATAAGCTTTCCTCTCCTCATCAGCAAGGCAATTCGATCCTGGGCCATGTGAAGACAAATTTCCAAAGCTTTTCATGAAATCTTCTGAAGTGTTATAGCATGGAATTTTTTGCATACCTTTGGAAGCCCTTGAGACATCTTGTAGGGCTGCAAGAGTCTCTTTTTGCAATGTACTGGCTGGTCCAACTGCTGATATGGTTGGCTTCCCCTTTATGAACATGAAAGCACTGGTAGAAGCCTCCTCAAGTGGGGAAGAGAGCTCCTCCTCCTCTGGCCATCTACCCACTTCTTCGTGTGGCCATCCATTCTCTGAACTCCCCCCCTTAGATATGGAAGTGCACCCATATTCTCCTTCCTCCTGAAACCATCTAGAGGTTTCACTACATATTTCTCCACCTTGAAACCCTCTTGGAGTTTCATTGTGCCTTTCTTCTCCCATTGGTTGAACCTCCTTGGAGAGGCTCTTCTTTGGTCTGAAAATGGATGAGATTAACCCCATCCCCTTCATCTTCATTCTCCTCTTATTCTTACTTTCTGGGTGGATCTAGAATCCATGGGCTGAGCCAAGAGCAGAGCTTCGATACCACTGTAATGTTCCCAAAAGGGAAATCAGTAGATTTTACACCACTGAAATCTTTCCCTTATTAGAAATACCACAAGTCTGTGCTAGAGATGGACTACTGAGGCATTTACTGGTGATTTCACCTCTAAAAAAAGGGTGAGAAGCATAGGCTACCTGGCCTTTTGCAGTCTATGTCTACAGATATGTGATGTTTCCTACTTAGGAAATTGCTGCATCAAGCTCATTAGGGACGTTGTATAAGGAATCAGATGTCAAAATAAGGCCAACCACTGTTGGGATGCCTTATAAAATATATAATTCGACCTCCTTGCAAAATTTAAACTCAAAGAAATAACCTTAAGTAGGTTATTCAGATCTCCCACAATGAACTAACTGAAAATTATAGCAACATGCAAGCATAAAACAACTGCCTTCAGAAAGTAACGTTGTGTGAGTGAGGAATGGGATTGAGATCCCTTAGAGGACATAACATACAACTCACAAGAAGAATTAGAGGTGAAAAAAATGACTCTAGCACATATAAAGAACTCTCCCCATTTCTATATGCCTCAAATAAGCTCAAACCCCATAGCTTAGAACATGCAGAAACTACTGAATCAAGGTTAGCATTATTTTCATTAGGTTTTATACAACAAGTAATGTGACATATCAGATCTAGAAAATTCAAGCATTCAATGGCTAATAAAATGGAGAATCCTTGCTTTTTATACACAATAAAGAATATCTAACAAGGGATACATGAGAGTACAATGCATAAAATGCAGATCTGCAAATATGGGGATGAATAACATAGTTTTACTGCAGCAATGAATTAATATAGCTGAAATATACAAATGATAGAGGAAGAATAAAATATAGAGCTTTCTGAGAGAGGGGTTGGCCCTTTCTCCAAAGAATAAGCTCTCAAGCAAGGGATCAAACCCTGCAACTACTGCTCTCACAATAATAACACAGTTTACCCAGTGAACTGCACTGTGATGGATGGAGCATGATTTGGCCATGTACCAAGATCTGAGATGAGCTCTAAAATCTCCTATACAGCTCCCTCAATGCAAGAGAAACTCCCTCCACTGAATGGAAATTCACAAGAGAAGATGAAGCAACCCTCCCACTGCACTGCCCAGTAACACAACATCCTTTGCTACAGAAATAACACTTTAGATGTGAGGAATGCTTGGCCTACAATCCAGATGTGGGAGAAATTAAGCACAACCCCTTCAAGAGATCACTCAATGAAGGAGAAGGAATTCCTAAATAGGAATCCCTCCAAACTCTACTAAGTAACAGGAGTTTGCCGAAAATGTCTAAGTAGACAAGAAATCGAAATACACAAGCTAGATCCAAAAATTTTCCCTTCTCCTCCTTATGAATTTGTGTGCTCCTTCACCTTGGGTCCCACCTCTTAGGGTTTCCACCTTCATTTGAATCTCTTCCCTCCAAAACTGTGTTGTCTTCTTAGGCAAGCTGCTCCTCCTTAGGCTGTGCTGGTTGAGTTGGTCAACTTGACCTTGTCCTCATACAATTGGCCCTTTTCACACTAGGAAGTGCAAAATAAGAAACTCAAAGGTTCCCTTTTACATTATGAGGGGTGTTATTCATGCAATTAGGTCTCCTCACCCCTTTTATTCATTTATTATGCAATATGAACAAAATATTTAATGTTCCAAATTAGTCATGAAAATTTTGGAACATTACAAATAGGGAGTGTTCATATGCTTTCCTAGGATCACTGGAGGGTGCAAAGGCAAAAAATATTACTTTCTCTTCTATCAACAGTTCGAAATTTGTCCCAAAATCCTAGTGCAAAAATTGAATTAAAATAATGACATTTACACTAGAAAAAAGAAATAGCTAAGCATGAGTGGACTTGGGCCACTTACTTTGACTAATTACATAGGTCTTTTGGTACGTAAATTTGTAAAACATAAATTATTTCGGAATGTAGGTTAATTTGCCTCCTACTTAAGCTATGTGTTAACTTTGCAAAAATCATCTTGAAATAAAATCAACACCTAGCCTACTAAAAGCAGCTAAGAGTGAGCTTTACCAAGCTACGAGGCACCTCAACCAGTGCTGGGAAATGTATTATGGGATACCAGTCACCCTTACAAGAAGGAAAATATGGAATCATTGGGAAAAAATCTCATTCTTTTTTTTGCGAGAAAAAGGCTGAAACAGGCACGATGTCTGCGTGTAGGTCAGCTCTGAATGCGTGCATTGGGGCACGCCCATTTGTGAGAAATGTGTGCAAATTTAATGCAGAGTAGATTTTGGGATCTCTTCTGCTTCAATTTGTCACTTGGGATGAATCGGGCAATGAATGTGAGAAGGGGGGAAATTACAGCCCAACTCCACAGTAAAGGCGGAGGTCTTTGAAAGAAAAGGCACAACCATATAAACTTGGAAATAAAAGTTAGTGGAGTTGCCAATCCTATGTTACTGTGTTTGGTGCACGTATGTACAAAATCACACCAACTTAAGTGGTGTGTTTTTCCCTCTTATGTTATTAGTCACAGGCAGAAAATATATGGAGTCAAGCAAGCTAGTGGAACATGCTCAAACATAAACATACTAGATAGAGAAATAACATGTATATTAAAACATAAAAACTAAAACTAAAACTAAAAAAAATAATAAAAAAGCTCTAAATAGAGTCAAACAACTTCAATAATCCAAACATAGGCACTTACATCCTCTCTTATTGAGTGATGGTAGGAAATGAGGATGAAACTTTAAACCACTTGCCAAGGGGCCCTTAGAACTAGGGGTTCAAAGTCTCGATGCAGGGATGTCCTTAGTTCTGATATTCCTTGGCACAAAGTCTCCGTCTCTCTACTATGGTAGACTGGAGTTGTTGGATGACCAACATCTTAGTCCCCTCTATCTCTGTTATGGATCAAACACTACTGGTATTTCTTGGGGAAATTCTGGTTAGCATGACAATGTGCTCTCCTATTTTTTATCTCTTGGTGGCCTTTTATAGGAGAATTCAAATCCTCCTTCCCTCTCTTGGTACATTGTGGATAGTGACCCAAGAGAGAAGGGTAATTCCATTGTGTGCCACATTTATTCCATTGTGTGCTCCCTTGATATCCTAAGGAGGCTTGGGTGGCTATCCTTAGGCGGCTTCAAGTGTGGAATAAATGTCTTGGAGTGTGCCTTGTGGTCCCAGAAAGTGACTTCCACCACTCCCAAGATTGCGCGCTTTTTGGAGAAAAAGGTGCACAAAGGCAGGTTTATCGAAGACTTTTGCGGCAAAAGCACATTTGACTAGTTCTTCTTGTACACAATTTGATTTTTCCTCAAACCTTAGAGATTTTTAATTACTTTCATATTCTCTAATGTCTCTTAGCCTTGTAAATACTTTTTCCTGACATTAAATGTCACCTTTGCTTGTACAATTTTCAAGTGATAACAACAGGCTTATATTCAGGAGGACCCACCTTTCATGTCACAAAAAGCGATGGAGGATATATCAAATATTGCAAATTGGTTCACCTTATTGGATGACATATTAATTAGAGTTTTTTTCGCGCAGAAGCCACCACATATTTTTCCAATATATTCCACTGAAAAAATTTTCGTGCAAGAATTATCTTACCATATCACCATATGGTTGCCACCAGCATTGCATAGGATGAAGAAGGCACCAATGCCAACTCTTCCTTTGGAGATCATATTATATGATATTAATAATCTAAAATATGCAAATACTGAATCAAAAGCCATGGTGAAGTGTGAATTCTGTGCAAAATACTTTAATCGATATGATCCAAGGGGAATTTTCGAAGAACTTTGTGCATGAATCTACTACAGTTGGGTCAGTAGGGGATATCGATGGTTAGAGCAAGAGCCTTGGAATAATTTCTATAACTTCTCCAAACACCATGAGCTAATCACTATAGCTAGGAATTTTTGGGTGCAGGAATTACACTTAAGCAAACTCCTCAACACTTAATTTGTCAACCTGGGGGATCCGTAAACTTAGAGAAGAAGCACAGGAAATGCCAGAGATGGTATGAATCTTCCTAATATAAATCCCTACTTTCTTTAAAGGAAATATTGTAGAATCAAATTAGAAAGAGAAAAAGGCAACTTGAACCATCAAAATAATCTAAGACTGGAACAAGAAAGAATGCATTTGCAAGAGGGAATTAAAGATAAAAGGAAATCACTCCAGCTAATTATTGTTTAACTACTGAGTGTGTGTTTTTTTTTATCAGAGACACTTAGCAGTCTCATCAGATGGGTCCTCTCTCCTGCTCTTCTAGAGATTTCCTTCTGTTAGTGTCTCGTGATTTGGCTGATTGGAAAGCCAAATGGCAGTGTAACATCAAACCAATATTTGGAGCCCAAGGACCTAGCCTTCCTGGACTCAGAGAGGACTCTCTCTATTTGTGTAAGGGATATCTGTGTGTTTGCTTATTGTGTTCTTGCTTTTAGGCTAGTTATGAAGTAGGTTTTTGGTTTTGGTTTTTAGGTTGTGAGGGATGAACTGATCAAAGACTAAGATAGGTAAAAATATGTCAGATCAACTGGGCTATGGGGTCAAAAAGGTCAAGAAAGCTTTCAGGTGGTGATACAAGGTTGTTGAAAGGCCGATTTGATCGAGGTAAAATGGATCTTTGGGTAAAATGGAGTGAGATGGACATTAAACTTGTGAAGAACACAGTATTTCAAACATAAATAGTTTAATAGATGACATAAACATGGTAGGACTAACCATTAATCATGAGAAATGTAACTATAAACTGATCAGTGCATGGAAATAAACATTCAAGCAATACATAGAGATATATGACTCTCTAACTTTAGGAAATTGCTATCAGAATTTGGGGAAATACATTTAAGACAAACAAACAACTCAAATCACTCTGAGGAAATGCCTAAGCATAGTATTTCAAGCTATTGGGCACTTTGAAAACAATATTTCATAGTTTTAGGCAAAGGGAAAGATCATTACAAGACCTCCTTGGTTCAACAAATGACAATCAAACAATCAAAGAAAAGTTTCATAGGTGGAGCTATGACTAGCCATGAGTAAGTAGGGCATACCGTGAATCATACTTAGCATGCATAAAACCATATATGAAACAAGCAAACAATTTCTTCAGTTATCAAAGAGCAATAAAGGATTCTTTGATATGACTAGGAAGGAAGAAAACATAGAAGCTATAAAGAAATAGGAAATTTTAGGTGCCTCCAAGGGCATGTCTCAAATCTATTCTCTACTATCTTATAGCAAGCAAGAACATGGAATTATGAATGAAAACTAAGAAGAATAACAGAGAGGGAAACTATACCATTTTACCAAGTTAAGGAATCCAACAACAAACCTCCTTCATCATCCAAAAACATTCAAGAAACTATCCAATGCATGAGACAAGTGTTTCTTCCAAGCTTGTATAACCATATATTGCTTTTATTCATCAATTTAAGCCTTGTTTACAATGAAAGCCTTTGGAATATATAGGCCAAGATGAGGGAAAACCTCCTAGTTCACTTGCAATCTCATTGGCCTATCCAAAATATCTGATTTTGTCCTTGAGGCTTTGTAAAGCCCAAGGCACAAAATATCTAATAGAATATCTCAAAAATGCTAAAAAAGGAAAAAAATTTGACTTTTCCTAACTAACCATGACCAAAAATAGCTAAACGCACATGAGGAAAAGTCACTTTTGAAAAGTGCATTTTTCACAAAAATAATTAAGAAATATATCAACAGAAAGTGCTCTGTCTTGCAGACAAATTTGGATGCCTTCCCGATGTTGAAACAAGGCCCATGATGGCTCGTAGGAAATATTTGAATGTCTGTTTTCTGAAAATGCTTAGTTTCCTCCAAACTGATCAATGGAAGTCCATCAAAAACTGACCTATGTGTAAAAACCCAAGAAATAGACCTTGTTGATAAGCGGGGCAGAGTGTGAAAAAAGTGAGTGTTTTTCGCCATTTTGGGGGAGCAAAAAATCTTCAATTGATCTAAAAATCACTAAGTAGATGCCCCTAAAATTATGGCATCCAATGATACCATTTTCATTTTTTGAGGATGCCCCAAACAGAAACGGAAATGCCCGTGATTTTAAGCCAAAAACCCAAAAATGACAAGAAACCAAAACTTGTTGAATTTCACCCAATTTTGGCGAGCATGACCCTCAAGGGTTTTCAAAAACATACTGTGAGGCTGAGGCCAAAATTTGGAGTTTTGAGGTATCTTTGTTCAATTTTGGTGCCGGACACCTCCTTTGAGCTTCCTTGAGTTTTTCCTGTGTGGACTTCAATTTCTGTCGGGCAAATTGATTGAGATTCTTATAGTGCCCGGTCATCCTCCTTTGAAGGTCCAAATATCTATTGGCCTTCTCCAACTTATTTTCCAAGTAATCATTCACCATATCGAGCCATGCTTCTCGATTTTTCTCTATCTCTTGGGTGAACAAAGTAGTGAGAGGAATAGATTGGAGAACGACAGCTTCTTCCTCCCTTTGTTTCTCAAGGGCTCTTTTGAGTCCCATGGTTCTTGGCATGTTTCTTCTGGGTTGATCTTCATCTTTGCTATCATTGAACTCGCCCATGGGTTCTTCCAATCTAACTTGCACCTTGGAGGCCTCTTTTTTGTATTTTATGGCACGTGTCTCATATACTGCCATGTGGACACTCATCTATTTATTTTGAATTTGCAAAAAGTGATTGAAGTTTCTAGCCCTCTCTAGATCTACCCTCAAAGCATCAATTTCGCTTTCTCTATTGATCTGGAGAGTCTCTAGGATTCGGGCCTCATTGTCGCTATCATCACTTTGGATTTGAATTATGTCGAAGGCCCTCTCCTTTTCATGGCTACTTTCTTCTTTATCCTTTCCCTTACTTTGGGTGGCCTTCTTAGTCTTCGTCCTCTTGGGTAATTCGACAATGGGCTACTTGGGAAATTTCCCCTTGCTTCGGAGGGCCCTAGTAACATTTGGAGTTATAGTTCTAGGAACTATTTTCCTTGATTTCTGGGGGTTGGCCACTTTTGGAGAAGAAAGCATGGCCCCTTGCCTAGGAGAGGCAGCTAGCACATGCTCTATTGGCTCTTTTCCCTTGTTACTTCCCTCATCATCCTTGCCACTGTTTTGAGTTTGTTCATGGTTCTTTTCTTCATCATTGTGCTGTATATCATCACTGTGTTTTTCTTCATGAGGCTGCCTTTCCTCACATTGCTGCACCTCTTCATCATGTTGCTGTTCTTCCTTATCTTTCTATTGTTCATCATGTTGCCCTTCCTTATCTTGCTGTTGTTCATCATCTTGCTGCTTCTCATCTTCATGCTGATGTTCATCTTCATCATGCCGTTATTCATCATCCTGTTCTTCTTCCTCATCATGCTCTTATTCCTCACCAATTATGGGAAATTTGAGCTTCTTGGGAATGGGCCTACTCGAAGAAGGCGAAGGATGGTGAGTGGAAGGTGAAGGATATGTATGAAATGAAGGAACAGTGGCGAAATCTGGATGTGCGATGAAAGTGTCCGAAGAGATTTCCTTCTTCTCGAGCTGATGAAGAATGATAAACTTGATGAGGGAATGATGGAAAAGGCAAGCTGATTGCTGAGAAGGAGGTTTTTTCTGAACAGTGGAGGCCATTTTTTCAATACTTCTATAGAGGAAGATGGGGAGATTTAACAATTTGGCTCTTGTCAAATGCATGAGAAACTAGACGTGGTAAGCATAGACTCGGGAGAATCTTCCCTCGCAAGTGAAGTATTTCAAGATTATCTTCATGAGGGGAGCATAACTTGTCAATAGATATGAGAAGGGAAAAATGGATGGACATGTATCTCTATGCTCAGGCTTCAAAAAAGTTTTGTATTGTTCTGAGTCTAGGTGGCTCTGTTTAAACCACTTCTCTCCGACATAAGGGATTTTGGTGGCCTTGGAAATGGATCTAGGAGAAAACTTGAAATCCAAGCCAACCAACTAAAAGTGTTTCCCTTGAAATCTCAAAGCACAAAGATCTATCAAAGGGGAAAATCTTTTCACCTCCTACACCCTTTGACAAAACTCTATACTTCCAACCTCATGAAAGTTAAACAGGACTGATGGATGAGCATTTACCTCTTCATTTGAAATAGGCTCAAACCTCCTGTGAAGGCCACTTCTACTATCTTGCCTGGGAGGCATTTTGTTTTGAATATTCTTTGCTGACTGAAAAAAACGGGTTGTCTCAAATGGTCCTTGAAATGGCTTCTCAAGAACACACCCTGTCCTCCTTATAAGTCACTTTTTCGTCCCCTTTTATGCCAAAAAACAAGTGCTTTGTCAAATAAAAACAAGAAGTCAGTTTGTCACTGTGTTTGGCCAAAGTCTTGAAAGGTTTGTTTGTGGTTTCTTGGTGAGGAAGGAACCTTTGTTTTGATAAGAACACCTTTCTCTTAAACAATATTCTTCTGTTGTTCACTGTTTTTATACAAAGGTAGACAAACACCCTTGAGATGTCTAGAGAAACCTTTCAATCACAGACTCTGATTTTTTGGACTATGGAGGCTGAAAAAAGTTTTCTTTTTCACATACAGAGAGGACACTTTTAAAATGACAAATCCTTCAGACTACGACCACTATTTTCCCCTTTGAGTTTTAAACAAGGTCCGCTCTTGTTTTAACACTGTTTAGGACACTCTTCAAATTCATTGGAGACCTCTACCACTGTGTATTTCTATCTTGTAATTTGTGTATGGTTTTCACTGTTTTCAAAAGCATCTAAGGCCCTTTAAAACTAATAAAAACACACCCTCCCTATTACTTTAACAATCTTTGGCAAACACAACAATAAACAACCTTGTTTTTTTACCAAAAAAACTCCATTCTCCAATCACTTTTTTTGTCTTGGAAAAACACGGTATCAATACCCCCCTTAGAATTTCAAAACCAGCAAGAAGCAATGGAGAATAACTTGACTAATGCTTATGGCCCTTGTTTGATGAATTGAGCAGCTCCCAAGACTCTTTTGAAGGCGTTTTGGATGTTTTAAACAGGTGCAACATGTATAATGAAAAGAACGCCACTCTGTGAGGGGTGTTGGGTCGGCCTTCAGGCAGTTGGTGACCGGTGCTACAGGCACGCCACGCGCCGCGCAACAATATAAGGTCTGTGTATTCTCACTCACAGGCGCGTCGCACAGGCTTGAGGCCTTGAAAAAGAATTGAATTTTGTTCGAAAATACTCGCTTCTCCAGTGAACAGCCAGGGGAGCACTTGGTTAGTGTTTTGAAATTGCACAAGGGGTTTTGCAATGGTCTCCTATGCCTTTATAACTCAAATGAACTCACGAACCCTTGGGTTTACTTGTAAAGTTTTGAATGCTTTTTGAAAGATATTTTTGGTCATAATGAAGCACAAATCACCTTTTAACATTACGAAGGCCCATATTTCGATTTTAAATGCTGTGAAGGCTGCTTTTGAATGACACCATAGTCATGGCTCCTTTTTACTACTTTTTCACTATTTCTTGCCTAGAAAATAAACTTGTCATCTTTTTTCATTTCTGACTTTTAGAGGAGTATTTTTTAATAGTCATATCCCAGATTTGTGAGGCATCCTTTCGAATTTCTTGGAAGGAGGTGAATCATCACTCTAAAACTTACTTTGATAATTTCTTCTCTCCTGGTGTTTTGATGATAATTATGCCCACTATGGAGTTAATCAAACTATCAGATGCCCTTTGAGATTTTCTTTTGACTGTTGGTGAAGAAACTCATTTTTACTCCCTAGATTTTACCTATATATGTTTATCAAGGAAAAAATTCCATTTGTTTGTGACAGTGGCATGTTTCATTTCTTTGAAGGTTGTCCTTGAACTTAAAACACATGCCATACCCTTTTTCTTCACACATACTCTCTCTATGTAGTTATTTGCAAAGTCCCCTTAAGAAGCAAGGCTTAGGCTACCTTCTTGTCAATTTGATGAGGTTTTGAAAAAGATCTTCATGGACAGGAAAAACAAAGCTTCTTTGAACGTCAAAATATCACTACTTGGCCAAATGCTTAACAACATTTTCAACTCATAATCACCCAATTGTTTCCCACTACACTTAAACTCTACCTTTCAATTAGTGAAACCATATAATCAATCCTTGAGACACCACTGTTGTGTTAGTGGTTTCATCCATTGGAGAAAAAGGTGTAAAACAAGCTTTTAAGGCTATTTCCAGTATTGCTAGCCTTGTTCCCTTAAATGAGGCTACACCTCTGTTCCTGACCCTCTGCTTATTAAATGAAGGAGGTCTTAACCAATGACCTAACCATCTGCTCATACTTGGAGGAGTTTTTCACAGTCACCAACCCTCTGCTTATGTTTGGAGGAGGTTTTACAGTCACCAACCCTCTGCTCATGTTTGGAGGAGGTTTTACACAGTCATGCTATTTCATCTCTTTGTTAAACTGTGTCATCTTTCTTTGCAGTGCATATTCACAGTTAAGTAAATAAGAGTGACAAATTGAAAAAATTCCATGAGGGGCATGCTCTGAGATGTGTATTTATATTTGATAGAATACCCTTATCCATCTCTAGAAAACAGGAGAAAACCTGACCTATGTCTGCAGAGTAATACTTGCTAGTCATAGGTCACTAACCTTTTGACTGTGTTTGCAGGAGTTATTTGAATTACCTCTGACTAGTACTTGCATCCCAGGCTCAAAACCACATGAGAAGTAGCTGTCTTCTCATGTTGAGATTAATAACATCTTTTGGAACACTATTACACTTCTGCTCTTGAAAAAGACATTGAAACACTATAAATCCACCTAATATCAGTTTGACTTGTGGCATATGCACTGCTGAGACAACAAGGCTTGTTAGTGGCATGACTTAAGGGTGTATCAACCTTTATTTGTAGAATAGGAAGGTCATCTAGGACTGGCTGATATTATACAAAGGTTATTTTAGCTTTTAGGATAGTTTTCCAAGGGAAGATCACCTAAAGCGCCACTACCTAACTTAGGGGAGACTTTTTGGACAGTTTTGGAGTATTCTCTTTGGAGCTGATGGAAAAGTTTGTATGAATGAGACTAGATAGGGCCTAACAATTAGTTTTTATCTCATCATGGGCTGGTTGAAGAGTTAGGAGGGAGAAATGTTTATGGGTGTTTTCTAGCTGACAAATTTGACATATTTGAGATCAGCTGCTAGAAAACTTGGCTTTAAAAACTAGTCATCATCAATAGGTGAAAAATACTGATGACTAACAGTGGCTCCATTTGGGGAGGGCAGCTCCTTTCAGGAGGTGTCCAGAATTTCATATCTCGGTTCTTTGAATACCAGTGCCTTTATCCATTGGTGCAAATTTATTTCTTCCTCGATGCTATTTCTGAAAATCGACAGCGCGATTAGCATGAACGACATTTATACCTACCCCACTATATTTTCTAACATTTTTTATTATTTTGGGTGCATTTGGACTAGCAACCATTTGACATAATATTTTTGAAAAATGATACGATCTAATTCTACACTTATATTCACTGGAAGTTCATATTAAGTTGATGAACTCCTTTGTTTCACTACCTATGCTAGATTGACTGTCAAGGTTAAGCTATTTGACAGGATTTTATTCTCTAATATAAAACATGAAATTGAAAAATGACCAAATCAAGATTAGACAGTTTGATTTGTCATGTACTTGTGGCATGAAAGACAAGCTGCACAAAAATATTATTTTTCATAAAATGAAATCTAGAAAATTAGGGCTAGGATACACAGTTTGTTTTTCATCCCTACTTTCCTCTTTGGTTCTGTTTTGAGCATGTGGAACCAGTATCTTTTCCTAATCTATTTTCTTTGATAATTCAAGCTTACACAATGTTGACTATATTTTCCTCTCACTAACTTATCAGCAAATAAATTTAAAACATGTTTAGTTATGATTAGGCTAGATAACTGAACAAGACATTTGAGCACTAGTAGTGGCATTTAGACTTGCGCGCTTTCCAAATGACTATTTTTTTTTTGAGCATGGGGCTTTCTTTCTATTTTTCAAACCGCCCTCTTTTTCTATTTTTCTATTGTTTTTTAATTTTCTATTTTTTATTTTTTTTTATTTTTCAAACAATGGTATATACAATGATTGAAATTTTTTTAACTCAGAAATCTTGGAAATGGTGAAACTTAAGTATCTTATCTTCATAATGATCTCCTACCACTCTTGGTCCACTCAGCTCTTGAAAAGAAAAATTTGGAAAATTTTCTCTTTCAAGCATGACATAAGGATTCATGCATGAATCTCTAAACAACCCAGTATCTTCCCGCTGTACCTCTTTATACCTCTGATTCCCACTCCTTCTTTTGTTGTACATCTTTTTCAAATAATGCAGATATTCTTTGTAATTTTTGAAGTATATGATGACATCATCAAGGTACATCAGAATGCAGAAATTCAAAACTAAAAACATGGCTTTTAGGAGCATGTTTTTGATATGCGGTGGTTTTGCAATTCTGAGTTTGAAAATGGAACTACTTCCAGCATATTTGAAAAATTCTCTGAGCTGTTTTCTTTGTAAAGGAATCATTTGGCTATATCCTGAAAAATTACTTTGCAAAGACACATGATTAAAATCATTTATCATTGGTATATAATGGTCTTGGGTAGGAAGGATATAGTTGTTGTCACAAGGGTGTGTATTAGTATTTCTAAAATGAAAACAGATCCTATGACCAGCTGTTTTATCTTTGACTACTACTGTTTGGTCAAGATTTATGTATTTTATTTTGTCGAAGTTGTTTCTTGGAGCGATGGCAGTGGCATAGTGCTTCTCACTACTTTCCCTACATGAAGTAGTATTTTGAACAAGATTGCAAATTCTGGCAGTTCTAAGTCTTTGGTGGAGTGGTAGAATGCTAGCTAGTTCAAACAACTTGGGTATATTTGGACTGCAGTCATCATATCTTTTCATAAGAAGTTTTTTAGACATGTTTCCTAGATTTGGAGTTGTTATGGCTATAGTCAAGGTTTCACTTAAAATGGTAGGGTTATGTGATGGTAAATCCTTAAGGTATGGTAAGAACATTAAGCTTCCCTGCCTTTGATTTCCAAAGATATTTGTGATATGCAAGTCTTCTAATGCCTCTGTTTTGAAAAAGTCTCCTGATGTTACTGCTGATGTTTGCCTAATGTTTGAGCAATTTTATTGATGGTACATAATGGTTTGTGCTTCTTTCTCTATCCATGTTTCAAAAGGAACAAACTCTCTTTAATCAAGACATAGCTGCTCATGGTCATGATAATTTTGAGTGTCTAGTTCATCATAGAGAACTTCGGGCAGCTGATGTGGTGGGTCTAAGTTTGTTTGAAATCCTTCTGACTGTTCTTCAATGTCCTCATCAGTGTGTAAAATGAAAGAGTTCAGATCAGAATGCATGCAGTACATCGGGATGTTATCTAGCCTTTCTTGGCTGCTGACCATATATTTCATGTGTGATTCCCGATAGAGTATTCTAGTTTGGTTAAACACAGGAATAGTGGCATAGGACATATCAAGTTGAATATTTCCCTGAAGCTTGGCTCCCCAAGATCTGGATAAAATAATTTCGTACTTATGAGGAATGTCTGCTACCACTATGTCCATGATCAAGTGTTTTTCAGGTATTTGGGCCAAACTAAAACAAATATCTTTGATTAAACCCAAACACTTGACTCTACTTGAATCAAAGGAATATAAGTCTTTATAGGGTCTTGTTATTTCTAGGCCTAGTATTTCCATTACCACCTTTGGCATGAGATTATGCGAGGCTCCGGAGTCTAGCATGGCATTGTGTAGGATTTGGTCATGTATATTCAGATTCATGTAAAAGGGAAGAGTGGTTCCTTATTGGAATTTCCCTTCTATTTTTGGACCAAACAACACTTCAGGGGTGTCATGAGCTAGATTTAAGGTGTTTGCATAATTTCCTATATTCAGGACTTTTAGCACTTGGGATTTGTAAGAGATTTGGGCGATAAGTTCAGTGAGGGGCATGGTAATCTTTATTTTGGTGATTTATCCCTCAAAACTGAAGGGTGCTTGTAGTTTAGATAGGTTGGCTTCAATTTTTTCAGCCATGATTTTCTCTATGTTCTGAGTTTTCTGACTTTGTTTCGGGATTTTGTTTGACACAGCCATCTCGGGAATCTTGGTGGAGGTACTAGGAGCATCTAAGTCAAGACTTATTTGAATAGCTTTATCTTTGTTTTGGTCAGTTTTCTCGACCACGATTTTGTTTCTATCCACTACTTTTTTAAGGATGGTATCAGGTGTTTTAGCAGTGTCCGAGCTATCTTTCTTGGAGTTTTTTTGGTTTCTTTTGCTTCTAAGGTCATACTACATATGAGCTTCTATTATGGAATTTTGAAAATCTATGGTAGGATCTTCGGGATCTTCATAGTTGGTTTCATTTTGATTCGGAGAGAAGAAAGCTTGTTCTTCTTCTGTGAGGTAAACCTCACTCTCGTTATCGGAACCTATAAGGTTCAAATGATTTTCATCAATGGGTTCTTTATTTTCTCTCATCCTCATTAACATAATTTTCATTAAAGGGTGGCCTAATTTGTTGGTCATTTTCCCTTGGTTTGTTTTGAGGTTTTTCTCTCCTAAAATTTTGGTTCCGGTTTCTGTTTGGAGGGTTTGGCTGGTTCTCCCTAAGAGGAGTTTTTTCACTCATTTTTTCCCACATCTTTGTCATGGATTTAAGTAAGCCATCTATTCTAGGATTTGATAAAGATACTGAAGGGGCAACTTCGTCACAGTATGTGAATTTATTCTCTGCTC
Organism: Pinus albicaulis; assembly: GCA_034641835.2. Taxonomy (NCBI): domain Eukaryota; kingdom Viridiplantae; phylum Streptophyta; class Pinopsida; order Pinales; family Pinaceae; genus Pinus; species Pinus albicaulis. The sequence goes on along the minus strand of CM076573.1, from coordinate 247,047,038 downwards.
TTATCCTAGATCTCTTTTCAGCTAAGTTGGCTTTTGCATTTATAGCCACTCTTTGCATTTCTTCTAAGGTAGGGGGGTCCTTGTCTCTTAGTTGATAAGTCATGTCTAGGTCGAAACCTTCGGGGAATTTTTCTAAGGCTGAGCCAAGTGGAGGTTTTAAGTGAGGCGAGAGGGCATTATAAACACTGTTGAACCTAGTGCAGTATTCCTGGACACTTTCCCCATTTTCTCGTTTTAGATTGTTATATTCCGACAGGATTTGAATGGGGTTCTTTCTGATTTCCCACTTATTTATGAAGGTTTGGTAGAGTTCTGGGAGATTGTGAATGCTGTTTGGAGTTAAGCTCTTAAACCATTTTTTGGGTTCTCCACCCAGGATTTGGGTGAACATCCTCATTCTGATGGTCTCGTCTTCTATTTCCATGTATTCAAAGTAATCGCTAATTCTATCTACATGTTGTTGAGCGGTAGTAGCCTCAACTCCGGTAAAGTGCATGATTTTGGATTGATAGTCATTTTGTAAAGGAGCCAAAGGGTGTGGCAACACCAAGGGTGCATACTAAGCTGCCATGGTGGGAGATAATGGATGATGTACAAAATGAGGGTTTATATGATGAGCTGAGGTGATTTGAACAGTAGTGGTTTGGATGGGTGTGGCGGATGTACTTGGGCTAGTGATATAATTTTGAGCAGATCTGGGGTGGTAGGAGCCAAAGTGATGGAGAAGCTGAAAGTCGGGAGGTGTAGTAGGTGAGGCTTCTCTACTAGGACTCTGTGGAAGATCTAGGGGCTCAAGATCGTCAAAGTTTACCTTACTTTGTGACTTGCTTCTAAAAAGGGTTTTTTGCTGATTTTAAATCAAATGGGGAATCTTGCAAGGATGTGAGGTGTTCAGGTAATGATCTTGCTTTATGAATGGACCTATTGGTAGCTAAGTTTCCATTTTCGGAAGCTTGCCACAGAATCTTCTTTGGGTCATCTACTATGATAGGGGGATTTAGGTCTGGATGAGATATTGTATAGATTCTTTGTGAAGCCAGATTTCGAATTTAGAGTTTAGAGAGGATGGTATTTGTGATTGTTTTGGATTAATGGCCTCTCTAGGGGTTTTTCTAATGTAAGGATGGTCAAAACAAAATTGAGAGTTAGTGGAATCGCCAGGTGGATTTATTTGAGAACTATGGTCCACCACCAAAAAATATCAACGATGCTTTCGGGAAAAGTCTTCTAGCAAACTTTGAGATGAAGATTTGCAAGGAAGAGTGATTCACTTGGTTTCAACAGTTTGCTAGGCTGTTTGTACAAGCTAATGGTTCTATTTGCAAGTTTATTTCTATTTATCTCCTATGTTTAGGTGGTTTTTTCTGAATCACTAAGTTATACTTAGTTTGTCACTGATCAGAGAGTGTGCACCATGAGTTTTAAGTTTTGGAAAGGATGAGTCAACAGAAAGGTATGGTTTATGATTTTTATTTTTTTTATTTTTTTTATGGAGTTCTTAGGTCTACTGGAGGCTAGTGGAGTCACCAGCTGGAAATTGGTTGTTTTTGTAAAGATGTAGCTATGGTCCACCACAAATAACTAGGGAAAAGTTAATCTGGGAATGTTTTGGGGTTTTCTGAGTTTTTGTGTAGCCTATGAGGTTTGGAAGAGTTTCCTATAACTGAATCATTATTTTTCTAAGATGGTGAAAGAGCTAGCTTCTACTCTTCAAACAACACTTAAGTTTTCTAAGTTTGATTGAGACTTCGGGAGTTACTAAGGAGTACTTAGATTGTCACTAGCTTGGAAGGTCCCACTGTGATCGCCACTATGTTAGGGAGAAGTGGGATAATTCAATCAGATAGTATTCTTAAGTCTGTTGGAAAGTTTAGGGAATCTAAGTTTTTTTATCACTTAGAGTCCCACCGTGATTGCCATTATGTTAGGGTGGCGATGAGGTGGCTGATCGGATAGTATTCTAAAATATAGCAAAGTAGTAAGACCTACTAGAGGCTAGTGGAGTCACGAGGTGGATTTTTAGTTGTTTTGAGAGTATATGTGTATGGTCCACCACCAATATTGATAAACACCAATCTAAAGATATTTTGGGGTTTTATAAGTTTCCATATGTAGGCCTGAGGTTTGGAAGAGTTTCCTATAACTGAATCAACATTTTGCTAAGATGGTGAAGGAGCTAGTTTCTACTCTTCAGACAATACCTAAGATTTATAATTTTGACTGAGATTTTGAGAGATCCTAAGGGATACCAAGGATGTTTTGACTCAAAGTCCCACTGTGATCGCCATTATGTTAGTGTCATATAATTTGGCTGATTGGCAAGCCAAATGATAGTGTAACATCAAACCAATCTTTGGAGCCCAAGGACCTAGCCTTCCCAGACTTAGAGAGGGATCTCTCTATTTGTGTAAGGGATATTTGTGTGTTTTCTTATTGTGTTCTTGATTTTAGGCTAGTTATGAAGTAGGTTTTTGGTTTTGGTTTTTAGGTTGTGAGGGATGAACTGATCAAAGACTAAGATAGGTAAAAATATGTTAGATCAACTAGGCTATGGGGTTGAAAAATTCAAGAAAGCTTTCAGGTGGTGATACAAGGTTGTTGAAAGGCCGATTTGATCGAGGTAAAATGGATCTTTGGGTAAAATGGAGTGATATGGACATTAAAATTGTGAAGAACAAAGGATTTCAAACATAAATAGTTTAATAAGTGACATAAACATGATAGGGCTAACCATTAATCATGAGAAATGTAACTATAAATTGATCAATGCATGGAAATAAACATTCAAGCAATACATAGAGATATATGACTCTCTAAATTTAGGAAATTACTATCAGACTTTGGGGAAATACATTTAAGACAAAAAAACAACTCAAATCACTATGAGGAAATGCCCAAGCATGGTATTTCAAGCTATTGGCCACTTTGAAAGCAAGATTTCATAGTTTTAGGCAAAGGGAAAGATCAGTACAAGACCTCCTTGTTTCAACAAATGACAATCAAAAAATCAAAGAAAAGTTTCAGAGGTGGAGCTATGACTAGCCATGAGTAAGCAGGGCATACCGTGAATCATACTTAGCATGCATAAAACCATAAATGAAACAAGAAAACAATTTCTTCAGTTATCAAAGATAAATCAAGGATTCTTTGATATGACTAAGAAGGAAGAAAACATAGAAGCTATAAAGAAACAGGAAATTTGAGGTGCCTCCAAGGGCATGTCTCAAATCTATTCTCTACTGTCTTATAGCAAGCAAGAACATGGAATTATGAATGAAAACTAAGAATAGTAACAGAGAGGGACACTATACCATTTTACCAAGTCAAAGAATCCAACAACAGACCTCCTTCATCATCCAAAAACATTCAAGAAACTATCCAATGCATGAGACAAGTGTTTCTTCCAAGCTTGTATAACCATATATTACTTTTATTCATCAAGTTCAGCCTTGTTTACAATGAAAGCCTTTGGAATATATAAGAAAAGATGAGGGAAAACCTCCTAGTTCAACTTGCAATCTCATTGGCCTATCCAAAATGTTTGATTTTGTCCTTGAGGCTTTGCAAAGCCCAAGGCACAAAATATCTAATAAAATATCTCAAAAATTCTAAAAAAGGAAAATAAATTGACTTTTCCTAACTAACCATGCCCAAAAATAGCTAAACTCACATGAGGAAAATTCACTTTTGAAAAGTGCATTTTTCACAAAAATACTAAAGAAATATATCAGCAGAAAGTCCTATGTCTTGCAGACAACTTTTGGATGCCTTCCCGATGTCAAAATAAGGACCGTGATGGCTCATTGGAAATATATGAATGCCTATTTTATGAAAATTATTAGTTTCCTCCAAAATTATCACTGAAAGTCCATCAAAAACTGACCTCTGTGTAAAAACCCAAAAAATAGACCTTGCTGATAAACGGGGCAGAGTGTGAAAAAAGTGAGTGTTTTTCGCCATTTTGTGGGAGAAAAACATCTTCAATTGATCTGAAAATTGCTGAGTAGATGCCCTTGAAATTATGGCATCCAATGATACCATTTTCATCCTTTGAGGATGCCCCAAACAGAAATGGAGTTGACCATGAGTTTAGGCCAAAAACCCAAAAAATGACAAAAAACCAAAACTTGTTGAATTTCCCCCAATTTTGGCGAGCATGATCCTCAACGGTTTTCAGAAACATGCTATGAGGATGAGGCCAAAATTTGGAGCTTTGAGGTATCTTTGTTCAATTTTGGTGCCGGGCACCTCCTTTGAGCTTCCTTCAGTTTTTCCTGTGTGGCCTTCAATTTCCGTCGGGAAAACTGATTGAGCTTCTTATAGTGCCCGGTCATCCTCCTTTGAAGGTCAAAATCTCTATTGGCCTTATCCAAATTCTTTTCCAAGTGATCATTCACCCTATCGAGCCATGCTTCTCAATTTTTCTCTATCTCTTGGGTGAACAAAGTAGTGAGAGGAATAGATTGGAGAAGGGCAGCTTCTTCCTCCTTTTGTTTCTCAAGGGCTCTTTTGAGTCCCATGGTCCTTGGCCTTTTTCTTCTGGGCTGATCTTCATCTTCGCTATCATTGAACTCTCCCATGAGTTCTTCCAATCTAACTTGCACCTTGTAGGCCTCTCTTTTGTATTTGATGGCCCGTGTCTCATATACCGCCATGTGGAAACTCATCTGTTTATTTTGAATTTGCAAAAAGTGATTGAAGTTTGTAGCCCTCTCTAGATCTGCCCTCAAAGCATCAATTTGGATTTCTCTATTGATCAGGAGAGTCTCCAGGATTCGGGCCTCATTGTCGCTATCATCACTTTGGATTTGAATTATGTCAAAGTCCCTCTCCTTTTCATGGCTACTTTCTTCTTTGTCCTTTCCCTTTCTTTGGGTGGCCTTCTTAGTCTTCATCCTCTTTGGTAATTCGACAATGGGTTGCTTGGGAAATTTCCCCTTACTTCAGAGGGCCCTAGTAACATTTGGAGTTATAGTTCTAGGCACTGTTTTCCTTGATGTCCAGGGCTTGGCCACTTTTGGAGTAGAAAGCATGGCCCCTTGCCTAGGAGAGGTAGCTAGCACATGCTCTATTGGCTCTTTTCCCTTGTTACTTCCCTCGTCATCCTTGCCACTGTTTTGAGTTTGTTCATGGAATTTTTCTTCATCACTGTGATGTCTATCATCACTGTGTTTTTCTTCATGAGGCTGCCTTTCCTCACTATGATGCACCTCTTCATCATGCTGTTGTTCTTCCTTATCTTGATTTTGTTCATCATGCAACCCTTCCTTATCTTTTTGTTGTTCATCATATTACTGTTGTTCATCATCATGTTTCTACTCATCTTCATGTTGCTGCTCATCTTCATCATGCTGCTGTTCATCATCTTGTTCTTCTTCCTCATCATGCTCTTCTTCCTCACCAATTATCGGAAATTTGAGCTTCTTGGGAATGGGCCTACTTGAAGAAGGCAAATGATGGTGAGTGGAAGGTGAAGGAGATGTATGGAATGAAGGAATAATGGTGAAATCTGGATGTGAAATGAAAGTGTCCCAAGAGATTTCCTTCTTCTCGAGCTGATGAAGAATGATAACCTTGATGAGGGAATGGTGGAAAAGGAAAGCTGATTGATAAGAAGGAGGTTTTTTCTGAACAGTGGAGGCCATTTTTTCAATACTTCTGTGGAGGAAGAAGGAGAGATTTAACAATTTGGCTCTTATGAAATGCATGAGCAACCATATGTGGTAAGCATAGACTCCGGAGAATCTTCCCTCGCAAGTGAAGTATTTCATGATTATCTTCATGAGGGGAGCATAAATTGTCAACAGATATGAGAAGGTTAAGATGGATTCACATGTATCTCTATTCTCAGGCTTCAAAAAAGGTTTGTACTATTCTGAGTCTAGGTGGCTCTGTTTAAAACACTTCTCTCCGACATAAGGGATTTTGGTGGCCTTGGAAATGGATCTAGGAGAAAACTTGAAATCCAAGCTTGCCAGCTGAAAGTGTTTCCCTTGAAATCTCAAAGCACAAAGATGTGTCAAAGGGGAAAATATTTTCACCTCCTGCACCCTTTGAAAAAACTCTGGACATCCAACCTCATGAAATTTAAACAGGTCTAATGGATGAGCATTTACCTCTTCAGTTGAAACAGGCTCAAACCTACTTTGAAGTCCACTTCTACTGTCTTGCCTGGGAGGCATTTTGTTTTGAATATTCTTTGCTGACTAAAAAAAACAAGTTTTCTCAAATGGTCCCTGAAATGGATTCTCAAGAACACACCCTATCCTCCTTATAAGTCACTGTTTTATCCTCTTTTATGCCAAACAACAAGTGCTTTGTAAAATAAAAACAAGAAGTTAGTTTGTCACTGTGTTTGGGAAAAGTATTGAAAGGTTTGTTTGTCGTTTCTTGGTGAGGAAGGAACCTTTGTTTTGATAAGAACACCTTTCTCTTAAGCAATATTCTTCTGCTGTTCACTATTTCTATACAAAGGTAGACAAACACCCTTGAGTTGTTTTGAGAGACGTTTCAATCACAGACTCTAATTTTTTGAACTATGGAGGCTGAAAAAAGTTTTATTTTTCACCATATAGAGAGGAAACTTTTAAAATGATAAAGCCTTCAGAATATGACTACTGTTTTCCCCTTTGAGTTTTAAACAAGTTCTGCTCTTGTTTTAACACCATTTAGGACACTCTTCAAATTCATTGGAGACCTATACCACTGTGTATTTCTATCTTGTAATTTGTGTATGGTTTTCAATGTTCTCAAAAGCATTTAAGGCCCTTTAAAACCAATAAAAACACACCCTCCCTATTACTGTAACAATCTTTGGCAACCACAGCAATAAACGAACTTGATTTTTTACCAAAAAAACTCCATTCTACAATCACTATTTTTGTCTTGGAAAAACACGGTATCAATACCCCCCTTACAATTTGAAAACCATCAAGAAGTAATGGATAATACCTTGAATAATGCTTATGGCCCTTGTTTGATGAATTGAGTAGCTCCCAAGACTCTTTTGAAGGCGTTTTGGATTTTTTAAATAGGCGTGGCATGTATACTGAAAAGAACGTCGCGTTGTGAGGGTTGTCAGGTCAGCCTTTGGGCAGTTGGTGACCGACGCTACAGGCGCGCCATGCAACAATACAAGCTCTGTGTATTCTCGCTCACAGGCGTGCTGCACACTTTTCAAGTAGTGCCGCGCAGGCTCGAGGCCTTGAAAAATACTTGAATTTTGTTCGAAAACCCTCACTTCTCTAGTGAACAGCCAGGGGAGCACTTGGTTATTTTTTTGAAATTGCACAAGGGGTTTTGCAACGGTCTCCTATGCCTTTATAACTCAAATGAACTCACGAACCCTTGGGCTTACTTGTAAAGGTTTGAACGCTTTTTGAAAGATATTTTTGGTCATAACGAAGCACAAATCACCTTTTAACATTACGAAGGCCCATATTTCAATTTTAAATGCTGTGAAGGCTGTTTTTGAATGACACCATAGTCATGGCTCCTTTTTACTGCCTTTTCAATGTTTCTTGCCTAGAAAATAAACCTGTCACCTTTGTTCATTTCTGAATTTTAGAGGAGCACTGTTTAATAGTCATATCCCAGATTTGTGAGGCATCTTTTGCCATATCTTGGAAGGAGGTGAATCACCACTCTAAAACTTACTTTGATAATTTTGGCTCTCCTGGTGTTTTGATGATAATTATGCCCACTATGGAGTTAATCAAATTGTCAGGTGCCCTTTGAGATTTTATTTTGATTGTGGATGAAGAAACTCATTTGTACTCCCCATATTTTACCTATATCTTTTTATCAAGGAAAAAAGGCCATTTGTTTGTGACAGTGGCATGTTTCATTTCTTTGAAGGTTTTACTTGAACTTAAAACACATGCCATAGCCTTTTTCTTCACACATGTTGTCTCTATGTAGTCATTTGCAAAGTCCCCTTCAAAAGCAAGGCTTAGGCTACCTTCTTGTCAATTTTATGAGGTTTTGAAAAATATCTTCATGGACAGGAAAAAAAAAATTCTTTGAACATCAAAATATCACTACTTGGCCATATGCTTAACAACATTTTCTACTCATAATCACCCAATTGTTTCCCACTGCACTTAAACTCTTCCTTTCAATTAGTGAAACAATATAATCAATCCTTGAGACACCGCTGCTGTGTTAGTGGTTTCATCCATTGGAGAAAAAGGTGTAAAACAAGCTTTTAAGGCTATTTGTAGTATTGTTAGCCTTGTTCCCTTAAATGAGGCTACACCTCTATCCCTGACCCTCTGCTTATTAAATGAAGGAGGTCTTAACCAATGACCTAACCATCTGCTCATACTTGGAGGAGGTTTTCACAGTCACCAACCCTCTGCTCATGTTTGGAGGAGGTTTTACACAGTCATGCTATTTCATTTCTTTGTTAAACTGTGTAATATTTCTTTGTAGTGCCTATTCACAGTTAAGTAAATAAGAGTGACAAATTGAAAAAATGCCATGAGGGGCATGCTCTGAGATGTGTATTTCTATTTGATAGAATACCCTTATGCATCTTTAGAAAAAAGGAGCAAACCTGACCTATGTTTGCAGAGTAATACTTTCTAGTCATAGGTCACTAACCTTTTGACTGTGTTTGCAGGATTTTTTTGAATTACCTCTGACTAGTACTTGCATCCCAGGCTCAAAACCACATGAGAAGTAGTTGTCTTCTCATGTTGAGATTAATAATGTCTTTTGGAACAATGGTACACTTCTGCTCTTGAAAAAGACATTGAAACACTGTAAATCCACCTAATATCAGCTTGACTTGTGGCATATGCACTGCTGAGACATTAAGGCTTGTTAGTGGCGCAAATTAAGGGTGTATCAAGATTCATTTGCAGAATAGGAATGTCATCTAGGACTGGTTGATATTAGACAGAGGTTCTTTTGGATTTTAGGATAGTTTTCCAAGGGAATATCGCCTAAAGCTCCACTACCTAACTTAGGGGAGACTTTTTGGACAGACTTGGAGTATTCTCTTTGGAGCTGATGGAAAATTTTGTATGAATGAGACTAGATAGGGCATGACAATTAGGTTTTATCTCATCATGGGCTGATTGAAAAGGTAGGAGGGAAAAATGTTTATGGGTGTTTTCTAGCTGACAAATTTGACATATTGGAGATCAGCTGCTAGAAAACTTCGCTTTAAAAACTAGTCATCATCAACAGGTGAAAAATATTGATGAATAAAACCGTCTTTCACTAATCTATCTTGCACTCTCGCAGTATTCTTGCGCTAGTGCAGGAAAAAATATTTATGCAAAAGGTATAAATGGTGTACTAAATGATTTTTACTTCATGCAAGGGCTTGAACTATTCCAGGTTAAAAGCACTCAGATCTCTTGGAAAGAAACTAGTTCTTGCACCAGATCAGAGCTTCCTACACTTAGCATTTAATTCTTAAAATGAGTGCTTAATTATTGCAAGTGCTATTATATTGTTAAATAAAATTGCACACACAAAAAGTGAATGTTTCTGATCTTAACATAGTGCAGGAATGAAGAAACATTCAATATACATTTATCTTGTCATAAGAATTTAATGAAAGAAAGAAGATTGTGGGAAGTAGACTAAGAAATTTTTCTGCATCACACCAATATGCACTGGTGCAGGTTCATTCCTCCTGCTTGGACTAGGTGGGGAAAACCAATCAAACAAAATTGCAGAAAAGGAGATATCACACCAACGTGCACTGGTGCAGGTTCATTTCTCCTGCTTGGACCATGCAGAGGAAAACCAATCAAACAGAATTGCAGAAAGAAGAGATATCACACCAGCGTGCACTAGTGCAGGGTTATTTCTCCTTCTTGGAACAAGATGACGAAAACCAATCTGAAATCAAGTGCAGGAAAAGGAAATTTATCTACTTCACACAATGGATCTGCTTTCACTCAGATAGGAATGCATGTGCTTAAAATTAAATCACACTTGACAATGTAAACACAAATTACAGGAAAACAGGAAATGGGGTAAACATGTTGGGTTGGCTGGGCCCTAGCCAACCAGCACGTTTCCCTTTTAAATAGAAATGCTGCTCAGTACATTAATGAATTCTTCAACTCAAATAAAGAAATGTAATTTGTGAAACATGAGGTGGAGCTCCCTTTTATTAATTCACTGAGGCAAGTACATACATTAATACATCATCCAACCCATATTTGGGTGATAAAAAAAATACAACGACCTGCTACCGCCTCTCTGGCTGTGTTTTTGTTCTCTTCTGCTATCAAAACTTAGACTTCTAGTCCTATTTACATTCTACATTATATAGATCTTTGGCCAAAGGCCAAAATAGATCATTCAACTGATTACATAACCAAACGCAGAATTAGCTTTTCGGCCTTCAAAATTAGACAGTTAGCAAAACTGGTCGTAGCCAATCTCTGGCTTTCATCCTTCACAGATTCGGTCTCGGCTGCCTTTGGATCGATCTTGCTGTCGTGGCTGAAGCTGCTCAGCATGAGGCGGTGATCAAGGAGGTTCAGATCTATTGTAAGGATTTGTTGTTATGGCTGAAGTGGCTCAAAACGAGGCAGTGATCAAGGAGGTTCAGATCTACTGCAAGGATTTTCTGTGTTGGCAACGGTGCAAGATCCAATCCTGCACTAGGATTAGCGGTCACGGTAAGTACTCTAAATACAAAATAAAAATTGGAGATATCAGTAAGTTACAAATAGTGATTAAAATTAAGAAATAAATGAAATAAATAATTAATTAATTCTGAGTTGAATTAAAAATATGAAAAATAGAGTTTATACGAAATATGTCACTGTGCTTGGACTGGTGCAAGATGAGGGTTCATAAAAGAGGTAAAACAGAAGTAAATGGTTATGATTTAGGAAGGGGAAAATGGAAAAAAGTGAGCCAATTAGGAGACTAACATCCTCCCATCCCTAAGTTGTTGTGTGTCCTCACACAACTCTTTACTTTTGCAAAAAACCTTCAAAATTGTGATCATTCTAGCTCAATCCTGCTCTGACATACTGACATCAGCTTGCAATGTTTCATACTTCTTCTTTCTGATGTTCTTTAGTTTCTTTGTCACCTTTTTAAGTCGCTTAAAACATTTTGCAGCACGGTACTTCCAAAATTAACTTCTCCTTTCTTTTTCTGTATCTCCGTGGTTAATTCTTCTTTACTCTATTATTTATCCTCTTGCGCTTTAGCAATGAGTTGTTCTAAGTTCTACATTTGAAGCTCTAGTTCAAATATCCAAGCAGCAGGAGCTACCAAATCTCCTTCTTTTTCTGTCTCGACAGGGGCTGTGTCTTCCTCAGGGACCTCAATATCCCTCATGGTTTCAAGAAACTTTTCTTCCTCTTCTTCTTCTGGTTCTTCTTCTTCTTTTTCTTGTTCTTCTTGTTCTTCTTGTTCTGGTTCTTCTTCTTCTTCTTGTTCTTCTTCTTGCACTGGTGCAGGAGGGGATTCAACATCCTGTGGGGACTGTGGTTCTTCATCGGCACTAGATTATTCATTCTTTTTTGGGGCCTTTTTAATGAAATTGGCCAACAGAGTGTCATATTCAACCTCTACAGATTTTGTTGCATCCGCAAGGACTGACAGGTTTTCTTCTTCAGCAGTCTGTGCCTATATTGGTGTCGTATAAGGAGTCTCTTCAATAGTTGCACTAGCTGTATTCTTATTTGGAGATGGGGCCCTTTCTTCTGTTGATTTTTCAAGTCGTTTCCCTTTTTCACTGGTGCAAGAAGGACTCCCCATTGCATTCTTACTTGGACCCTTGCTTGTGCTGACGGGGTCCTCTGTCTTCTTTGTTGCAGCTGTCTTTTAATGTAGTTGTTTTAACAGTGCCTCCCAAGTCATTCCCTTAACTTATAATTGTTTATGGACCAAAATATTTATCAGGTCATGGTGATATAACTTTTTGTCAGCCTAGTCTGCCTGTCTATCCTGCACACTCTTGGCCATTCTTTCCAATCTCTTAAGCGAAAAATGGGGGAAATCAATCCTCTACCTGATGTGCCTGTCGGATTCAAAATGCTGCAAAATCCTAAAATGATACACAAAAATGAGGGAGTAACTTCCCTCACAGGTCACAAATTTCTGTAGGATGAAAAGGGGGTCTCGCCACTATCCTAGTAGGGCACTGAGCGAAATTCCTTTCTTCAAATCTACCTTCATATTCTTGTCTACGACAAAACGCTGCCATCTATTCCTTTCTAGTTTCTGATTTTTAAACCACTACTCACCAGTATTTTCCAAGCCTGTCACTGCTGCTATAAACTCTTCCGTAACTGCAAGTTTTAGAGGCCCAATTTTTACTTGGCCATTTTTGAAACTTCTGGAAAACTGTAAGGCCACTTCACAGTTGTACCCATCAAAATTTTGCAAGAATTGAAGAAATCCCGAGTCTCACAATAGTGCAAGACTATTGTGATACTCAACAGTCTGTTCTACCGTACTGAGAGATGAAGGTTCCCTTCGAACAAGTGGCATCACTGCTTAATGGTTATGAACAGTCAAGAATTTACATGCAACACCGGGAAAATTGGTTCTTATAGATAGGGATCCAACTGTCCACCATCATTTCCATATTATCACCCATTCATTCCACTGAAATAGCCATGGGTGCGTGGCATCTTTGAGGTCGTGCCGAATTGGTACTTGTGGCGCTGTTTTAACGGCTAGGTGAGGTAATCACTATGAGTGAAGGAAATCTATGATTATGGCGGAAATGGGAAATTATATCCAATCAATGGTTAAACACTTCCCAACTCCTTCATAATTCAAAAAGAACTTTATCATTCATTAAAAATGATCATGATTCTTAACTTAAAAAAAACCTTGTACTTTAAATAATTTTCTCCTATTTAATATGATAGCACAAGTACTCATCGAATAAGTGAAAGGAATTCTCATAACTTTCATGATGACCACTTTCCTATGACGTATGCTATGAAAATAACAAATTGTACTATGTTTTTGACAGGGTGCATGCTTGCACCGGTCTTCTTGCAACGCTTAAACTGCTATTCCGCTGGTACCATTCTGCTTGCATTATTATATAGAACGACATTCTTGCACTAGTGCAAGCATAATATCTGAAAAAATAATAGGGAATTTAAGTAAAATATAGGCTGGAATTCCAACAGGGCTTCCTCAACCTATATTGGAAATTTTCTTTGCCCTTTCTTGATGTTCCAGAGCATATCCTTTTGCTCTTTGTGCGCAATATCCTGCAATTCATGAGGGAATAAAGAAGTGGGAAAAGGGAAATTTTAGAATGGGAAGGAATCTGTTACAGGGATTCCAGGAATAGTACCATAAGAGGGGATAAACAGAAGCGGGATAGGGGAAAAAATTCAAGGGTAAAGTGGGGTTTTACGAAACAGACAGGGTAAATTTAGAAGAATATGGGAAGGTTAATCATTCTGGAATTGAAGAAGAAAACTGAGGGAATATTACGAAAGTAGGATATGAAGAAAGGTAGAAAATTTTCTCGAAGTTCTGCATGCACTGGTGCAAAAAAAATAACTGTAGCAAGAACTAAGCGTTACTTGAATAAAAATATCCATGCTAATTACCCCAATTGTATAAAGGTTGGTTCTGTCGAACCTACTTTTACTTGGTGGTCGCTAGCATATCTAAAAGATCAAGCAACATTCTATTTTTATTAGAAATTTTTGATCTTCCTTCCAGCAAGCTGGTTTTCAGGTTGATCCTTCTGCAATCATGTCAGCGAATTGATTTTCATAATTACAGGAAAATATTTTTTCTCTACTTTTTATTTTAAAAAAATATTGTTTATTTTTTTGTATTTTAATTTATTTTTTTAAGAAGAAGAATTCATGTTTTCAAAAGGTTGGTATTACCATTCACCACTACCATCCCGAATTGCTGTTGGACTTGCTGTGTAAAATATTTCCTGGCAAGTGGCTGAAAATACTTCTTTAATATGTGTCCATTTACCAAGAATACTGAATTTTTACCATCAATAGTTTTAACTTCTACTGCTCCATTCTCAAATACTCGGATCACTTCATAAGGTCCCATCCAACGTGTATGGAATTTCCCTTTAAAAATTTTAAATCTAGAATCATAAAGGAGCACCCAATCACCTAGTTGGAATTGTTTTTTTCTGAATAGACTTGTCATGCCACCTTTTGCGTTGTTGCTGAATTAGTATGTTTTATTGAACAACATCCCTACGAAATTCATATAACTCATTTAATTAGAGAAGATACTATTGTTGTGCCTCAAAGAGATCTAGTCCTAACTGACCTACAGTTCTGAAAGTTTTAATCTGGAATTCAATTGGTAACAAAACTTATTCACCATATACCAGCTCATATGGTGTATGTCCCGTGCTATTTCTCCAAGTGGTTCTGTATGCCCACAAAGCTTCTAGTAATATTTCAGCCTAGTCCTTTCGATGCATATTTACTGTCTTTGTAAGAATGGATTCGATTACTTTTTTTGTGGATTCCACCTGGCCATTTGCTTGCGGGTGATACAACATGGATTTCCTCTGCCGGATCTTGTATTTCTCCATCACACCCCGTACCAGATTAGAAATAAATTGCGGACCATTGTCAGAAACAATTTCTCTAGGCACACCAAATCTAGTAAAGATTTCAATAAAAAAGAAAATCAACAACAAATTTTTCTGTAGCAAAGGAAATAGATTTAGCTTCTACCCATTTTGTAACAAAATATGTACAAACCAAAATATGTTTTTTACTTAATGACGTTGGATTTATTGACCCTATAAAATCAATAGCCCATTTTCAAATGGCTCAATCATAACTTGGGGGCATAAAGGCATTTCATTGGTTTGATTAGGCTGGCCCATTCATTGACAGCTATCACATCGCCTGACATATTGTTTGGCATCCTTAAACAAGGAAGGCCAAAAGTAACCAGCACACAATACTTTATATGCAGTCTTCTTATTAGCGAAGTGGCCTCCACAAGGTTCATCATGAGCACATTTCAATATGTCAAACACTTCCTCCTCTCTTACACATCTACAGATAATCAAATCTGGATGAGTATAAAAGAGATCTCCTTGAATCTAGGAGTATGCAGCGCTTTTCTGAATAATATTATGCTTTTCACGAGCGTACAAGTGGGGTGGTGTTTTCCCAGTAACCAAGTAATTAGCAATGTCAGCATACCACAGAGAATCTGTTGACATAGAAAAAAGATGTTCATCTGGAAAATCATCATTAACAGGAGTTTCTTCACCAGGATTATCTAATCTAGAAAGAAAATCTGCTACAACACTTTCCTGGTCTATCAACAATAGTAACATTAAATTCTTGCAACAATAGCAACCACCTAGTCACTCTACTACTAGTCAATGGTTTTTTCATCAAATATTTAATCGCGGAATGATCAGTATGTACACATACTTCATATCCTGTAATACAGTGCCTCAACTTATTAATTGCAAAAATTACAGCTAAAAACTCTTTCTCTGTAACTCTATAATTCAATTCAGTGGAAGACAGATTCTTACTAATATAATAAATAGCATAGGATTTCTTATTTTCCTCTTGTCCTAAAGCTGCACCAATAGCCAAAACTGAAGCATCAGAGGAATTGTGAAAAGGCAGGGACCAGTTAGGACCTCTCAAAACTGGTGCCTGTACCAACTTTTCCTTCAATGTTTCAAAATATTTTTGGCAAGTTGTGGACCAAGAAAATTCAATATCCTTAGCTAGAAGTCAGAAAAGAGGGGCAGCTATCTTAGAAAAAATTTCAATGAATCTTCTATAGTAACCAACCTGTCCTAAAAAACCTCTTACTTCCCTTTGAGTTTTGGGTGCAGGAAGATGTAGAATGATTTCAATCTTTGCTGGATTAACCTGGATACCTTTATCAGAAATTAAATGGCCAAGTACCACTCCCATTTTTCACATTAATCTACATTTATTGTCACTCAAGGCGAGATGGGCTTCCTGACAATGGAGAAGTTTCTCCATATTTTTGAGAGCTTCCTGAAAATAATCACCAAACACAGAAAAGTGATCCATATAAATTTCTACAAATTCTAGATCAGCAAAAATGGCCAGGACTTCCCTTTGAAAGGTAGTCGAGGCATTACATAAACCAAAGGGAAGCAAATCAGGAAAATGCTACAACAATGAGAATATCTCAAGATATTCTAATGTTGGAGACCTAGCAATATGAAAACAAAATAAGTGGAGCAGCAGCAACATTCAACTCATAGAAATGTGAGAGAAATACATAGCCATATTATTAACTAATATCAGCAATAATAGAAAACAAGATCTTGAGGAAAATGCTACTCAAGATAAGCAATGCTCAGCCTCAAGAAACAAGTACAAGAAACATGATAAAACCACTGCTAAACATGTCTGCTCAAGCTATGACAGCACATTTTTATAGAGAAACTGCATGCTACATATGTCAAATACATGGATGTACAATTATATGGCCCAATACAACATTGGGAGTGAAGATCTCAGCTTCGAAAGGCTACCTCATGTCAATCCTGGAAGGATTGGCTGTAAAATACAAAATGTGCAAAATGTCGGAGTTGCTGGGTAGCAGCTACAACTCAGAAATAGAACTTGATGGAGAAGACTAAAGATGTTGCAACCAATGACAAGATCTCCTCCAATGGATCTTTAGAATGAAAGGCTGATCCTCTCACCTA
Source organism: Pinus albicaulis (assembly GCA_034641835.2). Taxonomy (NCBI): domain Eukaryota; kingdom Viridiplantae; phylum Streptophyta; class Pinopsida; order Pinales; family Pinaceae; genus Pinus; species Pinus albicaulis. Next base: position 247,030,369 of record CM076573.1, on the reverse strand, counting down.
AGATCTCACCCTCCAAAGATATCTGCAAAGCCCCACTGCAAATGCTCCACTAAAATAACACAGTCATTGGATGAAACTACGCTATAGGGCTAGGGAATGAGTTGGCCTTGATTCCAAAGTCTACAATAAGCTTCGGAATGCCTCCACTCTGATCTCCCGAGGGAAAGAGAGACTCCCCCTCTGAAAAATAGTTGATGGAGGTGGTGTAGTGAACCCTCACTGCAACACCCAGCAACACAACATTATTCTGTTGCAAAAATAATGCTATCTTGATGGAGGATGCTTGGCCTCAAGCCTAGATGTGAGGAAAATCAGTGCAATCCCTCAAGAGGCCTCTCAAGAAGGAAAAGGAATCCTAAACAAGAACTCCCCTGGAAACTCTTGCTAAACAACAAAGGATGCACAATTGTCTGAATAGACACTGAGATGAATAATACAAGCATGAGAAACAATGGTTGCCTTGCCCTCCTTTTAAACAAGTGAAAGCTCTTTCTCCATAGGCCCCATCCATTAGGGTTTCCTCCACCAAATATCCTCTTCCTCATTCACAGTGCACTGTCTTCCAAAGTAAGCCACTCCTCCTATGGCAACACTATTGACTTGGCCAAACTTGACCTTGTCCTCTTGCAAATAACCCTGTTCACAAATGAGGGTGTGAAAACCAGCTCCAATGATGATCCCCGTTCACACTATGAGGGATTTTATTGAGAATATAACTATGCATGGGCCTCCTTACCCATTTATTCTCCTCCTAAGTGAAATCAGTGAAAATTAATATTCCAAATTATTTTCAGAAAATTTTGGAATATTACAGTCCTCCCCTCCCCAATGTTGCTTGTCCTTAGGCAACTGTAAGGACAGAACTGGAAAGCCTCCTCTCAAGGCATGGAGTCTATAATGTGTTGAGGAACATCTTCCTCATGTGGATCCTCCATCCCCCAAGAAATCATGCATACAAAATGAGTTACCTTCCAACATGGAAACTCCTGAAAGTCATATTCCACCTTTGGCTCTGGCAATGTAGGTGGGCTAAAAATCTGATCCTAGTAGACAAAATATCCTATCCCAATTTTTCCTCCCCTCCACTTAGGATAAGTGTAGAGTGTATGCTAATCCTGGGCTGCAATTACATTTCCATCAAATGGCAAGATGGATATTAGACCTCTAAGGATCTCTCCTCCAGCGTTATGAAACATGTTGGCCCAAATCATCTCATATGTGATGAGTTGGAAGTCATCATCATATGGAATCATATTCCTCATATGGCTCACCTCATAATAAAACAATGAGCTACTGTAGTGGCCATACCATCTCCCATGCTCCCTCTAGAACATGTAGTGTGTGGGAGTTCTCTCCCTCCAAGGACACATTCACCCAATGTGTCTCTCCTCCAATCATGATCCCAAGAAAAGCGCTAGCAATATCAATCAAGGGAACCATAAGGAGAATAATGTTGGCTGCCATGTGAAGTAAAGGAGAAGGAAAATGGTCCCTCAAATGTAGGCAACGTAGTTTTACTCTCCACTACCATAGAAGATAAAATGATGGGTGGCCTCCCCACCATTTGCTTGCTGCCCCAACCTCTTCACCAATATGGAGATAGTGAATGATATAATGTGCAATGTGAGTATATTCTCCATGAGAAATATTCTCCCCATATCCACTTAGGGAGTGATCATCCATAATGGCCTTATGTAGACCATCAAATCTAGAAGGAAGAATAATCCTTCTTTGAGCAAATCCCTGCACATATATGGTTAAGAGATGCATATATACAGACAAATCACTATGCAAGTCAATAATACTCCTACCATATGTTTTTCTAATATAAATGGAGTGGCTCATAGATAAGTCTCCCCTCATCCTCAAAGGGAAAAGAGTTGATTATGATAACTCCTCCAACTCCTTATGATCCATGGAGTGCGTCTTTAAGTCCTTCAAGTGGTTCTTCCCACAAGAATAAAAGAAATGTAATGTGGCCTTCATGGTTGGCCCATGGTTCCTCCTGAAATGTACAACATGCATAGTAGGGAGGATCATGCTCCCAATGGGCATCCTCAATCTCAAGCCCACTCTCCAATAAAAGCTCCCCATGAACATAAACATAACAACAATACATGGAAGCATAGTACGATAAGAACAAGTTTCCAGATGACAACCGGAGAGTGAATCATAGTTCCACTCATGGAACCAGCGCAGTGCATCCCTTGCCTACATCAAATCAAACAAAAAAAGTGTTCTTACAGCCACTTGTTTGATGCCACAATCATTTTACAAGATAGAAAGATGAAAGTACAATTCGGTGCCAATGGTGCACACCAAGAATCATATGGCCTCTCCCACAAACCACCAATGAGATAGCCAATATCAATGCTACAAATGGCTTCAAGTACATAATTATTCAATATGAAAAGATGAATAATCCTCCTTGGTACAATATGTTTCTCATACAAAGACAAGAAGTACAAAACATAAGGTGAAATTCTACATCCTCTATTGTGTACTTGAAGACTTGAGCTAAAATGGCTTAACTAAAAATGCTCCCTCACTCCCAATGAGTAGGAAGGTGGTTGTGACATCCTCACCATCATCATTTGGGCTATGCATCTCTCCATATGCTGATGTATGTCCTGCTGGATGCCCTCCCAAATGAACTCCTCTGCCAAGGAAAGATATGCATCAAAATGCATGGAAAAGAAGTCCTCATATGTTGCATGCAACAGCTTCTCCTTGAGCTTAGAAGATCCAATAAAGAAGACTCTGTCATGTGAATAGATGACCATATCATCGACAATGTATCTGTCATCTCTATCTAGGTCATCAAGAATCATGCATGCACCAAGATCCTTGGAGTACTCTACCAAGAGTTGAGATCTATAATATGGATCAATCCTCCTAAGACACAGTGCTAGTGATCTGGCATGTGAAGCTCTCCTCCTGCTGCTGTCTGATACTTTGAAATCCCCCATGCCAAAGTTCTCCTCCAAAATTTTCACCTCTCCAAAGTCCAAGAGCGGTGAATCCAAAGACAAGATGTCTTTCATTAATGATAGATCTGGTGGCCTTCCTGGTGGAATGCGTTGGTGCAGTGATACATCAATTTCAAGAGTGGACTGTACATATGGTTGGGAAACCTTTCCCTTGCTCTCACAACTCAATACAGTTTTCCTCCTCTTTTCACTAGCTCTCTAAAATAGAGAAGGGTGTGTACCTTTCACCACCTGATGCTGCTCTTCCTCCCTTCCTTCTCCTTCCATATGCAATGCTACACAATCATGCTTCTCACCGATTGTTCTTGGACCTCCATGTATGAGATCCTGGGGACTTCCTTGCAAAGCTGAAATCATCCCTTTAGTTGGAGCAAGAGCTCCTCCTTCCTCTGCACAAGGTGCTAGATCAACTATAGAAATGACAACGCTGTTGCCCTCAGATTACTTAACATGAGTTGGAAACACTCCAATGATTGGATCCTCTTTTGGAAAAGGGATCTCTTTTCCTCCTTGTGCCAAAATACAAGATGAAGGTCTTGCCTCCAAAAAAGTATCATGCAAGATATCAGCCTCCTTCATAGTTCTCTGAAGTGTTTTTGAGAATATGGTTTCCTCCATCATATGCAAGGGTTTTGTTTGTTTGAATGTGCCTATTTCCTCCACATGTGTTTCAGAATTTCTCCTACCAAATCTCCTCATCAAAGTTCTAATGAACATTGCATAGGAAGAGGTATTTGCATTTTTTAAAGTAAATGACTCAAATAACCACCATGCATAGACCTTACCTCCAAAGTTTAGCGTTGCTATTCTGATGGTTTCATCTTTGGAAATCTGATGCTGCTGTAGAAAGGTGTCTAGCTCTTCTATCCAAGCCCTGGATGAACAAGTAGGGGAACCATCAAAGATAGATAGAAGAAATCTATCCCCATTATGCTACTTGCTCCTCCTCACCATGACCTTGCAAAACTCAAGAAAATTAATATGATCTCTAAACTTCTGAGTTTGAGATTCATACTCATGTAAGAAACCACTAAGATTTCCTTCCTTCAGCATTGCTTCTTCTTCTTCTCCTCTCATGGAAAAACTAGCCATGTGACTGCGCTATACCTTATAGGGTGCAGTTGCCTTCTTACATCCCCCATAAGAAAATCTAGAGTTTGACTCAGTTTCAAACCCTCTTGGAGATCCTGTGCATATCTCCCTTCTTATCTTCTCAAATTCTTCATGAATGCTCTGTATAGATCTTGGAAGAAGCTTTGTAAGCTTATCTTCCTCTTTCTCTCCATGAAATGGAGTCTTAATCTTCTCTCTTCTTGATAGCATGATGGATGAGATCCACCGGCTGAGCCAGAGATCATGCTCTGATACCACTGTAATATCCCAAATCTGGGAAATGCTACAACAATGAGAATATCTCAAGATATTCTAATGTTGGAGACCTAGCAATATGCAAACACAATAAGTGGAGCAACAACAACATTCAACTCATAGAAATGTGAGAGAAATCCATAGCCATATTATTAAATAATAAGAGCAACAATAGAATACAAGATCTTGAGGAAAATGCCACTCAAGATAAGCAATACTCAGCCTCAAGAAACAAGTACAAGAAACATGATAAAACCACTGCTACACATGTCTACTCAAGTTATGACAGTGCATTTTTATAAAGAAACTGCATGCTACATATGTCAAATACATGTATGTACAATTATATGGCCCAATACAACATTGGGAGTGAATATCTCAGCTCCCAAAGGCTACCTCATGTCAATCCTAGAAGGATTGGCTGTAAAATACAAAATGTGAAAAATGTCAGAGTTGCTAGGTAGCAGCTGCAACTCAGAAATAGAACTAGATGGAGAAGACTGAAGATGCTGCAACCAATGACAATATCTCCTCCAATGGATCTTTAGAATGAAAGGGTGATCCTCTCACCTAATATCTCACCCTCCAAAGATATCTGCAAAGACCCATTACAAATGCTCGAGTAAAATAACGTAGTCACTGGATGAAACTGTGCTGTAGGGCTAGGGAATGAGTTGGCCTTGATGCCAAAGTCTGCAATAAGCTCTAGATGCCTCCAATATGATCTACCGAGGGAAAGAGAGACTCCCCCTCTGAAAAATAGTTGATGGAGGTGGTGTAGTGAACCCTCACTACAACACCCAGTAACGCAACATTATTCTGCTACAGAAATAACGCTGTCTTGATGGAGGATGCTTGGCCTCAAGCCTAGATGTGAGGAAAATTAGTGCAATCCCTCAAGAGGTCTCTCAAGAAGGGGAAGGAATCGTAAACAGGAATTCCCTCGACAACTTTTGCTAAACATCAAAGGATGCAAAATTGTCTGAATAGATAATGAGATGAATAATACAAGCATGAGAAACAATGGTTTCCTTGCCCTCATTTTAAAAAAGTGAAATATATTTCTCCATGGGCCCCATCCATTAGGGTTTCCTCCACCAAATATCCTCTTCCTCATTCACACTGTGTTGTATTCCAAAGTAAACCACTCCTCCTATGGCAGCGCTATTAAATTGGTCAAACATGACCTTGTCCTCTTGCAAATAACCCTGTTGACACACGAGGGTGTGAAAACTAGCTCCAATGATGATCCCCGTTCATACTATGAGGGATTTTATTGAGAATAGCATTATGCATGGGCCTCCTTACCCATTTATTCTCCTCCTAGGTGAAATCAGTGAAAATTAATATTTCAAATTATTGTCGGAAAATTTTGGAATATTACACACTTTATAAGCAAATGTACCCCATGGACATGTAAAAGTAGTTTTATCCTGATCTTCAGGTGCAATCTGTATCTAGTTATAGCCACTGAAGCCATCCAAAAAGGAAAAATATTTCTTTCCTGCAAGGGTATCAAGCACCTGGTCAATGAAAGGGAGAGGGAATTAATATTTGAGAGTGGCTTTGTTTAATTCTGAATAATCAATACAAATACACCATCTTCCATATTTCTTAGGTACTAGCACTAATGGAGAGACGCACTGACTATCAGAAATAGGATAGACAAAACCGACATCCAAGAGTTTATGTACTTCTTCCTTCACAATATCTCTTAGAGATGGATTCATTCGCCTTTGGGGTTGTCGGACAGGTCGGGTTCCTTCCTGAATATAGATATGATGTGTACAAGTTTCAGGAGGAATACCCTTCATATATTCATAGCCCCAAGCAAAGGTACTAAGATGGTTTTTCAACAAATTCAAAAGATGCACCTGCTAAGATGAGTCCAAATCTAAACTAATATGCAAGGATTTACGAGGGCTAATCTCAACAAGAGTAGTGTCAGGCTCGGGAGTACTCAAGGGAGTGGTCAAATGAAGTGATACAGAAGAATGAGAATCATGATTATCTTGAAAGTCTAGGCTGAAAATCCAGCTCAATGGCTCAAAATTAGGCATAGTGTCTAGATTATTCAGGAAATCTTGAATCTCATCTTCTTGTGAGGACCCAGTATAATGATGGATAAGGGAAATGGGCTGATTCTCCTCATCACTACTTTGATCCAACCATAAAGTATCACGAAGGTCCTTAATGGATCTGGAAGGGGGGTATAAGGTAACTTTCTTCCTAGAATCTCCATGCGAAATATACATATGACCGAAACGACATCCAATATATGCATCAGCCATAGCAAGTAATGGTCAACCCAAGATCAAGGGATGTCCTGCTACTGGGTTGTTTGGCTGAAGCACAATGAAATTAGGAGGATATTCCCAATAATCCAATGAGATGATCATATCGTCCAATACTCCTAGCTTAATTTTAGATCTATCTGCTAATTCAAGCATAGTGGGAGTATGACGAAGATGATATAACCGAGGTTGATCCATGGTTTGCTTAGTCATGACATTAATGGTTGCCCCTAGGTATATAAGAACATTAGAGACAAGGAAATTACCAATATCAACTGAGACAACAGGGTTTCTGGGATCAGTAGATTTTTCCATAGACACACATCTCATCATCTACTCTGCTACCCTACCAACAAATTGAATGGTTTGGGGTTACAATCTCTTCCTCCCAGGTTTCTTGAGATAGATTTCCTTAATAATATTGGTACAAATGGGGATCTCTTTAAGGGCTTGAAGCAAAGGTATCTTAATGAAAATATTTCGAAGCTCAGATGCCAAACTAGTCTCATAAATAGGCTCACTTATTTCCATTACTAACCTCTTTGGGAAGGGAGGCTGGTTGGAAGAAGATGGCAAGGATTCAGAGGGTAAGGGATGCTTAGTGACAAATTTCGGAGAATGGTTAAGTTTTTTATCTTCTCCTTTCTCTTCAACAATCACTATAGGTTGCTTCTGATTTTCTAATGTTACAGTCCTTCCCGATCTTAATTGAATATCATGAACCCCATCTGGAATAAACTAGTACTCGAATGGTAAAGGTGGGTTTTTTACATAGATCATTTGCACTGCTTTATTATTGTTAGGATTGGGCATAGGTTTAGCAAGAAACTAAGGAGGTCGAAAGGGTGGAGGTAAAGGCAACCATGGAGTAGATTGACTTGGAAGTTGAGGCATTGAATAAGGTGTATGTGTAGATGGATATGACTGCATAGGTGGTTGGTGGGAATATGGAGAATGAGGTCGTTGTTTCCAACCTTGTTGGCATGGTTTAGAACATTTCCCATGATGATATTGATTCCCATATTTCCACTGATGATTAGTGTTAGGATAAGAATATGCATGTGAATTATAACCAAAATAGTGTGGAGAAAATTCAGGAGCCATACCTGCACCTACCTGAGGCCAATTCCTTCTTGCTCCCATAGCATACAAGTATTTAACTTTAGGTTGTCCCCCTATAAATACAACATTAAGTCCTGGTATAGAGGGACATTTTTCTGTGACATGGTCTTCTGCACAGATATCACACTTATTAGTTTCTTTCAAATTAAGAGGACACTCTTTAGGAGGACGCTTTTCTCTACATTTAGGACAGAAAATACACAATGACTCTTGTTCCTTCATGAGATTTTGCTAAAATTTTAAAGAGCCTAACTGTTTGGTAACAGTATTCATTATATAAATTTTCATGTTTTCCATTTTATTTTCTAGTCCAATAATCATAGCATTAGTAGATTCAGTTTTTCTATTTCTATTTCGAGTTCCTCTACCGGATCTATACTGATTTCTTGAAAATTTCCTGCATAATTCGCAATTTTTTTCAAAATTTTTCTGATAAATATCACATTGTCCTAGCATATTTAAATTATTTCTAGCATTATCAGTAAGTCCTCTTAAGAACAAGGCTATAATAGTGTTGGGATCAAACTTAAGTTTCGACCTTTGTAAAATATACAGAAATCTTTCTAGGTAATCTTTAAGAGTTTCATCATCATCATGTATGATTGTAAAAATATCATCTTGCATGTCCCGAGTTTTTCCATATTCTTGATATTTAGACAAAAACACTCTCTTCAGCTGATCCCAAGAGTTTATAGTGTTTCCTCCTAAACCCATAAACCAGCGTAGAGTTGAGTCCTTAAGAGTAATAGGAAATAATCTTAACTTTTGAGCGTCAGTTGAATAATCATAACTTCTACACAGAATATCAAACTCGAATAAAAAAGAGTCAGGATCTTCATGAACTTTACCATGGAAATGAGGGAGAGTTCTTTATTTGCGCCACAGTATCAGGATCCACAATTGGAAACAAAAAAGTGGATTGTTATTTACTTACCTGGATTTCACCAGTCCCTTCCAAATGATCTTCATGGTCCACCATTGTTTCCCTTTTACTTGTACCGCTCTCAATAGGCTGATCCACACCTGAGCTATTGTCACCAGAATCCAGGTAGATTGTTTATGCATGATGGGTTTGAATTGGATTGGGCTTCCTACTTACAGAAGGAGACCCAATATGAGAATTGTTTTCAGAATTATTTTGGCCCTTAGTGGGCTTCGAACCCTTACCTTTTCTAGGCATTCATTTCAAAAAATAAAGAAAAATAAAAAACAACTTCTAGTAAAAAATGTTGTCAGAAATCAATTAACACCAGTAAAATTCCTTCAAAGAAGATTTTCCAAAAAATACTACAAAAATAAAGAAAAAATTACCTCTATTGTATAATCAGAAAATTCTTACCAAATCAAATCGCCTCCCCGACAACAGTGCCAAAATGTTGGGTGTAGGAATTACACTTAAGAAAACTCCTCAACACTTAATTTGTCAACCCGGGGGATTCGTAAACTTAGAGACGAAGCATAGGAAATGCCAGATATGGTATGATTCTTCCTAATATAAATCCATACTTTCCATAAAGGAAATATTGCAGAATCAAATTAAAAAGAGAGAAAGGCAACTTGAACCATCAAAATAATCTAAGAATGGAACAAGAAAGAATGCATTTTCAAGAGGGAATTAAAGATAAAAGGAAATCACTCCAGCTAATTATTGTTTAACTACTGAGTGTGTTTTTTTCTTTAGCAGAGACACTTAGCAGTCTCATCAGATGGGCCCTTAAACCTGCTCTTCTAGAGATTTCCTTCTTGCGTTAATCTGTCTTGCACTATCGCAGTCTGCTTGCACTAGTGTAGGAACAGAGATTTATGCAGAAGGTATAAATGGTGTCTTTACTAAAGGATTTTTACTTCATGCAAGGGCTTGAATTGTTCTAGGTTCAAAGCACTTAGATCCTGTGGCAAGAAACTAGTTCTTGCACCGGATCAGAGCTTCCTACACTTAGCATTTAATTCTTAAAATGAGTGCTTAATTATTGCAGGGGCTATTATACTATTAAATCAAATTGCACACATAAAAAGTGAATGTTTATGATCTTAGCAGAGTGCATGAATAAAGAAACATTCAATATACATTTATCCTGTCATAATAATTTAATGAAAGAAAGAAGATTGCGGGAAGTATATTAAGAAATTTTGCTGCATCACACCAACATGCACTGGTTCAGGTTCATTCCTCCTGCTTGGACTAGATGGGGAAAAAAATTTAAACAGAATTGTAGAAAAGGAGATATCACACCAAAGTGCACTGGTGCATGTTCATTTCTCCTGCTTAGAACAGGCGGAGGAAAAAAAATCAAACATAATTGCAGAAAGAAGAGATATCACACCAACGTGCACTGGTGCAGGGTTATTTCTCCTTTTTGGACTAGGTGGAGGAAAACCAATCTAAAATCGAGTGCAGGAAAGGAAATTTCAGGAAAAGGAAATTTATCTACTTCACACAATGAATCCGCTTTCACTCAACCAGGAATGCATGTGCTTAAAATTAAATCACACTTGAAAATGTAAACAAAAATTACAGGAAAATAGGAAATGGGGTAAACGTGTTGGGTTGGCTGAGCCCTAGCCAACCAACATGTTTCCCTTTTAAATAAAATTTTTTCTCAGTACCTTGATCAATTCATCAACTCAAATATAGAAATGTAATTTGTGAAACATGAGGTGGAGCTCCCTTTTATTAATTCACTGAGGCAAGTAAATACATTAATACATCCTCTATCCCAGGTTTGGGTGATAACAAAATACAACAACCTACTACTGCCTCTCTGGCTGTGTTTCTGTTCTCTTTTGCTATCAAAACTTACCCTCTAGTCCTATTTACATTCTACATTATATAGATCTTTGGCCAAAGGCCAAAATAGATCATTCAACTGATTACATAACCAAACATAGAATTTAGCTTTTCAGCCTTCAAAATTAGATAGTTAGAAAAACTAGCCGTAGCCAATCTCTAGCTTTCGTCCTTCATAGATTCAGTCTCGGCTGCCTTTGTATTGATCTTGTTGTCATGGCTGAAGCTGCTCAGCACGAGGCGGTGATCAAGAAGGTTCGAATCTTCTGCAAGGATTTGTTGTCGTGGCTGAAGTGGCTCAAAACGAGGCAGTGATCAAGGAGGTTTGGATCTGTTGCAAGGCTTTGTTGTGCTGGCAATGGTGTAAGATCCGATCCTGCAGTAGGATCATCAGTCACAGTAAGTACTCTAACTACCAAATAAACATTTGAGATATCGATAAGTTACAAAGAGTGATTAAAAGTAAGAAATCATGTAATAAATAATTAATTAATGATAAGTTGAATTAAAAATATGAAAAATAAAGTTTATACAAAATATGTCACGGTGCTTGGATTGGTGCAAGATGTGGGTGCATAAAAGAGGTAAAACAGAGGTAAATGGTTATGATTTAGGAAGGGGAAAATGGAAAAAAGTGAGCAAATTAGGGGGCTAACAGGAATTCTCAGGTTGCCCCTTAGACAATAGCAATTCCAGAAGAGAGAACAACTAGATACAGGATAAGGGAAAGAGGAAGGTTTCTGACAGTGTAAAGGAGGAACAAAGCTAAAAGATGCAAGAAGATCCTATCATCCAAAAAAAAACTTCTAAAATAGAAGAAAATATGAGGCAGAGGAAGCAAAGAGAAGAGCAGAGAAAGAGAGAGAATCAAATCTTGGAGGAAGAAGAACTAAGAGCATAGAAAGAATAACAATACCTAAGGGAAGAGCGAGAGTTAAGAAGAATATAATAGGAGGATAAGTGGAAGAAAGAATAAGAAGGATTTTTAGGTTACACACTGGAAGATACGACACCCATACAGGTTGAAGAATAGATAAAATATCAGCCATAAGCAGAAGGAGTGAGAGAAAAAATGCAGGATTGGAGGCTTTCTTAGGAGATTAAGTAGTTGATTGAAGTCGTGGACATGGATTTGGGACTAGAGCCACAAGATGAATATGTGGACCTGATTCCTAGTGCATCACAGGTCACTGTTCAGACTCCACCACCTCCAGCCGTAGAGCTAGGCTCGAGCGAGGAAGGGGAGGTATTTCCCATTCATGATGATCTAATGATGGATTTGTACAATCTATCATTTGATGAAATCCAGAAGAATATTATACAAGCACAAATACAAATCTTCCTGGATGATTATGCATCACCTGCATTTATGAGAGAAAGGGTGATAGTGGCAGACACCAACAAGAATCCAAATTCTATTTTTGATGCCAGCTTGGCCTTTGTAGGTGTAGCTAGATATAACACTCAAAATTTGTTGGTTGAGAATAGGAATTTGGAATAGAATCAACAGGAATTTGGGAAATAGAGAGATCAATTATGTATAGTAGCATAGAATGCACCATCCACAAAGGTCTACCTGGATGAGATGAGAGAAACTATACTTGCTGAAGTATCCACACTTGGAGACACTATGTGAGACCTTTTTGAGGAGTTTACAACCGTACATAAGGTATTTTTCCGCTTACATGACATGCAACGACAGAGAAAAGAGTTTTTCAAGATCCTTAAGAATGTAAAATCTTCCATCACCATTGTGCATGAGTGGAGGATGTGATACGAGGTGACACCACTTACACTAGTGAAGAATATGAAACCACAGATGGAGCTAGAGAAGGTAAGAGTTTAGATGTTGATCTAGAAAAACAAGCAACACAACTCATTCATCGGAAACATTCAGGCCTCATACTTATGGATATATAGTAGTTTATAATTCATAGTGAGAACCAACTGGATCACATCAGATGGTACACTCACCAAGATCAAATGCAAATTTCAATTTCGAAATGAGATTTATCACTACTTGGAGAAGCTAGAGAAAATGGCCACCCGGGAGGATTTGGAGCTGAATAGACAGAACATGCATACCTACATGGATGGCCTGGTTTAGATTAGGAAAATGTTTCTCCTGATTCAAGAGTATGTTAAGACCAGTTCCAAGACATTGTACCCAGATACTATGGAAGCAAGGGTCCTCTTCTAGCCTAACACTATCTCGCACTTTGGGGATACCATCGAGTAGTCCCAACCTTGCGACCAATATGTGACTGAGAGACACCAAGTCGAATTTTCTTGGCTTGATTTCACCTAAACTCCAACATCATAATTTTTTGTCTTGTTAGGTTGTCAAGTTGTCTCTACCCTATTTTGTCTTATATGGGTATAAGTGGAAAATGTAATATTATTTGTAATTATTGTAAAAGTGATTTTCCAAGTGTCCTTGATGCAATGTGAAGAGTCATAAGTAATAAGTTAAAGAGTTATGAGGAGATTCCAAGAGTGACAAAAGGGGCATGCGAAGAGCCAACTCCCTTTGTTATAAATATATCCTCATAACTCTTGTAACAAGCTTTTGCGAGCAAAGCTTTTAGCTAGGCTTAGGCTTAGTGAGATATTTGGAGTTTTTTGTGAGCCTTGGATTCTTTGCAGCGTAGAGGGAGTATACTTATTTGGAGGAGTAGGTGTTGTATACTTCACATTCCACTACCAGGGCTATTGTATTGTCAATTTTGTATGCATGATTGGAACTATCACTTTTAATAAAACTCAGTGCTAACGCGCTTTCATGCAAATATTGTGAATATCGTAGGACTACTCTTGTTATATTTGTGATGCATGTTATTTAACTTATGGATATGATTATTGCTGGCAATATGATGCATAGTGTTGTCCTTGATGGCAACCCACTTGATAAAGTTGAATGAGATTGTTGGCTATATGATGCAATGTGTTGTCCTTGATGGCAACCTACTTGATGAAGATGTTCTTGATGGAAGCCTGCTTGATGAGCTGCCTATGATAAGCAACCTATGTGTCAAAGATGTAAGAATGATGTATCTACAGATCATTTCAGATGTGACAGAGAAAAGAATTCCAGTAAGTACCAGAAAAATGATAAATATAATATGTCACAATGTATAAGCTACTTTTGTGAACACAACCCGCGTATACATACAATGTATATGCTACTTTTGTGAAGGGAACCTGCGTATACATTCAGGGTTAGCATATACACAGTTTTTATGAGGCGAAGTTGCGTATACACGCCGAAAAGAACGCTCCAAGTTGCGTATGCCCTTTTGCGCTCTAAAATTATGATACCAAGGGGCATTACCATGGTATTGGCCCATTGTATTGAGCGCTAGATAATCTAATTGATCCCGTCCAGGAATACCATTGGAGGTTGAGTGGTTTTGACTCATGGTATTGAAAAAGGCTAATCTATATAAGGAGAAGAAGATCATTGTGCAAAGTGTGCAAGATGTCTGGGTTTGAATGAATACTTCTCTCTGAAGTATATCTGTATGGAATGAGTAACAGTTTAATGATAGATCTGAATATGTGATGCAACTATGAAGAAATGATGAAGAAGGCTATCTAGATCTGAAATGCATTTGTATCTTCTAGATCTGTTTATGAAATGTCTAGATCTGAAATGAGGCGAACATCTGTTTAACGTGAAGGGTTAAATCTGAATTGAATATCTGATCTGAAGAAGAATGCTGCTCTATAATGTCTGAAGATCTATACGCTAGTTTGGAACAGCGGAAGCTCGTATATACGTGGATTTGATAAAGAAAAAGCACGTATTTCCAGTTAGAGTTTTTTTCTGAAGTGTGTGCAGAGGTATACGCGGGTTTATATGCATGAAGGCGCGTATATACGCAGGCTCAGTGAAAGGAAAGTGCGTATGATAAACTAGGGTTTACTGAAGTTGTGATATGTCTGATATGTTCTGCTGTCTTGCTGATATCTGTTTCTAATGTGTGTTGCTATCCGTCAATGTTGATCTGGGTAGTTCGAATATTGATTATGCTGCTATAGAGAAAGTTGTTGAATTGATGAATGTTCCTTGAGCTTAATTGTGTGGGTTGGATCGAGTGTGAAAATTGATGAAACGTGGTCCATAGAGGTGCTGAGGGTTGTAGCCTTCAGTCAGGGGGTTGTAGCTCCCTTCCAGGTGAGGCTGGTAAACGAGAGCAGGTGGTTGTAGCTCCCTTCCAGGTGAGGTTGGTAAATGAGAGCAGGGGGTCAGTGCTCCCTTCCAGGAGAGGCTAGTAAACGAGCGCAGGTGGGTGCCTGCGTTCTGGTAGGAGTCTGCACCAGCACATTGTTGTAAGATGTTTTCTCTATAATAAAATATTGAAGGCTGAGACAACGACAGCGGTGGTTTTCTCCCGACTTGGGTTTCCACCTAAAATCCTGGTGTTCATGTGTGATGCTTATGTGTGATGATTTATTATGTTGTTACTGCACATGTTTACTGTTAACTAAACATCAGAAGAATGAATGTTGCATAGATCTAAGTAAAGATTTAATTGCATAATAATATCTCTGTGTATACGCGAGTTTAATGAAGGAGATCCGCGTGTATACGCTAGTTGGCTTCAGCAAAGTAGCGTATGGGTTTTGAAGTAAAGAAAAGTAAAAATTGTTGAGTATGCCCTAAATACTGATTCACCCCCCCCCTCTCAGTATTTTTCCCAACAATTGGTATCAGAGCCGGTCCTTCTGCAGAAGCTTGATCGCTTGAAGGAGATCCGTCGCAATGGGAAGTCATGAAGGAGTAATGTCTATAAAGCCACCTCTATTCAATGGAAGAAATCTGATATTATAGAAGGTACGAACAAAAGCATATCTGCAAAGTCTTGGTGCAGAAGTATGGGCAATCGTGGAAGAAGGCTATCAATATCCGGCAAGTATTCCTACTGATGCGGCTGAAAGGAAGAAGTATGAAATCAATGCCAAAGCAGTGAATGTCTTATTAGGAAGCATGTCTGAATCATAATTTGCTAAAGTGATGCAGCTACATTCAGCAAAAGAAATATGGGACAAAATCATTCTAAGCTATGAAGGAGACACAAAGGTAAAAAGTGCAAAACTCCAAACTCTTAGAATTGAATATGAAAATTTGAAATGCATAGTGATGAGAGTGTTGCCAGTTTCTTTCTTCGTCTGGATGATATTGTAAATCGAATGAGAAATTTGGGTGAAACCATAACTGATACTACTCTGGTGGAAAAGGTCTTAAGATCATTGACTTCTAAATTTGACTCTAAATTTTCGGCTATTGAAGAAAGGCAAGATCTGCAAACTCTTACTATTGTTCAATTACATGGTACTCTGACTGCTTTTGAAATGAGACAAGGAGGTCCTTCTCAAATGAGAGAAGCTGCTTTTAAGGCATCTACAAGAGGAAAAGAAAAGGAAGTTGTCAAAGAATCCAGCTATATATCCGATGAAGAAGAAGCAAATTTCGTGAGAAAGCTCCAACTAGGTACTGGAAGATTCAAAGGTAAGCTTCCATTCAAATGTTTTGAGTGTGGAAAAGTTGGTCACTATGCTGCTAAATGTCCTTATAGAGAAAAACATGGTAAAGGGAAACAATTTGAAAAGAGGAAGAGTTATTATGCAAATGAAGATGATGATGAAGTGTCCAGTGAAGATGAAGAAGATTCTGACCAAGCTCTACAAGTGCTCATGGCAAAGAAGAAAAAGAAGAAGGTTACTCAAGGAAAGGAGATACCTCAGAAATCATGTATAGCAGAAATTGAAGAAGATGAAACAGGTATTGATCACTGTTCTTGTATTTTACTCTCTTGTGCATGCAAAGGTAAAGATAGTGAAAGTAACAGTATGGATCTAGAAAAAGCTGTCAAGATTAAAGTTGAAGATCAGCAAAAATCATCTAAGGAGAGTGAATCTATAGACAAGTATCAAAGGTTTCATGCTTATGCATCCAATCGAATGAAAATACTAGAAGCAGAAATCAATGATCTAAATGCAGATATCGAAATATCAAAAAGGAAGAATGAAGGTCTTGAAGCTGGAATCATCTCTCTACAAGCTGATCTTGAAGCATCAAATAAGAAGAATGAGGAACCTCTACAATCATTTGAAAAGGAAGGTCTTGAAGCAGAAATAATTTCCCTCAAAGAAGACCTGGATAAATCAAATAAGAAGAATGCAGGACTTGAAGCAGAAAACATATCTCTGAAAGTAAATCTCGAAGCATTGAAGAAGAAGAATGAAGAACTCTTACAAAATTTTGGAGAGCAAGAAAATGGGTTGAAAGAAGAGATTCTAAATCTGAATAACCAAGTAGAAGACGGAAGAAGGAAAGAAGAAAGCATGAAGAAGCAATGCCAAGCCTTGGAGGTGGAGGTAAACATTCTCAAAGCTAAATTAGAAGAAAAGGTTAAACTTTTGAGGTTTCAAGATAGTACTAAGATTTTGGACAATATTCTTAGTAGTCAAAGGTCTCCTTCTATCAAACTTGGTCTTGGTTTTCACGAAACGGTTAAAGGTGAATCTAGTTCACAAGAAAGTGCTAAAGATTCAAAGGATGTCAATACAAAATCTGAAGTGTTGAAAGAAGCAAAAGGTCAACCGACAATCATGAACTCTCAAAAGAAATATTTCCCTCCTAACTATAGAAGCATCAATAATGTTGAATGCTTCAGATGTCATAATTATGGGCATATTGCAGCCAATTGCAGAAGCAGTTTGATTCAGTCACAAAAGAACAGATTCTACACAGAAAGGTACCCTGGTTTCTTCAATGGATATTGTTTTTCATGAAGCAAGTATGGTCATAAAGCAGCTGATTGCAATAGAAGGAAGAATAGAAACACATTATGATCCTTATGCTTACTTTTCTGGTCACATGAGATGTTATGCTTGTAATAAGTATGGTCATGTGGAAAAGGAATGAAGGATGAACAGATATGAGAAATTGGATAACTTCCAGCACACAAATAGAAAGTTCAAACAAATCTGGAAAAAGATGGAGGACCGATCAGAAACGTAGGGAATATTGACCCTACTGCAGTCATCCGCTTCTGAAGCTTACTTCTATGAATGACTGCAGAAGTAATGTGAGATACATTATGGGGATGTATCATCACAGGGGGAGCAATGTATGATGATTCTCATGGTTGATTTGATTATTCTGGTTATATGTATTTCTGACAGAGCATCTGATATGAAGAAGACAGGTACAGGAAGGACAAGTTCAGGGGGAGATGAAGGAATGTGAAAATTTATATGCTTCACTTTCCATACGCAGGTTAGATGAACAAAAGTCGCGTATACACGCGAGTTTCAGCAGACACAGTCGCGTATGCATTGATGATAAGAGAATTTATATGATAGCTGAAGATCTGGAGCAGAGGTTTAGGGGGAGCATCAGTCTGACTGTTAATAACTGTATTATTGACTCTGTATCAACTTATTTTCTCAGTTCTAAATAATGATGAAATGATACTTGGTTTCTTATGTTGAAAATCATGGATGAGCCCGGATTGTTACTTGATGAAGAGTATCTGTTGGATGAGATGGAAGTCTTATGATTCAGAGATATGGACAGATCATGCAGAGTTTGTTGCCGATGACTTGCCGTTGAAGGTGTTCAGGTTGCACAAGTTAAGGAGGAGCCTTGGCCATATGGAAAGGATGCATTGGATGCACATTTTCAGGGGGAGCCCTAGTATAATGCATTGTTGGCATTATGATGGTTCTGATATATGATCTCTCTTGAGGTCTTTCTGGTATTGGTCATGAAAAGTCATATTTTTAATTTGATGAAAAGGTCATGTTGAGACCCATGATGTAAAATTGTAATATTCAGTCATGTAAGGACTTGTCAAATTTGTAAACCCACTTGGTTGGGTATTTGAGTTTCATATGTAAATCCACTTGGTTGGATCTTTGATGTATGTATGAGTCCTTGGTGATAGGAAAAGTCATAGAGTCATGTACTTCATTGAAAATATAGCGTGAACTCAGGGGGAGCATGGTAACTTCAATACACATCAGATCTGCACGGGAAGCAAAACCTTGTCTTGGTTTTGATCCGCCCTTTTCCCTTGATGTCAAAGGGGGAGAGTGACATGGTGTTTGAATAAGGGAAGAATATCATGATGCTTAATGTATCTATCTCCTGTGGTGATCAAACACCATTGTGGTTGCCATCAAGTCCAAAGGGGGAGATTGTTGGCAATATGATGCAGAGTGTTGTCCTTGATGGCAACCCACTTGATAAAGTTGATGGCAACTTGGTCAAATGAGATTGTTGGCTATATGATGCAATGTGTTGTCCTTGATGGCAACCTACTTGATGAAGATGTTCTTGATGGAAGCCTGCTTGATGAGTTGCCTATGATAAGAAACCTATGTGTCAAAGATGTAAGAATGATGTATCTACAGATCAGTTCAGATGTGACAGAGAAAAGAATTCCAGTAAGTACCATAAAAATGATAAATATAATATGTCACAATGTATACGCTACTTTTGTGAAGGCAACCCGCGTATACATACAATGTATACGCTAATTTTGTGAATGGAACCCGCGTATACATTCAGGGTTAACATATACACAGTTTTTATGAGGCGAAGTTGCGTATACACGCGGAAACGAATCTCCAAGTCGCGTATGCCCTTTTGCACTCTAAAATTATGATACCAAGGGGCATTACCATGGTATTGGCCCATTGTATTGAGCACTGGATTATCTAATTGATCCCGTCCAGGAATACCATTGGAGGTTGAGTGGTTTTGACTCATGGTATTGAAAAAGGCTAATGTATATAAGGAGAAGAAGATCATTGTGCAAAGTGTGCAAGATGTCTGGGTTTGAATGAATAATTCTCTCTGAAGTATATCTGTATGGAATGAGTAACAGTTTAATGATAGATCTGAATCTGTGATGCAACTATGAAGAAATGATGAAGAAGGCTATCTAGATCTGAAATGTATTTGTATCTTCTAGATCTGTTTATGAAATGTCTAGATCTGAAATATGGCGAACATCTGTCTAACGTGAAGGGTTAAATCTGAATTGAATATCTGATCTGAAGAAGAATGCTGCTCTATAATGTCTGAAGATCTATATGCTGGTTTGGAACAGTGAAAGCGCGTATATACGCGGATTTGATAAAGAAAAAGCGCATATGTCCAGTTAGAGTTTTTTTCTGAAGTGTGTGCAGAGGTATACGCGGGTTTATATGCATGAAGGCGTGTATATACGCAGGCTCAGTGAAAGGAAAGCGCGTATGATAAACTAGGGTTTGCTGAAGTTGTGAGATGTCTGATCTGTTCTGCTGTCTTGCTGATATCTGTTTCTGATGTGTACTGCTATCCGTCAATGTTGATCTGGGTAGTTCGAATATTGATTATGCTGGTATAGAGCAAGTTGTTGAATTGATGAATGTTCCTTGAGCTTAATTGTGTGGGTTGGATCCAGTGTGAAAATTGATGAAACGTGGTCCATAGAGGTGTTGAGGGTTGTAGCCTTCAGTCAGGGGGTTGTAGCTCCCTTCCAGGTGAGGCTGGTAAACGAGAGCAGGGGGTTGTAGCTCCCTTCGAGGTGAGGCTGGTAAATGAGAGCAGGGGGTCAGTGCTCCCTTCCAGGAGAGGCTGGTAAATGAGCGTAGGTGGGTGCCTGCGTGCTGGTAGGAGTCTGCGCCAGCACATTGTTGTAAGATGTTTTCTCTATAATAAAATATTGAAGGCTGAGACAACGACATCGGTGGTATTCTCCCAATTTGGGTTTCCACCTAAAATCCTGGTGTTCATGTGTGATGATTTATTCTGTTGTTACTGCACATGTTTACTGTTAACTAAACATCAGAAGAATGAATGTTGCATAGATCTAAGTAAAGATTTAATTGCATAATAATATCTCTGTGTATACGCGATTTTGATGAAGGAGATCCGCGTGTATACGCTAGTTGGCTTCAGCAAAGTAGCATATGGGTTTTGAAGTAAGGAAAAGTAAAAAGTTTTGAGTATGCCCTAAATACTGATTCACCCCCCCCCCCCTCTCAGTATTTTTCCCAACAATTATGAACTATTTTTTTGCATTTGTATGTATCTTGTTGGATGCATGTTGATGTCTTAATCCGTCACCCTAATTTGTGGACTATTCCTCTTGTTAGTTCCTGTGATGTATTTTTTCTTGTGTTCCTTCTAATTTTCATACTATTACATGCTTCCAAGAGGCACACTTTCCTTTCCATTCATGTGTTGGAACTGTCATACATTGCACTTGACTCTTTGTAGGGTCACTCACTTGTTCTCATCAAAGAAATCATTCACCACTCTATGCATTTTGGAAACCTAGGGAGATCATTAACACCCCATTGTTGGGACCTCTACTCCAAATGGTGTGAGATCTTGTTGGGAATTCATATCGGGGAGACCCGCTTAATGTTGGTGGTTCCAGCACTGTCAATAAATTTCGAGACAATATTGGCCTGATGTTGAATGTACACCTTGCTAAGAGAAGTGTTGATTTTTTTTTAACATTGGGCAGTTATTCTCCCATGGGGTCACGTTAATTTGTGTATTAGGGGAACGGTGCATTCACCCATGGGGCCATGCTAATTTTGGAAGGGGTGAATGGCCTAGGCATAGAATTTCTCCCATGGGGTCATGCCAATTTGAATACGAGAGAATGATACATTCACCCATCAAGCCATGTAGATTTGGCTAGGGGTGAATGGCCCACGACGCTCAGATTATGGCAGAGGTTGGAGAAATATACTTTTTATGGAGAAGGTTTGAATTGTTTATTGATTGAGGTTTTTCACCCAATAAGGCGCTACACAATTCTTGTGTAATGTTGATTTGTGATGTAGGCTCCATTAGTGAATGGATCTTTTGTGATGAGGATCCACCTAGATGGGTCTCAAATTGACATTAGAGATCTATATAAATAGACAACATGCAAGAGGAAAATTATCAACATAGAAAGCTCAATTAATATTTTCAAGTGGAGAAGAAATTCAACCAAGGATAAATTTTTTGTCTTAGTTCATGTCTCGTATTTTATATCTCTCTCTTGGAGGTTGCACATGTGAGAAGAACAATTTTGACCAGGCAAGTTTTTAGGAACATTAGTTCAGCTAAACATGTGATCTGTGCAACTGAATTTGACTAGTCTCATGTGTGAAAAATTGCTTGAGTTTGATCGAGAGTTTTATCATAGAGTTAACCAATGGCATGTGTGAATCATGTCATAGTCGCACATGTAGCTTTGACTGCAGGACTACTGATCATTGACCACAGGGATGAATTTTACTAGTCTAAAGTTTGACTCTAGGGTTATTTAACCAGGATGATTACCATAGTTGAGTTATTATTTTTTACTGGTTTGACTAGCAATTGTTTTACTAGGTTTGACTCGTATTTTGGCTTGTATATTGTCACAAATTTCTAGGAAAATATTTTATTTTTAAATCTTGCTAAAAGGAAATTTCTGGACTAAAGAAAAGATTGTCGGGGTTTATACCAAGGTTGGGTTTCCTAAGGTAAAAATTTGTGTCTATTATGCATGGCTATCTTTCTATGATATTTACTATTTCCATTTCATTTACTATTGATATTTTTTTATTATAATTATGCAATGATATTAGTGGCATAAAAAGGACTATTTGAAAATCATTAGGAAGTAATTTTCAGGCATAAAATTGTATTCTCCTATACTTTCCATTGAATTTCAACAATATGTAGTTTAGATATTTAGTCACTTAAATTCCAAATTAGTGGTGAATATTTCCCAAATATGTTATAGGAATTCCATTAAAATAATTATTTATTGATGAAATATAGCTTCAATTATTTCCTACCATCAATATATCATCTACACACATTACAGGATATCCAATAGTTTTTCCAATTTTCTTGACAAATAGATTTGCATCATTAATATTATAGTGTTTGAAATTGTAGTATACCTAGGGGGGATAATATAGGGTACAAAGGGAGGTATCCAAAGAAATAATATGATGTAATAATATAAGAATGATAAATAATTGGGCCATAGTTAATAAATAAAGTGGTTAACCCACATTATGTAAGGGACCACATGTAGCTAGGGAATAAAGTGATGAGCCCATTGTATTGGATGTATGGTATTGAGAGACCCATGGTAACTACCCATGGTATTGTATGTATGAAACCTATATAGAGGCTAGAGACTCTCCATTGAGGGATGTCAAGGATTATTGTATTGGCAAGCATATGGCTCGTGGAGTGATTTCCTTCCTTAAGGAGTGAATGTATGGTGTTGCCCTACCTTAAGGGTTTTGATATTAATGAAGATCTGAAGTTTTGTCTTCTATGGTGTTATTTCTTGGGCATATTTTCCATTTCTATATATTTTCTTATCAGATCTACTACAAGTGGTATCAGAGCACTTTTTTGGGCAGAGTTTGGAGATTTGTTTTTTCATTTTTTGTAGGAAATTTTTGGGCGGCGAGTTTGTAGAGCAGATCTGAAAAATTTGGTGAAAAATTTTCAGAAATAAATATCAGATCTGGATTCCTTATCAAAAATTACCCAATTTCAAAAAAAAAATCAGTCGAATCGGAGTCCGGATGAGGGTGATATCGCTGATTTAAATTCAGCTATGTGGCAGAAATGTTTCTGACGGCAATTTCTGTACGGCGGATCTCCTGACGTTTTAGTAGATTCTGGTGCAAAATTTCAGACAACCAATTATAGATCTGAGCTTCCCTTGAAAAATCACCCGATTTCAAAAAAAAAATCGGTCAAATCGGAGTCCGGATGAGGGAGTTATCACTGATTTAAAATCAGCCATTTTTTCAGAAATTTTGTGACGCCGAGGCAGTTGCAGCGCAAATCTGTGTTTCCAGAGTGCCTAAATCGGGATTTCAGCAATATGATTAGATGCAGAATGGCTATTCAATTTTCGAAAACAGGTTATATTAAGGATTCTGAGTTATATTGACCGAGTAATGTCCATTTTAAATTTTTGTCAAAGTAAGTGATTTTCTTCAAAACCCTTACTTTATTTTATGGATTCTCGCAAGATGAAGTCTACAGGAAAAGATGATGGTCCTACTATTGAAGATTTTTTACAATATCACAAGGATCACTACCAAAAAATTTGGATAGGCTCCATAGGGCTTGATATGGAAGATGAGGCAAATGAATGGTGGACCTCACTTGACAGCTCAGTGAGGGAACTTCCCGAGAAACAACTTGAAAAAGTCCTTTTGGACAAGTGGTCACAAGCCGGAAAGAAGGATAGTAAGAGCCATAAAGACTTATTTTCTACTAATATTTCCATATTACAGGTTCATGGACGTATTTAGAAAGAGAACATCATTGTGTCTATCATTCCTAGTTGCAAGCATAATTGTATCAATGTGAATTTGGCAAAAAAATTGCAAGTTCCAGCAAAGCATATTGAAAACACACAGGTTGATAATGAAGATGTTCAAATTTATAAAGATTTGAAGATTTCTATGGATAAGTATGTGTTGCATTCTGATTTTTATGCTTCAGATATGGATGTTGTGAACGTTGTTTTGGGACACCCTTGGATGGAATCCGTTGGTACTGTCAATTTTAATGTGCAAAAGAAATTCATGAAACTCTGGTATAAAAAGAAGAAAATTACATTGCACGATATTTGCATTAAGAACCATGCAGAGACCAGGGAGGCAGAAGCACAAATATCTAATGAGACAGACACATCAGATGATGAGCCTTTGATGGTAGACAGCCAAACACAAACATCAAAGCAAGTACCAACAAAAGAACCTGACACCACTCCATCACCAATAATGGAGGAATTAATGAAAGATGTTCCATCAGTTAAAGCTTCAACATATCACCACCCGCATCACCCAGCAAGACAACAACCAGCAAGGTGGCAACGAATTAGCAACAAGGACAACAACCCCTGGATGACACATAGAGAGGTGCAACGATCCACCCACAACACATCAACACAGAAGAACCACCAGAACCCACTTCTATCTCAAGCGAGCGAGACATCGACCAGATCGAGTATTCAACTTTCTCTGGGATGGCTGGATGCACGTGACTGGTACCAGTGGAATACTCTTTTGAGTAGATCTTATTATTTGTGTTCTTCTTATGTTTCGGGGACGAAACATGTTTAAGGGGGGTGTAATGTAGTATACCTAGAGGGGATAATATAGGGTACAGAGGGAGGTACCCAAGGGAATAATATGATGTAATAATATAAGAATGATAAATAAATGGGCCATAGTTAATAAATAAAGTGGTTAAACCACATTATGTAAGGGACCACATGTAGCTAGGGAATAAAGTGATAAGCCCATTGTATTGGATGTATGGTATTGAGAGACCCATGGTAACTACCCATGGTATTGCATGTATGAAACCTATATAGAGGCTAGAGACTCTCCATTGAGGGATGTCAAGGATTATTGTATTGGCAAGCATATGGCTTGTGGAGTGATTTCCTTCCTTAAGGAGTGAATGTATGGTGTTGCCCTACCTTAAGGGTTTTGATATTAATGAAGATCTGAAGTTTTGTCTTCTATGGTGTTATTTCTTGGGCATATTTTCCATTTCTATATATTTTCTTATCAGATCTACTACAGAAATTCAAGTTCAAAGTATTCTCAGTGATTTTTGTTTTTTAACATTAATGAGTACATTCCACTAGGCGCAATCGGTAACTTCGTAGGAACGACTGCCACTACTCCACCATTACTAGAACTATTTCATCAATTCCACACAAGCCAACATATCTCCTAAGACTTGAACCCATGCCACTTGGGACACAAACCATGAACCATAACACTTGAGCTAAACTCCTTTGAATGGTTAGTTAAATTTTCATACCAAGATCACAGTGCATATTTTAGGTAATGAGGATTTAATGAGTTTACATACTTTATGTTCTTGTCACTTCACATCAAAACCTTATATTTGATACATGGAGTCATTTATTTCAAGTATCAATTTAAGAAAGTAGTCTTCACATCCATTTAATGAAACTTCCATCCAGTATGTGTTTTCAAGAAAAAGAGAGTGTGGATGGTGTCCTCTTTTACCATAGGGGAAAACTTCTCCTTGTATAAATTATGTTGTATAATTGTTACTTCTCATGAAATTTTAATCTAAATCGCAAGACACAATCCTACTCTATTACTCTGTGGAATTCAATTCACAATTTACAACATCAATCACAAACATGGACTGAGAAATAACACACATGTACACAATATTTTTCCAGGGGAAATAAATATGATACAAAACCCTTTTCATACTTGCATTAATCTCATGAATAGATATTTATTACAATTTCTAGCTCAATCTAAGCTCAACCTGCAAGTGAATAACCTGTATCTCTACTCATTGATAAAATTTGAACTAGACTTAGTCAATTGTTTCCTCTTCTTGAGCCCCTATTTCCCTGCGTAAATCCCAAGGAATCATAACCCTATTATTTAGGAATTTACCTCCAATTTATTGTAAAATTATCAAGGTTGATCATATGACTAGATGCAACACATGTACACACAAGACTAGTCTACAACTGATGTTACACTGCTTTGGAATCTCCACCACAACTGGGGAACTCGAATTATCTACATGCACTAGCTATTTTGGGTTGATTGATACTTTAACTAGATTATCACTGAGTTATACTACTATCCCACTGCACAAATAACATTCCACAGTTCCTCCAACACTTAGAACTATTTTGACTAAAAATAACTTGAAATAACTATCCTTGACTGCTAAAAACTAACAATCACACATGCTGAATTGAAATCTAAATCCTTTGACTCAAATTTACCGAATTAACTTAGTGAAAAGAGCCATGTCACACAAGTTAACTACATCTAAGTTGTTTGCTGACATGGAAATTCAATTTTTCTCAATTTGGCCAAGACAAAGTCAAATTGAGACTTTCTTGCTAAATTTTTCAACACTCCTCTCAATCAAGGTTTTCTTTATGTGCAAATCCTTTTACCATTATGCTTTTCACTTATCATGTGATCCATATAAATTGTACTTATTCTTGTAGACCCACTTCCATGTCCCATTTTTGTTGAGAGCATTGTTATAGGTCAATTTGGGCGCCATTCCCAATGACCTGGTTAACTGGGCATCATCTCTAGGACCAATGATCAAGGGTCTATCATTCCCTATCATTTCAGTTGCTACATGCCCTAAGACAAGAAACAAGAAAAATCAAGAAAAAATTTCATCAAGAAAAGGTTTCCATGGTTTTAAGCTTACTATATAACATATGAGAGCTCACCAATGCAAGCTCTAAGGGGCCTAAGTGCATTGCATGTGTAGGTATCCCCATGCAAGGCTACTCTGCAAAACAATTCCCGACATTCACAGGTGCGTTGGTCACATTAGGAGTGCAATTCTCATTGTTCTGAAATCTCCGCTTGGCCAATGCCTTCTAGAAGATTTCACATGTGTCAAGCTTCGGATCCAAGTGTCCATTTGACATCTACATGACTGGAAACATGTGTTTCCTATTTTTGGAAAGTTATTGATTGCAAAATAACCTACACTTCATCTATAAATTGAGCATAGATCTAAGTGCCTGAAGGAGGAAGAATTTGAGTAGAGAAATGTTGGAGAATTTTAAATTGAGAGCTTGATTTGTGAAGCTACTACTAGAGAGATTTATACTTTGATGAGGCCTGGGAACGTTGCTGGAAGGTCACTTCAAATCAATCACTAGGTTGTAACCTCTCCTTCTATCATCAATAAACAATACTGGTTATTTTTCCCTATATGCATCTGTATTGACTTGGATTTTCCATATTGCAAGATCTTGGTTGATGTATATGGTTTATGCTTACTGATTTAGCTAGCTTGCTTGAATATATATCTATATTATTGCATCTTCTATTGTTTCAATGTTCTTTCTTGTAGGAAGAATTCGGCCTACAAACTGCTTGAATTTGAAGCTGTAGCGGAAGCGACAAAAGGATCCATCTGGAAGCGAATGAACAAGTAAGCCTCCAATCCTCTCTATGTATTTGTTCTGAGTTAGGAGAAATAGTCGTATAGTCTTTCACATGTTGTTCTAGACTATCACTTGTCTAGGGAAGCATGATTTATCCGTAATTCAAAATTCTAGCCTAACAAATTGGCGACTCCACTGGGGATAATTTCTCTTAGTTCTAGGTGTTAGAGCCTCTGATTTGATTTTTTTATCCACCCAGTAGTTGTTTCACATAAAGATTAAACTTTTTCAGAGCTTAATTTGCAAAGACAATGAGTTAAACAGTAGTATTTTTCTTTTTCTACTACGCCCAACGCACCCTTAGACAGGACACAGTTCTTTGCAGAGCACTGTCTCCCTTCCTAGCCTGCATTACAGAGCACTATCTCCCCTTGGAGACTGCGTTGACTCCTGAAAGTGACCAAATTACTTTGAATTTGACTTTGCAACTTGTTTCAGTTTTGTTTGTTGCTGTGAAAAGTTTGATGCTAAATTGACCAGTGACTCTATATACTTCTTCTCCTTTGACTGAAAATTTGTTCAATGTTGTTTTAAAAAAGTTTTTCTTTATCATTGACAAGTTGATTTCAAAGTATTTTTTATGGTCACATTAAGAATCATTTGCTTTCGAAATAGGAAATTGTCATAAAATCTTCATATCCTTGATAGGAGAAATTGTTGTTGAAATCCTCGTTTTTCCTTCAAAAGAGAAATTTTTGTTTGTATTCTTCGTTTCTCAAAAGTAAAAAACATTTGAATTATTGATCTAGTGTACCTAGTTTCTTTTCTGCATTCATAACATTAAAGAAACTGAAAAGAAAAAAATGCATTTACATGTAGGATTGTGTGCGTTTTTCAAAAGGAACATTAGAAAATCTACATTTAGTTTGAGATTCATTGATTTTTTGCTCTCAAATTATTTTCTCTCTTCCCTTAGTAGTTAGGTTCTTCATTGAAAAAGCTGAAAGTGAAAGTTTGTTTATCATTCTTAGCTTGCATTTTAGGAATTTCATACACATCATTGCGGTGAAATTTTGAAAGCAAATTTTTTAAGCAAGATCAACATAAAATTAATCTCAATTTACTTAACAATGCTTTGGAACCATAACGATAACATTTAGAAGGTCTAGGCTAGAGACATGTTCTGGCGTCATAAAACATAGTAGTTGTCGTTAAATTGTCTGCAATACATTCTGAGTGTGATACCTCACTCAACGTACGTAAGTATATCATAGCTCATCCACGTAATTTCGGGTATATCGGGTGGTGTTACAGTACGATAAGTATAAAGGGGTGCTCTCACTGTGCGTTTTTGCATTAGACAGTGCTAATATGGACTTGGGCCACCATGTAACTTCGGGTATATTTGGGAGGAAAAATTTAGGTGCTATCCATCCATAGTTAACCGAGTCAGCCGCCTTGAAATTATGATACACCAAACACAACATTCAGGGAGATTAACTACCCATACTTCTTGGTTCGCCAGGATGTATTTTACAGTTCATAGTTTCTTGGTAAACCCTTTTGCCTACCATTACCTTCTTTTTGTTTATTTGTTTTAGGATAAAATAAATCAGTAATCGTGGAAGAAAAAAATCATATCCCCCATTTTTCGTGCAGATTAGCTTTAAAACCACCTTTACCACTGGAACTTACTTCTGGTAGGCAAAGGCGATCACGATCTGTAAAATCAAGTACAATTCGCACCTCTGGCGAAAGATCATCTTTTAACCCAGAGTTAGCTCAAATTGTTTCCACACATCTCAGTTCATCTACTGTTGTCAAAACAGAGTCTTCACAGCTACTCGTGGTCACGATCCATTCAATCCCTGAGACCATACCTCCTGGACCCGACGTTTTTCAATCAAAAATTGATCCAGATCCTATCTCTTCTTTTCCAGAACATCTGAATCCTGAAGTCGAAAAATCAGAAGTTGTTCCTACCTTGGTCATCCCACAAATTTATGTAGCTATTGAAACTCCTATATCACA
This sequence comes from Pinus albicaulis, assembly GCA_034641835.2. Classification (NCBI taxonomy): domain Eukaryota; kingdom Viridiplantae; phylum Streptophyta; class Pinopsida; order Pinales; family Pinaceae; genus Pinus; species Pinus albicaulis. Next base: position 247,000,812 of record CM076573.1, on the reverse strand, counting down.
CAGTCAACAATCTAAAATATATTTTGGGCCTGACGATGAAGTTCTTCCTCTTGGTTTAATTGCAATTGAAGAAATCCCACAAGACGATACACCTTTAGCTCCAACCCATTTTGGGGGGGACCTTTACCTGTACCAGTATTTTCCTCAATCATTTCCAGCTGCTTTTGTTGATCCTATTTCCATTCAATCTCCCATCAATTTTCGACGATATACATTTGGTCAAACAACCATGTCTGAACTAGCATCTTTGGTTGGGTTTGTTGTTCCAATTACGTCAACTCCTACCCTCGCTACTCCGTCAATGTTCACAACCTCACCAGAGTCATATTTTCATGGTGGCCCTTTGGTCCCAACAGGTTACAAATCATTATATGGCACTTTCTCTAGTGCATCTTCATGCTCGTGGTCTTTACCAATGTCATCATCTGGTTTTTTAACTGGTAGTCCTATAGTTAGTACTGAACGACTTAATTCATTACATCCATCATCAAGGCAATATCAAGTCAGTCATTTTGGGTCAGTTCCTTTATGTACCATATCAACTGGACTCCCAACATTCGAGGAACAATATTTTCCATCTTATTATCCTCCTTATGCTGGGGGGAAACCTTTGGTCACCCAATATGACAGTAAGTCACTTTTTGTTCAAACTAATGTTGACATGAATGTTTGTCAATGGAAGCCTACTATGCCTATCCAACCAGAAATGGTTGTACACTCGTATCAACCAGTTCAACCTATTAAACCCACTTCATTACCACTTGTTAATACATATATATCCCTGTTACAAAATCAAAATATTGTACATCAACCTTCTTAGGCGAGCTCTTCAACCTAATATCATCAAATTTTGGGTCCATAGACTCAAAATCCTTTGGTTAATTTACAACATGTATCAGGAATTATTTATTCACAAGCTAGTGTACCATTTTATGGAGTGTCACAAACGCAACCTGGTTATACATATCAATCAAATCCAACTTATACTAATTTGGGTTATAACATTGGTGGACAGATCCCTTTGCAACCAAAGATGCAAATTCCTCAAACTTCATTTCAACAAGTATCATATCTATATTTTGGTCAACATAATTCTCAAATGTTTGCCATGCAGAAAAACCCATATTTGGGTTACCGGCAACAGATTCCATATGCTATTCCTCAAAGACCTGTTGCCCAAGAAATTCCATCTTACCCTGGCTATGCTCAACCTGACCTTAATAGACAGTTTCCTTTTGTTGCAACCTTGGAATTACTAGATTTAAACTGGTTAACCAATGATCCTATAAATTATGCTCCTTGGTGGCCGGTGATACCACATAAATTACCCTCCAATATTCATAAATTCAATGGAAACCCTGGAGAATATCCATCGACTCATGTCAGGACTTATAATTTATGGTGTTTATCAAATTCCTTGAATGATGATTCTGTTCGACTACGTCTTTTCCAGCGTACGCTTACATGTTCGGTTGCTAAATGGTACATTGAGTTACCTAGAGCTTCTTCTGACAATTTCACTGCCTTATCTACTGTCTTTTTGACCCATTTCCAGTTATCGATCAGATACGAAACTAGAATGGAACTCTTGACCAACTTCAAACAGAATAATGCTGCTCACATTTCCGATCATATTCATGAGTGCCTTCGTCGCCGATGAATGGTTAAGACATTTCTTCCCGATCAGATTCTTGTTGAATGACTCATTAAGTCCCTGTTACCATCTATAACTGAGGATGTGGCTAAAGGTGGCGTCGTCATAGAAGAGAGAGTTATCGCTCATGCCCAGTATTTAGACTTGATTTACACTCAGTCCGGCATGCTCTATGAAAAAATTCCTAATGCACTGCGATCTAATTTCAATGTTCCTCCTCAAATAAAGGAATCTCATGCCAAAGATGGCTTGATAGGCACTGCAAACACACACCACACTATTGCATCTGATCCTACTCCTACTTTCAAAATTAATGTTGTGTCATTTGACAAAGGCAAAAGTGACAAGCAACCAGGAAGTAAGAAAAAGGGGAAATCAAAGAAAAAGCAAACTTCTAACTCGCAGGAAAGTTCATCTGATCAACTGTCAAGACCACAAAAACCTCGTTATCCATGCATACTATATAACGAGGAAAAATTTGTTATGGATTTTCCTCACCATGCTGAAGTCTCAAAAATCATCAAGACTTCACATGCATTAGCTGTGTTGACAGACCCATTTCCAAATCCAGGCACTAATTTGGTTGCTATGCATCCAGCTCCTAGTTCCCAAGTGTTAATGTTATCCAATACAAAACCTTCATAAGATATTTTGGTGTCGACGCGGAATAAAGACTATGGTAGTCTGGCCACTAATCAACCTACTACCTCAACAACAAGTCCATCTAATGAATCAGTACCACCTACTATTATTTCTAACTTTACAATTAAGCTACCAAAGGGAGTAATTCATAAATCGACATATAATCCTCAAGAAAGAGCTGCACACAATTATAATATAGTTGAATATTTGGCTCAATCCCCTTCAGCTATGTCTGCCCTTGAGGTATTACAAAATTGTCCCTCCCAGAAGCAGACTTTATTGTCGGCCATTGCTGGAATTGATCCAACTGATTCTAATCTTGTCATCTTTAATCATACATGCTATGTGCCACAGCTACCAGCAGAATTGGCATTCTCCATCCAAGTAAATGTTTTCAACACCTTGTTCATTGCACTATTATTGATGAGGGAGAATCTACATGCATTATGTCTCTAAACTGTTGGAAGTCACTTGGCTCACTGCGATTATCACAATCATCCACGACGTTGAAGGATTTTAATGGAAGAATATATAAACCTTGTGGTATTATCAATAACCTGCATGTTGAATTAGGGGGAAAAACATTAAATATTGATGTTGAGGTTGTTGATGGACCCCTTGGCTATAATATTTTACTTGGAAGACCATGGGTATATGCAATTACTACCATTGTTTCTACATATTTTAGAATGATTCCCTTTCCACATAAAGGTACAATCACATTCGTTAATCAATTATTCTTTGCCTCCACTTCGAAGGTAACTGGAAGCGTTCCATTTGTTCACTTACCCCGACTAGAAATTCAGAACATTGGTGTAGGACTATTAAAGGATTCCACTCTTATGGGAAACTTTGCATTACTGCCACCCGCGATGTCGGCAGAAATTGCAAGTATAAGGACCTGCTACATGATCTCTTCCACTCTATTTGGCTTAAGGGAGAATACTGGTGACTCTGAAATTTCTATGTTGGATGATGTTTTAACGCCTAGCCCTATTGAGCAAGCATAGCAATCAATCTATTTGGCTTGGGCGGAAAATCCGAAATCAGCGTCACCGAGTGTTTGGGTTAATCATTCCTTGGATTTTGGTACTCCATCTGATCCATTTTCCTTAAAATTTTTGACAGATGAAAATATTTTGGAATCTATTATGTTAGAAGGAGAACCATGGGAATATTATCATCATCATTCCCATATTCCAAATTATGAAGAAAATAATCTCAGTGAACTATATCACCCATCCATCAAAATTTTATTTTTGAATTCTTTTCCAATTAATGCAATCGATTCTGAGCGAAACTTATCAAATATTGAAGAAACAATTACTATCGATATTTCGACCAAACCTGGCATTGTAGAAAATATTCATGTCGGTGTATCTTGTTCTCTATCATAACTTGATTCATACCGCTCTCTTTTTCATGAATCTCATGACATATTCGCTTGGTCTTACGAGGAAATTCTAGGCATAGATACTAGTATAGTTGAACACACTATTAATATGTATCCTAATGTCAAACCAGTGCGTCAACGGCTTCATCATGTTCATCCGAAGAAAGCCGCTACCATCAAAGCAGAAGTTGAAAAAGTTTTGCATGCTGGTTTCATTTATCCTATTCCGCTAACTGAGTGGGTTTCCAATATCGTTCCTGTTATGAAAAGGAACCATTAGAGTGTGCGTCAATTATTAGGATGTTAATCATGCTTGTCCAAAACACAACTATCCTACTCCCTTTATTGACTAGATTATTGACGATTGTGTTGGATGCGAAATATTCTCGCTTATGGATGGATTTTCCGGCTACAATCAAATCAATATCTGCCCAGATGACCAACATAAGAAAACATTCATCTGTCCCTAGGGCACATTCACTTATAGGAAACTTCCCTTTGGTTTAAAGAACGCTGGGGAAAATTTTCAAAGAGCAATGGATTATGCTTTAAACGACATCAAGAACATTGTTCAACCATATCTAGATGATATACCAGCTCATTCACAAAATCAAACTGATCACCCGATGCATTTGAGAGCCATTTTCTTACATTGCCGACACTATAAGATACACCTCAATCCACATAAATTTGTGCTTTGTGTTGGTTCTAGTCGATTTCTCAGACTCGTAGTCTCAAAATAAGGAATTCGAATAGACCCACTGAAGGTTCAGGCCATTCTTGATTTTCCTGCACCATCAAACTTACTTCAGATATAGAAACTTCAAGGAAAGGCTTACTTCCTGACAAAGTTCATTCCAAACTATGCCGAAATGGCTAAAGGATTTACTCGATTATTGAAAAAGGGGGTTCCCTTCCATTGGGAACAAGTTGCGCAAGCTTCTTTTGATGCTCTCAAGGACACTCTTGTCCGAGCGTCATTAATGTATCCTCCAGATTATCAAAATGATTATTTACTATATATCACTACAGCTGAAATGACCATTGCTATGGTTTTGGTCCAAGTAGAAGATGGAATTGAACATCTGATCTATTATTTGAGTCTTAATCTCAATGATATGGAAGTTAAGTACTCGTATGTGGAGAATCTTGCCTTGGTAGCTGTTCAAGTTGTCCAAAGGTTTCGCCATTATATCCTGCTCCGAAAAACAACAATAGTTTCAGATTGCAACCTCATGACTTATATCTTATCACGTCAATTGCTGGGGGGAAAATATTCAAAATGGATTTTCATTTTACAGGAATTTTATTTGGAATTCATCAAATCCAAGTCAAATAAATCTTTACTTTTGGCTGAGCTTCTCTATGACCTTCCCTCTGATAGTACTCCTACTACGTCGTAACCATCTATTCTAGACGATTCTTTGTTTCTGATCGGATCATCTGACCCTTGGTATGAGGATTTCATCATTTATCTCCAAACCCAAATTTTTCAACATAATACCTCTCACTATGAACAACGACATATTCGATACCAAGCCAAAGATTATCTAATTGTTAGCGATACACTTTATCGTCATGGTGTCGATAACATTTTAAGGAGGTGCCTCACTCATTAGGAGGCCAAAAAAGTGTTAAATGATTGTCATGCTGGGGCTTGTGGTGGACACTTATATAGATATGCTACCGCGCAAAAAAATACTCTGCGCCGGTTACTTTTGGCCTACTATTTTTTAATATTGCATCCTCGCAGTCAGAAGTTGTCATGAATGCCAGATTTTTGATCATAAAATCTGCAAACCGCCAGTACCAATGCATCCTGTTGTCTCTGCTGGACCATTTACGAAATGGGGAATTGATTTCATGACCTGTAACCCTCCTTCATCTGGGTGGCATGGTTATATTATTGTCATAGTTGACTGTTTTACCAAATGGGCTGAAGCGATGCCTACATTTAATAACACAGGACACATAGCTGCATTGTTTTTCTTCAACCATGTTATTGCATAGTTTGGGGTCCCACAGGTTATAGTTACTAATCACGGGAAACATTTTCACAACCATATGATGTCTGAATTGACTGCCAAGTTAGGATTGTCGCATGATAATTCTACTCCTTATTATCCACAATAAAATGGACAAGTTTAGGCTATTAACAAAATTATTAAAAGAAGGCTTCAACGAATTATAGGAGTCTGTAAAAGGAACTGGCACTTGATCCTGTACTCTGTCTTGTGGGTGTATCGAACCTCGGTGAGAAATGCAATTGGATTTACTCCTTTTCAATTGGTGCATGGTTTGGAAGCTATCTTACCAATCCAATTGAAATATCATCGTTAAAACTTGTGATAGACTTGTTACCTGACACCTCATAAGAAGAAGCGTGCCTCCTTAACCTCATCCATATTGATGAAATTCATCGTGAATCCCAATTGGCCAACGAAGCGCATAAGAGTCGTATAAAGGCGCAATACGACACAAATGTCCAGCCTCACATCTAATCAAAGGGCGACTTGGTCATTCTTTACGATCAAGAAGATGATGTAATAGGTACAGGGAAATTTGAGGCATTATGGCATGGCCCCTATATTTTCAAAAGAGTTCTTGCTAAGGGTGCCTACGATTTAGTTGATTACGATGGGATTCCATTGGCACAACCTAGAAATGGGTTTTATTTGAAATGTTACTATGCTTAATCATGAGTGTAGTAAGCATATGAAAGTACCCTTCACTGTACCTTCTATGTAATGCAGGTTTCGATATTCAGGGGTGTATTGCCCTCATTTTGGGCAGAATTTACCCTAGGAGCCCTAAAACCCTAAAAATTTGCAAGGAATGGGAATGAAATGAATACTAAAAGAAAGAGGAGGTTCATGCTACTAACCTGGATCAAACGGAGATGGAATCCGTCCACAGAAATGACCGCAATCAATGACTGAAGTTCGGGTGAAAAATCAGGTTCAGAGCTCCAAAATGCAAATGGTAACTATGGAATGGTAAAAATGAATAGTGAAACTACTTTATATAGTCATTTAATTGTTTTCAAGTTAAATTTATTGCTGTTACTATAGTTTTATTATGTTTTTATCATGAAAGAGGTATTTTTAATATATTTGATGTTGTTCTAAACATGAAATACAACTGATGAATAGATTAGTCGTGCAGATTCATTTCAAAGAAAGACTTGACCATAAAGCATACTTTTTCTCCTTATTTTTCAAGATTTTTTCAAAATGAAAAAGGATTTGAAGCGCACTTTTATCTCTTTTTCAAGCTTCGTTAACAACAAAAAGGGACCCCTGGAGTCTTCTTTCAAGTCTTTTCAGACTCCGATAATGTGAAAATATTTATGAGCACTTGTCTTTTCGCGCTCGTTAAATTAAATTAATTGATATTTACTCAGCATAATTTTAACCCTTTTCCAGACTGATATGGATTATTTACGAAAAATTAATACCTTGGTTAAACATGACCAAAGAGGTTCTTTCAGATATTATTTTACACTATTTTGGATCTCAGAGACAAATTTACGAAAAAGTACTTTTGGAGTTCTCTTTCATCCTTTTTTTCAGACTCTCTAAATATGAAAAAGGACCAGGCTATCATTTCCATTAAGCTCGTTAAAGCATAAAATAGTGACTGGCTTGTCGATCATGGAAAGAATCGAGTTTGATTCATCGCTAGACTCTAAATTATTAGATAGTGATACTTTATTCGCTCGAAGGGTTGAATTATAGATCAAGAAAATGTTATCCTCATCAAGCTTGTTAAAAAATAAAGAGGTACTCATCGACAAATGACTAGGGAAAATTTGGGAAAAGTAAGCAAAATTTTTTATTTGGTAGCAAGTCGCTCTTGAACATGAAATTTCTTTCACTCCATGTCCATGACTGTTTGGGTTGGGTAATCATCTTGACGGTTCATTCACACCTATGGTTCATCATACCTTCACTTTGGTTTTGGGTCAACGCTGCCAACTCATCACAGTGTCGTTGATATGTTCAAGAGAAGTCATCCAGTGATTAAAAACTCATCCTTCTGCAATAATCGTAAACCTTCATTTTCATGACTGTCATCCCTAAAAATTTCTATATCAAGTCATACCCTTGTCTCGGAAATTAGTAACTACTATTTTGCAATAAGGTGACTTCCTTTTGACGACAAATCAATATCCAGGAAGTGCACTTAGAATCATTAGATTCCAGTACCATGAGGCTTGTTACAACATCAACAATATCCTCCCTTCTGGACTTTGACCGAAAGTTTTTTTTTGGCATTCGACATCAAATCATCTATTAATGCCTTAAAAAATGTACTGCAGTACCTTGAGGGCCATTGACATTAATGGTGGTTCTCTCGCATTTGTTAACAACTCACATTATTGGCTGGTAATCAAACGATGTATTTCCATGTTCGACTACAAAATATATATTCGCATGGCTAGACTTGTACCCGAATGATCAAGTGAACGAGATAAGAAGACCTTTGATATAGTTTCAGCCATTCCAGCTGCAATTTCAGGATTTTTGTACACATCATCTGTATGGTGACCTTACATGCAGATTGTCATCTAAACATGGGCCTATATATGTAGGCATGTCTGCATCTGGGTAACATTCCAATGTAAACGACTTTCTGAATTATGTATATTTTATTAGATTGTTTATGTGTTGAACATGGGAATGCCTACCCTCATTAGTTATGATCAAAAGAGGACATATCATGATGTAATGTATTGCAAGATTGATGCAAGTGACCACTCCGCTTCGTTTCCAGTCTCATCACAGTGTAAAGCATATCAATAAAATGTTCTTATTATTTGGATCTCATGCTTTAGGGGGAAATTGTTATAGGTCAATTTGGGTGCCATTCCCAATGACCTGGTTAACTGGGCATCATCTCCAGGACTGATGATCAAGGGTCTATCATTCCCTATCATTTCAGTTGCTACATGCCCTAAGAAAAGAAAAAATACAAATCAAGCAAGACTTTCATCAAGAAAAGGTTTCCATGGTTTGAAGCTTATTATATAACATATGGGAGCTCACCAATGCAGGCTCTAAGGGGCCTAAGTGCGTTGCATATGAAGGTAGCCCCATGCAAGGCTTCTTTGCAAAGCACTTCCTACATTGACAAGTGCATCGGTCACATCTAGAGCAAAATTCTCATTGTTCTAGAATATCAACTTGGCGAGTGCCTTCTAGAAGAGTTCACGTGTGTCAAGATTCGGATCCAAGTGTCCATTTGAAATCTACATGTCTGGAAACATGTCTTGCCTATTTTTGGAAAGTTATTGATTGCAAAACAACCTACACTTCATCTATAAATTGAGAACAGATCTAAGTGCCTAAAGGAGGAAGAATTTGAGTAGAGAAATGCTAGAGAATTTTCAATTGAGAGCTTGATTTGTGAAGCTACTTCTGGAGAGATTTATACTGTGATGAGGCTCGGGAACGTTGCTAGAAGGTAACTTCAAATCAGTCACTAGGTTGCAACCTCTCCTTCTATCATCAATAAAGAGTACTTCTTATTTTTCCCTTTTTGCATTTGTATTGACTTTGATTTTCCATATTGCAAGATCTTGGTTGATGTATATGGTTTATGCTTTACTGATTTAGCTAACGAGATTGAATAGATATCTATATTATTGCATCTTCTGCTGTTTCAGTTTTCTTTCTTGTAGGAAGCATTCAGCCTACAAACCACTTGAATTTGAAGCTACAGCGGAAGCGACAGAAGGAGCCATTTGGAAGTGACTAAACAAGTAATCCTCCAATCCTCTCTATGTATTTGTTCTGAGTTAGGATAAATAGTCGTATAGTCTTTCACATGTTGTTCTAGACTATCACCTGTCTAGGGAAGCATGATTTATCCGTAATTCACAATTCTGGCCCAACAACCATCATACTCCTTTTGCATTTCTTCTTTCCACTCATCATGAGAAGCAACCTCTTCAAAGAAGTTGTTTCAAAATTAGTAAATAAATACAATTCAAAATCATATGAATCACCCATATTATATACATCACATGCATTATAATTATCTGTGTCACCTCCATCTTGTTTGATGGAACCTTTGGATCTGGTTTTTGATACCTCATTAAGACAAACACTTTCACGTGTTTTGATAGGCCAGTTTGGTATAATTTTCTAGGATGTTCAAGGTTGCTCCACTTATTTATATTGCTTCAATATATCAGAATTCAATCACACCATTAAAACAATATTTATTTATTTGATGAAGTAGTTAGGACTTATTGAGAGGGAGATAGTGCTTCAAAAGGATATTCTAGAGATTGAACCAAGCTAGGGATCCCCCCTTCATGATATGGAATCTCAACATCAATTTCACGATATGTCTTTACATGATTGAATATATCCAAATGGCCAAGTTGATTCTCAATAGTTTTTCAGTTTTGGAATATTTAATAAAAATACATATCTATAAAGAGTAAATTTCTTATATACCTCATTGTAAAGGTGATATTTATTGGTGGTATTTGAATACCCCAATAAGATGCACTTTCGAATCCTTGCATCAAGTTATTTATTTTTTCCTTTGAATCAAGGCATATTAGATGGAACCAAATACCTTGAGATGCTTCAAAAAAGGAATGTGTAAATACTAGGTTTCATAAGGAGTCTTATTTCAAAGAGCATGATATGGAATTGATTTTCACATATACTGTACATAGAGCTACATCATCCCAAAAAAATAACTTCAAAATTTTGAAAAACATCATGGAAAATACCATATCCAAGATAGTCCTATTCATTCTTTCAACTGCACCATTTTGTTGAGTATTGTACAAAATTGTGGTTTCTTATTGAATCCCATTCCGGAAAAAATATTTTTCAAATTAATTAGTTGTATATTCTCCTCCATTATTAGAACAAAGAGAGCCAATATATAATTGTGCTTCATTTTGAATCCATACATTTTTTTTTTTAAATTTCAAAAGCTTGATATTTATATTTTAATAGATACACCGAACACATCCTAATGTAATCATTAATAAAAGTCATCATGTATTTATATATATTAAAAAATGGAATATGCATGAGGCCACAAAAAGCAGAATGTACTAGTCCAAGTTCTCTACATTCTATAGAAGAGGAATCATGACAATACCATTTTATATGATTTTCAAGGATACAATCATCAAATTTATTCAATATCATAGAAGTAGAAGGAAAATTAGAAACACCAGTTTTTTAGTAAACAAAGTTTGTTATAATTAATATATACAAATTTAGCAAAACATAAACTATTATATAGCAATGTATCTTTTGTGATGAGAGAGGTATGTATATTTTTTGCATGAGTAGATGTCCTTTTCAACTTCAATAGTCCTATATTCTCCACTCCAGTCATGAGAGGGACCAAATCTCTTGAGATACAATTTTTTTTTAGTCTAAAACATGAAGAAATATTTTCCACCTCAAGAGATTTGATCCCTCTTTGTGATTGATAGATGTTGATTAGGATGGATATATGGTGGTTTCTTAAACATACAGAAACATTATGAATCAACTCCATTATAATCAATGAAGGAATTACACATCTCCTTTGTTTTTACCAATAGACCAATAAAATGTTTTAACCATAATAAAATTTTATTTGCAATTTCTTTATATAATATATAGTTAACATTGAAATATTTTATTTAACATTTGAATTGAAATATTTTATTTATGGTCCAAATTGTCAATGCTAAAATATTTTGTTGTGTTTAATATATTTTTTAATACGTATTCCATTTATCTCTATAGGTATTTGATATTCTTGTATTTATCTATCATTGATATTGAAGTAGTTTACTTAATGTGCAGATTGAAATATGTTATTTATGACCACATTGAAATATTTTTTAAGTGTCATATATCAATTCCATATTAAAAATTGAATGAAATACACATCTTTCTTATTAAAAAATAACTAAATGTTTTTACCTTCAATCACTTTTAATATTTATATATCATGTTGATATAAAATTATTTTATTTGAAGTGGGAAGTCAAATATTTTATCTATGGTCAACATTAAAATATTTTTTTGTACATACTAACTTAGATCCATCTTAACAGTGGATCTATCAGGCATAGAGAGGGATCAAATATCTTGAGGTGCATACCTCTTTTTGAGTGAAAAAATTGAAGAAAGTTTTTCACCTCGGGATATTTAATCCCTCATGGTTCTTGATAGATACAAATTTAGGATGGATAAATGTTGGTTTCAATTGTGTGCAACCACACAAAATTTGTTGACTTTATGATTGATTTTATCATTTTAAATATGTTAAATATGTCTAAAATTAATAATAATCATTTTAATATGGGTATTTAATAAAAATACAGTTCCTGCAATGTGCATGAGATGTAGAAAATAATGATGTATTCCGTTATCAAAGGTCCAAGGTTAATAACATAGATTGTTTATAACTTGAATGACGAAAACTAGTGAAACACATTTTTTTATTACAAAACTGGAATGTTACAAGGTTGAATGATCGAAACTCTGAATAATAAGAATTTCGTTCATTGTAAATAGTTTACATTGTGATCAATATCAATATCCCTAATTCTTTTCTTATAGTCACACCTGCTACTTTTTCCATATTTTCATACATATCACATGAAAATGACTACTAAAATCATAGAACATTCAAATATTTAACTTGATATATTGTAGTAAATGTCATATATTGTCTTTCTTTCTTCCAAATATTAATAATAACACTTTCCAATGTCAATACTTGTTACTTATGAATTGTTAAGCCCAAAGAAATTTTCAAAGGAAGTTGTTTTCTATTACCTCTTTCAATATGTGTGTACAATAGGAATTGTTTGAGGGGATGATTCATCCCATGATACTACCATATATTTATCAAGTCTCACTAAAACTTATTTGGATGGTTATGGGGGTGAAATTCTAAGGTTATATAATTTTTTTTCTAAAACTTCAAGAGCACCATTTATGATTCTTGCATCAAACCATATGTTTGACATAAGCATCACTTGAGATCCAACTACAATAAGTGACTCAAGTTCCATTTCCTCATAATATTTTTCCATGTAGATGTTTCTTTCATTTTGTTACAACATTGGCTACAATGGGACAATTTAGGTTTCTAAAAGAAAGCTTATTGTGGTTTTTGACATCATAGTTTGTTGCAAACAAATGTATTTTATCATAAAATGACTCTTTTGTGAAAGAATAAAAGTATGTATTTGTATAAATCATAAGTAATTTTCACTATTACATAGTTGGTGTTTCATCCCTTACATTCATTAATAAATGATGAAAACATTTTTTCTCATTTCTCTATTCATGTTACCAAAAAATAGTATCAAGGGTCATAACAATTCCGAATGAGTTCCATAGTTCTTTAAGAATACCTTCATATGAACATATAGGTTTATACATAACAGATGGATATTTTATAAAATCATTAACCAATATAATTTACCTCCCAAAAAAATAAATGTTACCATTTTTAGGAAAATCGTATTGAAGTCTCATATGAACGTTAACATATTTATTCTAATGAAAGTAATTTCATATATATAGTTACATTTCACATGCCTCATCTCTTTTTGTAATGTAAATAAATATGATACTTATAGATATATTATGTCTTTGATTTGTTGTTAAAATGCATAATGAATTGTTGTTGCAAATATGTTGAAAGGTGCAACCCTTGTAGGATCTAAAAGAAGTATGGACTCTTTTTAGGAATGGAATTCGTTTCAAGGAGATATTAATAGCTCCAATGAAACAAGGCTTTCATTTTCTTGCAATTCCTTGGATTATCAATGAAATGGATCAAACCCTAAGATATAATGGTCAAGGATGATATAAAATGCACTTCTTTTCTTAACCCCTAAACATTCAAATGAATAAGACTTTGCAGGTTGTTTAGTATGAATGGAATTCAACTTTTTATTTTGAAATATGAAATGAATAACATGATTGGAAGTGTATTCATCAATAAAATTTGTGTTCCAATTATGCATAACATCAAAATATCTATGTCCAAGAATCTCAAACTCATTTTAATTTACAAATTTATTCTTACAAAGTCCACAAATGATCTCCCACTCATTCTCCCTAGAATATGAAAGTGGATTTCCAAATTATTGTTGTGCATCAAATTCAACTAGATCAATTGGACAAAATGGATTATGATAAAAATTCCATGCTTCGTATCAAAATTTTTCCCAAATATCCATTATCTCATCAGTTTCATAACCTATATATCTATATAAATAACAAATGGTTTTGTATAATCCCAACTCAGGCCAATAAAATTGTCATATTCTCAATAAAAAAATTGAATTAAATCAAGGAAACACTTTTACAATAGTTTCATTATTAATTTCTAACCATTTATCCCCACATTCATGATTTTCACGTGACCTTGATTTTGTGATATCTATCAATGTAACTTGATCAGTATGGGCAAGTTTCTTGGTATATGGATAAGTAAGGGAATTATCATTGTTAGAATTCTATGTATCAACCTATACTTGTTTGAAAACATTCATACCAACATTTATAACCGCAAATAGATGGATACCTTAAGATAGAGGGATATCTAGAAGAAAATGACATGTATCTTGTGGACCTATGTCTCTATCAATAACTATTTCACACAATAAGCTCCTTTATGCATGTCATACTAATTCATTTGGATTTTTAATAGAATAGACACTCAACAACATATCATGGACTATTTGTGACCCCTTTTCAAATTTCACAAAATATTTTTCTATGTAATTAATGATGAAAACATCAAAATAAGGTTTCTAATTTGTGTTATCCATCCACATCATCAATATTTCATGATTGTTTCTATTCAATATATCATAATTTCATCTTGGTTCATACTTATTTTATCCATTCCCATAAAAATAAAGTTTTTAATGTTCACATAGATCCCATAGTGCCTTATATTGACATATTAATCTTTCCATTGCAACACACCCCCTGTTAACCTTAACCTAAACTCAGGGTAGAAGGAGGTAGTTACCCTAATGATCACCCAACCTTGAAGGTTTAGTTATGGATATGGGGTCTAGATATTAAATATCTTTTAACTTCCTAAAAAATTAAATGGATAACATCATTCTGTTCACGTTTTTAAGACCTTTCCAATTATATAAAACTGTCCCAATCTGACTCTGTGATCAAAAGATATGGCCATTCCAATATTGAGCTATTAGATAGTGCTGCATCACCCTGACTGTATATGTGGCACCTAAATGACCCCCACAAGGTTCCCATGTAGGAATATATGTCATCAACCACATGGAACATTGACATTGAAGGCACACCAACTTTCATATTCGGAGGTAAACCTTTCTTGGTGAAACCGAAAAATGTGAATATAATCAAGGCCGTGAAACCTACCTGGACGATCAGCCCAACCTCTCAAACCCCAACCTAGAGGTCATCCCGAACTCCTTCTGGAACCAACTACTCTCTCAACCTTGTCTAGACTGACTCCCAACTAGCGAGTCTCACCGATGGTTTAATACTTCTTTCATGAATTTTAATACCGAGGAAAATATTTCGCTTACGCACCCTTGGACATGGATCCTACACATACCAACAAGTAACTACAACGTGGAACTCATTTGATGCCCACATGGTGACCACACCTTGAAAATAAGGTCCAACATCAAAACACTCTACCATTACCACACCATTGTGGCTTAGCCACGCCACGTGAGCCTAAGGCTCACCATTAAGGAAGTCAAGGTAAACTTCCCCATAATGAAACCCATAGCACACAACTTTGAGGCTTTGAACCTAGAACTAGCCTGGGTCCCAACCTCTATCCTCTAATCCCATCGAGGTCCCAATTCCCAACTAAGGTTAGGTATGACCACTAGTTGGGACTCCTGGCTAGCAAAAGTTTATAAGGCTTCCCTGACCTTAAAATCTCTCGAACATCTAGAATGCTCACAAAATTATTTAAATTTTACATTTTTAACATTCTTTCACTTTTTTATGATTTCAATAGTTCAGCCTCGATTTCCTTAGGAATTAAGAACATAAACGAAAACCCAGGGCCACGCCGTTGTCCAACCCAAATGAAAGGCCTTCTCCTACATAATAGTAACATGGGTAATTTACCCCAAATTAATGCATAATGTGCATAAATAGCAATGCATAGCTTACATAGAACAATGACGTAAATGAAATTTACATTTTTAAGCCAATAAAGTTCTAGTAGTCTTAGAAGGCTTTAAACCAACCCTATAACTTCCCTAAGACTCAAGCATATTTATACCCTTCGCATTCATCATTCAATAAGACTAAAATTCTTATATTTGACATAAAAAGAAAGTATGAAAAGAAATAGAGTCATCGAACCTACATGATTGCATACAACATAATAAACTTACATAGTCATTCAAGCATTTAACTTACATATCCCTTGCAGATATTGATAAAATACATTTACCATTTCAAGGTCTATTCAACCAATTAATTTCATGTACTAATTTATACGTCCATGTGATAATCCACATAACTATATGTTAACTTTAACAATACACATTCCTTAATATCAAAAATTTCAACTAAAGGAAGTTATCTACACTTAGATCATCTCTCAATACAACAAACAGAAAGTACTTTCTATATAAAATAAAAGTAAATTCCCAGGTGTTGAACTTATAGTTGCATGACATAAAATTTATCAATAGAACCATAAAATAATCAAGAACTCAATCAATAAAATCCATGCACCAAAATCATACTACCATTCAACATTATTCATATTTACATACATTCACTAAGAATTTATTCAATTCCACATCTCTCAACTCAGAGCATTTCATGTAAAATTTAGAAATAGGGAAACTAAAGGTGGGTCTTCAATTTTCCACCCAACCATAGACCTAATGTGGCCAGAATTGATTACAACAGTCACCCTTAGGCCAGATCTGTGATCTAAGGGGAATCATTTTATTTAGTAGCCTCAATAGGAATCCATCTTCGGATACACAAAGGATAGGAAATACATATGGTAGTGGGTGGTTTTTCAACTAGTCAAGCACAATAGAACTCACAATAATGGATGGTTTATTAGATAGGTCAAGAACTCTAGGAGTGTTTTATCAACCCCCAACATGTACTCTAGGTGTTTTATCAGTTTTTTTTAGAAATTAATGACTGGTTTATCATCCCACAACAAAGACCCTTTTTCATGTGTATTATCATCCCTTTCAAGCCCCTTGAGTGGTTTCTCATCCAATCCATTGGCAAGCAATCATTCTATTTACTTTTCCTCCTCTTTCCCTCCCTTTGCAACAATTTTCCCTTTCGGTGAATCCCATTCCCTCAACTCTTAGTTATTTTTTTTTATAGATTTACTCATGAGCTTCACCAAGAAGAGGAACAATCCCTTATTTCTATGAAAATTCCATTTTTATAATTTAATCAAGGTGCCTTTCCATGTACCTCTTCGACTCTTCGTCTTCTCTTTCTTATTATTTACACCATAAAATTTAATTAATGATGCAAGTCAACAAACATGGTTACATATTTCCCCTTCTCTATTATATCATGGGTCTATAGTCCCATACTTCAGTTCATTACATAAAAACATACTCATTTATAATTTCAGAGTATCATTACATTAAAAAACAAATCAGGGGAAAATGTACCAAGGGTGTCACACACGCCTTCTTTCAGATAAACGATTTCTTAGTGCAGTTGATGTGATGCTCAATACAATTAAAAATTTCTCCATAATCAATCATAGGATTAGATTGAAATATTAGTTGTGTGTCTTTTAAGTAAGGATGACCATCAATATTGATTCTATCTTGAATATTTTTTTGATATCGATCTTGTGGATTAATTTCATGTCCACATCCATCAAAATATTCTTTTGTAAATAAATCTGTTTCAGAATTATCCTAGTTCAATGTATCCAAGTTAGGAGAAATTTTCAACCATATAAATCCATGCATATGTGGAGATCCATGATATTTTCACTCATTGTGACACCAAAATATTTATCTTGATGAAAACGTTCAAAACTTTCATCTCAAAATATTTCGTGCCTTATGTGCATATAATGTGGTACAATAGAACTATTATCAATTATGTTTGGATATCTCCATTTCTTTGTTTCCGCTAGTAGATTAGAGGACATATAATCAAAATTAGTTTAAGAAATATGGACATTTCATCTACAATGCATTTAATGTAAATAATGTTATAGGATACCCAATTTGTTGAACCAAGTAATATAAATTAGCACAACACATATTCTAATATGGATATATGCCTCTTATTATAGTCCAAAATTGCATTATCTTTCTCCAAGTCATGAATCTCTAATATTTAAAAAATTTCTTGTAACTCAACACATATTCAAATATGCATATGTGATTGTTATTATAGACAAAAATCACAATAATATCTTTGAAATAAACACACCAGTAGAGAAAAAATTGATAGAGAAAATAATTTTACAATAATGCACACAAATCTCACATAGTAACTGTCATAATTTTTTATTAACATAGGCATATATTTACACATCATGAGGAGAGGTATCAAGATTTTATCAACTCCACAAATTTATCAATCAATAACTCCACAAATCACTCCATAATTCTCTCACACAAAATATAAACTTTACAATAATTAACAAATGAATCATTATTCCAACATTTATCCCCCATAATGATCATTTGGAAATATTCCAAGATCATCTATGAATTTGCAAAAATTTTCCTTAGATAGTGCTTTGGTGAAATAATCAGCTACATGTTCATCTATTTTGCAATAATCGATCTTGATCACACCTTGCTGAACCAAATCCTGAACAAAATGATACTAAATATCAATATGCTTGGTATTCTTATGACAAAATGGATCCTTGGTCATCTGAATAGAAGTTTTATTACCACACATTAACTAAGTAGGTTGATATTGTTGTTCATTTAGATCCTCTAGAATTATTATTAACCAAAATGCTTCACATGTTGCCATCACTTCCGCTTTATACTCTACTTCTACTGTGGAGAAATAATGTAGGTTGCTTGCTAATACTCCAAGAAATTGCCGATGAAACCATACTGAATGAATATCTTCATGTTTATTTCCTATCATACATGCATCCATCCCAATCTGAATCTGTCCAACCAATCAACCTAAAATATTATGTATAACTGTATACCAAACCATAACCAACGCATATATCTTATAATCCTGTTTGCTTATTTCCAACACAATTCCTTGGGTTCTGCCATAAATACTGATATCATACTAACCGCAAAAGAAATATCTGGTCGAGTTTTAGTTAATTAGATCAAAAGTCCAACCAATTGAAGATACAAAGTAACATCAACTGAATTGGAGTAATTATGTATGTATAACCTCAACCCAACTTCCAAATTATTTGTCGCTGGTTTGCAAGTCAACATTCTAAACATATTCAAAAGTTCAAAAGTATACTTGGCTTATGACATGAAAACACTGTCTTCCTTCTGCCAAAATTCAATACCCAAGAAATAATGCAACTCACCAATATTTGTCATCTCAAACTCAACAATCATATGTGACTTAAACCTTTGAAATAATTCTACATTGTTCCCTTTGTAGATCAAATCATCAACATACAAGAAAACTATCAGAATTTCTGGTCCTGACTGAAAGATATAGAGATTAGGTTCAGATAAAATTTTCACTAAGCCATGGTCCTAAAAATACTTATAAATTATTGAATACCATTCCCTTGGCACTTGATTTACACCATACAAGAACTTCTTCAACTTATAAACATAATCTTATTTTCCTCACACTTCAAAACCTTAAGGTTTCTCCACATAAATTTCTTCATCCACATAACCATTTAGAAAAGTTGATTTAACATCCATCTGAAAAATTAGCCACTTGTACTATGTAGCTAATGCAAGAACCATCTGGATTCTATCCAACTTTATTACTATGGAAAATGTCTCAATATAATAAATTCCTTCTTTTTGTGCATAGCCCTTTGCAACTAAATGAGCCCTATACTTTTCAATTGTGCCAGCTAATTTATACTTGGTTTTATAAACCCACTTAGTGCCAATTAAATATTTTCCCTTTGGTAATTTGACCAAGTCCCATGTATCACTTCTCACCAAATTATTCATTTTTGCTTCCATAGCTTCATTCCATTCTTTCTTTCTTGATGCTTTTGCATAATCCCGTGGTTCATCCATTTTCATTACATGTCCCATAAGTGCATAATTTGGTAGAGAAATTTGAGATATAGTAACCCTTCTTTCAAAATTTCTATCCAACATACTGCTTTCTAAATGATCCCTTTCAATCAATTTAGTCTTCTTCTTAACTTCATCTTGTTTTACTAACTTCGAAATTTATTCATCACCAATATTCATTGCATCTTTATTCAATTCAAACTATACCTGTTTTGGATGATAGATTCCCTTTTCATCAAACTGAAAATCTCTACTTATTATCACCTTATTTTATTTATGATCAAACAACATGTAACTTCTTGTTTCAGTATTATATCCAATAAAGATACATTTCACACTTTTATCATCCAATTTCTTTCTCTTTTCCTTAGGAACATGTGCATATGGAGTACAAAAAAAAAATATTCATGTGCAACACTTGGTTTGTATCCTAACCATGCTTCTTCTAGAGTCAAATTCAACACTGCCTTTGTAGGACATTAGTTAAGAGTGTATACATTTGTGTATATTACTTTAGTGCAAAATTCATTTCCAAGTGACATAGTTTTTAACATGCTTCTAGCCATTTCAATTATGGTCATATTCTTCCTCTTTGCAACACCATTTTGTTGAGGAGAGTATGAATTAGTAAACTATCTCTTTATTCCATTCTGTCAGTATTAATTCAAAAAATCATTTCACTTTTCTTCTCCTCCATTATATGTTCTTAGGGTGAGAAGTTTTAGACCACTTTGCTTTTCAACTAAAGCCTTAAACTCAACGAAGTGATAAAGCAATTTAAAATTATCTTGTAAAAAATACAACCATGTCTTCCTACAATAATCATCAATGAGAGTGATAAAATAACATGCCTTTCCAAAAGACAAAATATCCATTGGACCACACAAATTTGAATGCACCAATACTATATGTTCTCTAGCATTCCATGTTCTATCTAAGAAACTTTCCATGTGTTGTTTCCCAAAAATATGCCTTTCACATACTTTTTCATCCAACTTGATATAAGGAATACCATTCACCATGTTTTTCTTTCTCATCAGCACCAAACTCTGAAAATTTAGATGTCCCATCCTATATTTCCAAAGCTTACTATTTGCTTCTTCTGTTGTATTCAAACTTTGTGAGTTACTCGAATCAAAGGAAATCTTGAAAATTCTATCTTCAGTCATTTCACCTCTTGCTACAACTACATTTTTATTCAACTTATCCATGATTAGGAATTCTTTATTATCAAACACTAACTTGTAGTTTTTCTCCATAATCTATCCTACAAAAAGTAGATTTTTCTTCAATGTTGGTGTCAACAAAGTGTCCTCAATTAACTTATTTTTTCCATATAATGTTGATATTGCAAGTGTGTCTTTCCCTTTCACCCGAGAAACACTATAATCAACAAATATGACTTTACCATAATAATTGTCAATAGTTTTGGTAAATAACTCCTCTTCTGATGTCATATGAGTCGAAAATCCTGAATCAATATAACATGCTTCCTTTCATTAATATGTGCCATCAAACTTGAGATGAATAAATTCTCATTCCCAATTTCTTCAGCAATTGTATTAGCACCTTTTCGCTCTATATCTCGCATTTTTACATAAAAGTATATTTTAAGACGGCCAAATTTTGGGGAATAATAGCATTGTCAACCTCAACCTCTTCCTCCATTTCTACTTCCATCTCTTCGGTGTCCTCTTCCGCAAGATCCATCTTTGCCTCTTCCTCTAAACTCACTGAGATTCCTTCCTCTACCTATCAAAGGTGATGCATTTCCTTGCAAAAAAATTTTATTTATGTTTTTTTGGAGAAAATGCATGTTCTACTTGCTCAGATGGTTGATTATCGTCAACAGTTAACAAGAATCCACTTAATTCATCAATTTTCATGGTATTTAAATATTTGGAGACAATAATAATGGTAGTTACCATATGAAATTTTGGAAGAGCACTTCTTTAAATATTCTCAATTAGCCTTCATTATGGAACATATTCACCTAATGACCTCATCTGATATTGCATTTTGTGATGTAATTATGAATGGATTCATTACTTTTCATATGGTAGTTTTCAAAATTCCTCCTCAATGTTTGCAATTTATCTACAACAACACCTTCATATGCGTTATTTAAGATATCCCATGCTTGTTTAGATGACACTGCATCACTGATTCTTAGAAATATAAATTCTTCAAGAGCGCTTCCTATAAGTGAAAGTTCTTCATTATCTTTCTTAATAATTTCCTTAAGATATTTCTTTTCATCATCACTTAATGCTTTAAATTCATCAAGGGAAGGCATAGTCTATCCATCAATTATAATTTCCCATAAATATTTAGTGATGAATATAGGTTCCATGCATTTTATCTAATAAAAATAGTTCGTACGAATAACTTTAGACAATACATTACTACTTGTTGCCATGATAAGAGTAAGAGAGAATCACAGAAGTAGAGAGAGAAAGTGCACAATGAACACAATGTGTCCCACTTGAACCAAAGACAAAAACCAAATGTCCCAAAAACTGAGACTCAACCACCACCAAAAAATATCTTGTTTATTAATATTCTAGTACAATAAAAAACTTAAAAAACTCAATTATATCAAATATAAAACATGACTCCTTAAAAAATCCCTCTCTTAATACATTTTCTGAATGAATACATCTCTTAATAATAGAAAAAGTAATATAACTTTATACTACATATGATAAAATATCTTTACATAATATTTCCCATATTCTTACCAAAAATTACAATTCATTTAAAATATTCCTTTCATTAAAAAAAAAAAAAAAAAAACTCCTCTAATTCTCTCTCCTTAACCTCGTTCTCCTCTAATTCTCTCTCATTACATAATTATAATTGGATGGCTTTAATGTAAACATGGATTTAAATCCACGTGAAACTTTACTCCATTTCTCCTCTTCATACGTTTTCAATAAGAGTCAAACGTACAACCTTCATTTTCCATGACTAAATATTTTTCCATGAATAAATATTTTAATGTATGTGCTCTTGTTTCCAGGAACTAATTCTCCATAAGTAAATATTTTAATGTATGTGCTCTTGTTTCCAGGAACTAATTCTCCCGACACAAATTTGAATTAAAAAATCATTCGTCCTTTTTTTGAATTTTCACTCCACGATGTGAATGAAATAGGTCTCGAGGAATATTTGTACAGACGTCTCCACATCAGCTTGATCACACTTCAACATGCATGCTCCTTCACATAAGCATGCATGCAGTGTCCTTCAACGGGCTCTTCGGTGAATATATAATGGAGCAACAAGCTCAATCCACTTAAGTCCAAAAGATATAGGTCTTCAATGCACGTAGGAAATATTCTTCTTGCAGCAGGGTTACTCCACGTTCTCCAACGTTGCTTCATGTCGAATGCTTATTTATATGATTTATTCACACAGGAGTTAGGCATGCACATTTTGGTTTTGTACGCATTTTATGAAAAATATTATACAACTCCTTACAGTAAAGAAAACATAGTAAAAAAAAAAGATGATGTAACATTCACAGTAAAAAAAACCTTATGCATGCCACTCCACGCACAAAGCTTCACATAGCTCCATGCAACTTTTCTAATTGACCCAATCCAGCCAGGAAATATTTTCATAAATTTAATGAGTGCATGAGCTCCTCACTAACACAACTTCTCCATAACAGAACGAGCTTCACAACATTTCACAACTTTTAAACTCACAAGTTTGTCAAAATCTTTGAGAAATGGATATGATACCAAATGCAGAAAAGACACTAGTAGAAAAACAATGACAGAGAAAATAATTTGACAATAATGCACACAATCCTCACACACTGGTTGTCATAAAAAATTATTAACATAGGCATATATTTATACATGAGGATATTTATCGAGATTTTGTCAACTCCACAAATTTCTCAATCAATAACTCCACAAATCACTCCATAATTCTCTCAATCAATCAGTCCATAATTCTCTCACATAAAATAGAAACTTTACAATAATTAACAAATGAATCAGTATTTTAACACTTTCTCCAAGTCATGAATCTCCAAGACTTGAAAATGTTCTTGTAACTCATCCGTTGTTGTTGGTATATTCATCATATTCTTCTTTACAAAAGCTATAGAGGAAGCATGAGAATTATGTATCATGATGATATAAAGTAAAATGTATCTAAAACATGAGTTCCTTCCAAATATGTTGGCATATACTTGAGAAAATGTTTTGCATACTCATGAAGAAATGTGTTCCTCTTTGGTGTTTGCAACCAATTAGCTTCACCTGTTGGGAAGGATGTTGGAACTTCCATATTGAATAATTCAACAATGTTATACTCATTAATTGGATATGAACCAACACTAAGCCAACTAAGCAATTCCTCTATATTAGGGTTATGTTCCTTTGAATTGGGGTTATTTTCCTATCCATGTTTCGTCGTGCATTTCTCTGTTGACTTGCTCTTTGTTTTTCACTTTTGTTATTTCTTAAAATCTATCTATATTTATCCCACATTTCCTCTGAATTCTATCATTGTTGTTTTTTCTTTTTTGTCTAACAGGTTCGCGTTTTGTATTCTTACATCCTCAACATGCACATCATCCATATAGTTATTATGAGAATACATGATAACTTGAATTACTATAACATAGAAATCAATGCATGTAATAAATAATTACTTTGTGCATACACTCAAGTCAATGAAAATGGTTAATCTAATTACTTTGAAAGTAATGAACATCATCCATCTAGTTACATTAGATTAGAAATTAAAATCTACACTAAAATCAATGAATATAGTGCAAACAATAAAATTGGATTAGAAATCAACATATGGACTGAAATCAAAGCATCAAATGCAATCAATCAAATAAGATTAGAAAAAAACCTCTACATTGATATCAATGCATTAAGTCCCAATAATTAAATAGAATTATAAATTAACATATAAACTGAAATCAATGCATCTATTTCCATAAAAAGGAAAAAATATTAATGTTAAAGTAATCTAAAATCAGGTTAGGGCCTTACATATGCCTTAACCCCTTTAATTTAGTGAATTTTCAATAATTTTTTGTATTATGTTTTTTATTCGATTGTGGGAAATTGATGGCTCTCTAATTCCAAGTTCTTCTCCTTTGTTAGAAAAATATATATTACAGAGTAATGCAACACATAAAATATGCGGAAAACACAAGCACACAAAACACATAAAACCAGAGAGACACAGATATATGTGGTTCACCTAGTTTGGGCTACGTCCACCCTGAACAACCAGTCCTTCCTTTCTATTATCCAACAAAATGAAGAGACATAACCTATAGCAGATCTGCTATAATATCCTTTGTTCTCTTTCATGGTCTCCCTATATGTTTCTCGCTCTGAGAATACACATACAATACACAGTCGCAATAAAATTCCCTCATACAAGTGAGGGGTTGCTTTATAGGGAAAAAAACCAAAAACTAAACGTAACTTCTACTGTCAAATCATCCACCTAATGAACGGCCCAGATTGACTAAAAATTACTATACTTTTACAAGGAAATTTTACATCTATTTTAGTTTCGGGGGCACTTCCCCCGAAACCCCGCATCCAGGGGCGGGCTCTATAAAGTCGCAGCCACCCCCCTAGACCCCCCAGGCAGCGTTTAACTACGGGAGGCATTTCCGCCCCATTAAGATAGAGGGGTCCAATGCTGTGATAAAAATAAACAAGATAATCAGGCTCCACACCCAACAATATCCCACTTGGAGATTGATTGTAGCAACTCCACTGCTGCTTCATTTGCTGGACAATGACTCTTCTTTGGACCTAGCTATTTCTCATCTTCATCATCATCCTTCAAGACCAATTGAAACTGAGCATAATCTCAGTTTCTCCCTGTTTACAACTTTTGTTAGCATATCTGCAGGATTCTGGCTAGTGTGTATCTTTTCCAGCTTCAACTGTCCATCTTCCAATACTGACCATATGAAATGGTACTTGAGATGTATGTGTTTAGTCCTGGAATGAAATGCTGAGTTCTTTGCAAGATGAATGGTACTTTGGCTATCACTGTATAATGTGCCCATATCATGCTTCTTACCCAATTCATCCATAAACCTTTGTAACCAAATCATTTCTTTTCTAACCTTTGTAGCAGCAACATACTCTGCTTTTGTTGTTGAAAGAACAACAACACTTTTGATTTTTGAAACCCAAATAACAGTTGTTCCACCTACATTAAATACATATCCTATAGTACTCCTACTGTTATCTCTGTCACCTGCCATATCTGCATCAACATATCCCTGTAGAGCAATTTTTTAACCACCAAAGCATAGTGATTGATTTGTGGTACCTCTCAAATATCTGAGAATCCATTTCACAACCATCCAATGTTTTTTCCCTTGATTGTTCATATAACTGCTTATAACTCCCACTGCATGTGCAATATCAGGCCTTGTGTATACCATTGCATACATTAAGCTTCCAATTGCTGATGCATATGGAACTTTAGACATATATTCCATTTCTTCTTGGCTCTTGGGGCACATCTCCTTACTAGGTTCGAAATGGCTAGCAAAAGGTGTACTAACTGGTTTTTCATTCTGCATATTAAATCTTTTCAACACCTTTCGTATGTACTCATTCTGAGACAGTCTTAATTTGCGATTTTTCATGTCTCTAGTTATTCTCATACCAAGGATTTGTTTTGCAGCTCCATAATCATTCAATGCAAAAGAATTTTCCAATTTTGTTTTGAGCACATTTATTTCCTTCATGTTAAACCCTGCAACAAGCATGTCATCTACATACAATCACAATATAATATAGCTACCATCATTTTTATTTTTCATATAAACACAATGATCAGAGTGACATCTAGTATAACCTTGTTCAGACATAAACCTGTCAAATTTTAGATACCACTGCCTTGGAGCCTGTTTTAAGCCATACAAGCTCGTCTTTAATATTCACACTATTTTTTCTTTCCCTTTGACCTCATATGCTTCTGGTTGCTCCATAGAGATCTCTTCCTCCAAATCTCCACGGAGAAATGTTGTCTTTACATCTAACTGTTCAGGATGTAAATCTTCCGCTGCTACAAGACTTAAAATAGTTCTGATTGAAGTCATCTTAACAACAGGAGAAAATATTTCATCAAAATTAATACCTTTCTTTTGTGCAAACCACTTCACCACAAGTCTAGATTTGTACCTCTCTTTTCCTCCATCTTCTTCCTTCAGCCTGTAAACCCATTTATTCTGCAATGTAGTTTTACCTACAGGCAACTTGATTAAGTCCCAAATCTGGTTATGCATTAAGGAGTCCATCTCTTCTTTCATGGTTAGTTCCCACTTCTTCCTCGTTTCAACCTACATTTCCTCTTCATAACATTCGGGTTCACCAGAATCATTCAATAATAAATAATATAATGGAGGAGAGTATCGTTCAGGGGGTCTACTTATCCTTGTAGATATTCTGACATCGCTTTCAGATGTTTGAGGTGCTTGTTGCTGTTGTGGTGGTTGTTGTTGTTGCGATTGTTAATTATTATTATTTTCAGACACCTTTACGTTTTCTGTGATCTCATCAAGAACTATGTATTCTTTGTTTTCCTTTTCCTGTTTCTTTTCTTGTAACTGACTCTTATACAAGACCTTTTCATTGAATATTACATCTCTGCTACTAATTATTTTGTGATTTTCATAATCATATAAGCGATGACCAGAATCATTAACACCATATCCAATAAAGGTACATTTCTTTGAATTTTCCTCAAGCTTTGTTCCGTTTTCTTTATTAATATGGACAAAGGCCTCACAGCCAAAATTCTTTAAAAAGAGTAGTTTAGATTTTTACCTATCCATGCTTTCTCTGGAATACCACCATCCAAGGAACTTGAAGGCCCTCTGTTTCTTAGATAAATAGCAGTATCTACAACATCTTCCCAAAATTGTAAAGGCAATCCTGCATGTAATCTCATGCACCTTGCATGCTCCATGATTGTTTTGTTCATCCTTTCAGACACACCATTTTATTTTGGTGTTCTTGGAACTGTCTTCTCTCTGCGAATTCCATGCTCTGAACAGTACCTATCAAACTCTTTTCTGCAATATTCACCTCTATTTTCGGATATGAGATAGTTCAACTTCTTTCCTATCTCAATCTTAACCAAATATTTCCATTTCTTGAAAGTATCAAATACATCAGATTTATTCTGAATATAATAAATCCAAGTTTTTCTACTTGCATCATCAATAAAAGTAACATAATAATGAGAGCCATCGAGAGATGATACCTGAGCAGGTCTCCATAAATTTTTATGCATAAGCTCTAATTTTTCTCTCTTCTTTTCTTTCCCAACTCTGAGAAATCTGACTCTCTTCTATTTTCCATAAATGAAATTCTTACAGAAATCCAAATCAACATTCTTCAAACCTAGCAAAAAATTTCTTGAGTGAAGAATCTTCATCCCCTTCTCACTCATGTGTCCAAGCCTATGATGCCATAATGCTACATCTTCTCCTTTGGAAGTTAAATCATTAACAGAGTTAGAAATACCATTGCATAAATACCATGTACCAACCTTTTCGCCTTTTTCTATTACCAGGGCTCCTTTGGTGACCTTCCAAGTTTTATCTATGAAAGTTGTCACACAACCTTCACCACCTAAATGCCCTATTGAAATCATATTTTTCTTGAGATCTAGAACATGCCTTACTTCCTTTAATATCCACTGGTTTCCATTCAGTTTTTTTACAAGAAATTTAACCATTCCAACAATTTTACAGGGTTTATGATCACCCAAACGCACTTGTCCAAAATCTCCTTGAACATAGTCATGAAAATATTTCTTATCAGGTGTGGCATGGAATGAGGCCCCTGAATCTACCACCTAGGAATCAGTAACATTTTCAAAAGAAATAATCAAAGCATCTTGTAACACATCACCTGTCACATTTGCTTCATGTTTGTTTTCTTGTTGTGTGTCTCCTTATTTTCCCTTCCGAGATCTACAATAGTTCTTCAGGTGTCCTTTCTTTCCACATTTATAGGACACTATCCCAAATTTGGACTTGGATATGCCTTTCCTTGATTTACTACGATATCCTGAGCTCTTTCCTCTTTCCATTCTTCTTCCCCTAGACTCTGTAGTCAAAGCATTACCCGATGTCTTACCGGAGCTTTTCTGTCACATTTCCTCGCTGAGGATAGCACCGACGACATCATCAAACTTTAAAGTACTAGATTTGGAGACAGAGTTACTAATGGCCATAACTAAACCATTCCATCTTTCTGGAAATGAGAAGAGAAATAAAATAGCCTTAACTTCATCATCAAAGTTTACCCCTACAGAACTTAACTAACTAGTAACTGTATTAAAATCATTTAAATGGTCTGCAATAGATCCACCTTTTGACATCTTCATTTTAAATAAACGTTTCATAAGAAATACCTTGTTTGAGGCCGAGGGTTTTTGATATAGTTTCACCAATGCCTTAATCAAACCCTATGTTGTTGTTTCCTTCGATATATTGAAGGCTACTGACGTTGCGAGGCACAATCGTACCGTTCGGAGTGCCTTTCTATCGAGTACCTCCCATTCTGCATCTGTCATAGACATCAGGTTCTTTTTTTTTCCGCTAAATGGTAGGTACATATCTTTCTGATACAGATAATCTTCCATCTGCATCTTCCACAATGGGAAGTTTTGGCTATTAGATTTCTCGACCCTAAACTTACCATCTTCCACCATTGCTCCCACTCAAACCAGGTACCCTTCTTTCATGTGAGCTTATTAGCCAAACAGACCTTCGACTCTGATACCAGTTGTTAGAAAATTATATATTACAGAGCAATGCAACACATAAAATATGCGAAAAACACAAGCACATAAAACCAGAGAGACACAGATATACGTGGTTCACCCAGTTTGGGCTATGTCCACCCCAAACAACCAGTCTTTCCTTTCTATTATCCAGTCTTTCATTTGCACTCTCCCTCCCTATGGCTCGCTCCCGAAGCTCAACATATTGTTACTCTAGAAAACCTTCCTGATCTAGACACAATGAATCACCATCATCAACTAGATCCTTGACTTGCAGATCACCTTTGTAGAACACCCCTTTCCCTTAATCAATAATCACTTAATAGTCAACAACACCTGGAACCAAAATTTCAACATATTAGGCTATAATATTGTCTCATAATATTGGGTTTAATATATTATAACATATATTAATGCATTATATTGGAGAGCTTTAACATACCAATAAGTTTCAAAGGGAGCGATGGCAGTCTGCGACGGCTTTAGGGTTTTCTTTTTTGACCTCATTGATTTTTCTGCGGCCTCTCATGGCGATGCACCTGCTGGACATCGGCCCTACTCCTACCCCATGAGCGGTTTTGAATGGGTAGGCAGTTTTCCACAAGTCTGGAGAGACTCTGCACCTGTAGCGGCGGAAACTCGGCTCCCCTGCCCCTTTGCTGACTGGCTAACAGATTTCAGGGGTATGGTTTATTACCTGCGCCCGGCTGTGATGTGTGGCTCTTGCTGCCGAGTCATTTTTCTTAGATCTGTGGATTGGAGCGGTAACTCAAAGTCGGTGGAAACGAAGAGCGCCCGCCCCTTTCCTCCATGGCCATTGCGCTTCCTTTTCAAGCATGAATACTCTAAGCGCGATCACTCGTGGGTGAACGGCTCCTGGGCTACCTGCAATCAACTCATGCGTGAAGGGACTCAGAGGCTATCTAATCAGAAACAGCCAGAGTCCGATAACACTACCATTGCTAAAAAGAAGTCTCAACTGGATCTGGAGCTGGCCTTGCAACCCAGAGAAATCGCTAAGACGACTTCGATGCCCCTTCCTGGCAGCTGGGATCCCTCTCATCCCCAGCAAACGACATTTCAGATTCAAATAATTCTTTTGACGGGAAAAACCCTGCTCCTTGAGGTGCAACCCTCATTTACTGTGGGCTATCTCTCACAGATCCTCGAGAAAAAGTTGGGGATTCCTTCCTCCCTTCTGCGGCTCCTCTTTGCAGGTAAGCAGCTTGACTACAATCTGCCTCTTTCCTTTTACAAAATAGCAAGAAATGCCACAGTGATCCTATCGCTTCGACTAAGGGGAGGTGCTGTTGGGCAATCCTCTGCCCCCAAAGGATTTTCTTATAAAGATGCAGTTCATGCACAACCTGCCAAGCATACTGCTCAACCTGCTGAGGGTCCGAAACCTTTCTTGGTGGACAAAATGGAGAAAACCCCAGCTATTGAAATTTCTCATCCTACTCTGGATGATCAATACCAGACATTTGCAGAAAAAGCCATCATTTGCAGGTTTAACGGACTATGGCCTCATACTGCTGATCTATACCAGTGGATCCGCACCAATTGGACCAACAACACCAAAGTCTTTTTATGCTCGAAAGGCTTCTTTATTGTTGCCTTTGTCTTCAACGAAGATTACCAGAAAGCCCTAACGGGGGGCCCCTGGTTCTGGGGTTCAGCCGGACTTTTCCTCACCCCCTGGTTCCCAGATTTTGACCCCTCTACTGCTGTAATCACCAAGCTTCCTATCTGGGTCAGGCTTCCAAATCTCCCTGCGCATCTCTGGCATTTTGCTGTTTTTCAATCAATTGGGGACACTCTTGGCCGCTTCCTGGCAACAGACACATCAAGGGCAGAGAAGGGTATATATACCTTTGGCAGAATCTGTGCAGAAATTGACATCAGCAAAGGGCTGCCAGACCAGATCATCCTGAAAGTTGGGGACTTCCATTGGGTGCAAACATTGGACTATGAGAATACAGCCTTCAGGTGTCGTCATTTCCATCAGACAGGTCATCTCCAAAATTCATGTGCAACGTTCCTCGACAAAAAGAAGAACCTCACTCGCAAATCCAAACCCAAGAGCTGGAAACCGTGTGATAGTCCCCCTATGGATGACTTCGAATCCTCTAGCTCTGATGAGGAGGATATTGAAGTAGAAGAGGAGAATGTGGAGCTTCCAAAGGACCCGCCCTCAGATCGACCCGAGGATCCCACTGCTTCTTTGATCTTGCAGAAACACTCTCATGAGTCTTCTTCTTCTGACTCAGATAAGGAAACTTCACCTCCCGCACAGAACAGTCTGCAAGTGGTTCCAGTCCAGCCAGATCAGAATGGTTGGGTCAAAGTCAGTAAAAAGAAAGGAAAAAAATGTCGTTTGGGAGACACTGCCCATGCTGGGTAGACTCCTCAGCTTAGCTTGTTCTTCTCTGTTCTCTTTGTCACCTGTCACTCTCGTCATTGTTGCTCTCTGGGACCGATGTTGATACTATATCATTTCCGGTTCCCCTGCTTTTTGCCTCGCTTCTATGCGAGCTCTGATTGTACTATATTCCTCTTCTTAATAGATTTAGTCTTATTCAGAAAAAAAAAAAAAAAACATACCAATAAGTTTAATATAATATAATATAATATTAAATATTAATTAGCCATAGAAATGTTTTTACAATATAATATTATATGATATTAAATATAATATTAAAATGTTTAAAAACAAAATATTATACAATATTTAACATAATGGTATATAGTATTATGTTTAATATTATATAATATTGAGCATTCATTAACCATAGAGGAAGAACAAGTAAGTATTTTACAAAAAGGATGTTGGGTGTGGAGCCTGATTATCTTGTTTATTTTGTATCACAACGTTGGACCCTTGTACCTTAATGGGGTGGAAACACCACCCGTAATTAAACACTGCATAGGGGGTCCAGGGGGTTGGCTGCGACTTTATGGAGCCCTCCAGTGGCGGGGGGGTTTCAGGGGAAGCACCCCCGAAGCTAAAAACATATGTAAAATTGCATTGTAAAAGTATAGTAATTTCTAGTCAATCTGGGCCGTTCAATAGGCGAATGATCTGAAGGTATAAGTTATGTTTAGTTTATGGGTTTTTGCACTAGAAGGAAACCCCTCGCTTTTATGAGGCCATTGTATTGCGGCTGTGTATTGTATGTGTATTCTCAGAGTGAGAAACAGATAAGGAGACTGTGAGAGAGAATAGAGGATATTACAACGGATATGCTGTAGGTTGTGTCTCTTCATTTTTCTGGATAATAGAAAGGAAAGACTGGTTGTTTGGGGTGGACATAGCCCAAACTGGGTGAACCACGTATATCTGTGTCTCTCTGGTTTTATGTGTTTTGTGTGCTTGTGTTTTTCGCATATTTTATGTGTTTCATTGCTCTGTAATATATAATTTTCTAACAACTAGTATCAGAGTTGAAGGTCTGTTTGGATAATAATCTCACATGAAAGAAGGGTTCCTGGTTTGAGTGGGAGCAATGGTCGAAGATGGTAAGTTTAGGGTCGAGAAATCTAACAGCCAAAACTTCCCGCTGTGGAACATGCAGATGGAAGATTATCTGTATCGAAAAGATATGTACCTACCATTGAGTGGAAAAACAAAGAAGTCGATGTCTATGACCGATGCAGAATGGGAGATACTCGATAGAAATGCACTCCGAACGATACGAATGTGCCTCGCAACGTCAGTAGCCTTCAATATATCGAAGGAAACAACAACAGAGGGTTTGATTAAGGAATTGGTGAAACTATATCAAAAACCATCGGCCTCAAACAAGGTATTTCTTATGAAACGTTTATTTAAAATGAAGATGTCCGAAGGTGGATCTATTTCAGACCATTTAAATGATTTTAATACAGTTACCAGTTAGTTAATTTCTGTAGGGTTAAACTTTGATGATGAAGTTAAGGCTATTTTATTTCTGTTCTCATTGCCAGAAAGATGGAATGGTTTAGTTATGGCCATTAGTAACTCTTTCTCCAAATCTAGTACTTTAAAGTTTGATGATGTCGTCGGTGCTATCCTCAGCGAGGAAATGCGACGGAAAAGCTCCGGTAAGACATCGGATAATGCTTTTACTACAGAGTCTAGGGGAAGAAGAATGGAAAGAGGAAAGAGCTCAAGATATCGTAGTAAATAAAGGAAAGGCATATCCAAGTCCAGATCTGGGATAGTGTCCTATAAATGTGGAAAGAAAGGACAACTGAAGAAATACTGTAGATCTCGGAAGGGAAAATAAGGAGACACACAACAAGAAAACAAACATGAAGCAAATGTGACAGGTGATGTGTTACAAGATGCTTTGATTATTTCTTTTGAAAAAGTTACTGATTCCTAGGTGGTAGATTTAGGGGCCTCATTCCATGCCACACCTGATAAGAATTATTTTCATGACTATGTTCAAGGAGATTTTGGACAAGTTCGTTTGGGTGATCATAAACCCTGTAAAATTGTTGGAATGGGTAAAGTTCTTGTAAAAAAACTAAATGGAAACCAATGGCTATTAAAGGAAGTAAAGCATGTTCTAGATCTCAAGAAAAATATGATTTCAATAGGGCATTTAGGTGGTGAAGGTTGTGTGACAAATTTCATAGATAAAACTTGGAAGGTCACCAAAGGAGCCCTGGTAATAGAAAAAGGCGAAAAGGTTGGTACATTGTATTTATGCAATGGTATTTCTAACTCTGTTAATGCTTTAACTTCCAAAGGAGAAGATGTAGCATTATGGCATCATAGGCTCGGACACATGAGTGAGAAGGGGATGAAGATTCTTCACTTAAGAAATTTGTTGCCAGGTTTGAAGAATGTTGATTTGGATTTCTGTAAGAATTTCATTTATGGAAAACAGAAGAGAGTCAGATTTCTCAGAGTTGGGAAAGAAAAGAAGAGAGAAAAATTAGAGATTATGCATACAAATGTATGGAGACCTGCTCAGGTATCATCTCTTGGTGGCTCTCATTATTATGTTACTTTTATTGATGATGCAACTAGAAAAACTTGGATTTATTATATTTAGAATAAATCTGATGTATTTGATACTTTCAAGAAATGGAAAGCTTTGGTTGAGATTGAGATAGGAAAGAAGTTGAACTATCTCAGATCTGAAAATGGAGGTGAATATTGCAGCAAAGAGTTTGATAGGTACTGTTCAGAGCATGGAATTTGCAGAGAGAAGACAGTTCCAAGAACACCAAAATAAAATGGTGTGTCTGAAAGGATGAACAGAACAATCATGGAGCGTGCAAGGTGCATGAGATTGCATGCAGGATTGCCTTTACAATTTTGGGAAAATGTTGTAGATACTGCTATTTATCTAATAAACAGAGGGCCTTCAAGTTCCTTGGATGGTGGTATTCCAGAGAAAGCATGGATAGGTAAAAAGCTAAACTACTCTTTTTTAAAGAATTTTGGCTGTGAGGCCTTTGTCCATATTAATAAAGAAAATAGAACAAAGCTTGAGGAAAATTCAAATAAATGTACCTTTATTGGATATGGTGTTAATGATTTTGGTCATCGCTTATATGATTATGAAAATCACAAAATAATTAGTAGAAAAGATGTAATATTCAATGAAAAGGTCTTGTATAAGAATCAGTTGTAGGAAAAGAAACAGGGAAAGGAAAACAAAGAATACATAGTTCTTGATGAGATCATAGAAAATGTAAAGGTGCCTGAAAATAATAATAATTAACAGTTGCAACAACAGCAACCACCATAACAGAAACAAGCACCTCAAACATCTGAAAGTGGTGTCAGAATATCTACAAGGATAAGTAGAC
Organism: Pinus albicaulis; assembly: GCA_034641835.2. NCBI lineage: Eukaryota > Viridiplantae > Streptophyta > Pinopsida > Pinales > Pinaceae > Pinus > Pinus albicaulis. The sequence continues at coordinate 246,965,271 of CM076573.1, read as the reverse complement.
CCCCTGAACGATACTCTCCTCCATTATATTATTTATTATTGAATGATTCTGGTGAACCCGAATGTTATGAAGAGGCAATGTAGGTTGAAACGAGGAAGAAGTGGGAACTAACCATGAAAGAAGAGATAAATAATTTTTAGAGAGAAATAATTTATAAAAAAATATTTATAATAAATATTTTATTAATTCATAGATTAATTTTAGAATGAAAATCCCTCGGCAAATGAAATACTAATTTCTATTCATGTGATATTGTTTGGCTTGTCAGAAATATATGTGTATCTTTGCCTCATCGACATCCACATATTTCTGCTGTTATGAATTTATTTTCATCTCATTCATTATGCTGATAGGAATTCTATTATGAGGTTTCTATTGCTGACATTGTTGAGATTCATTATCCTCGGCAAAAATCTCAATAGTGTCATTTTCATTGAAAAATTTTCGTTAGTCTGTATGGCTTGTTAAAGCCATGTTGCTTGCTTTTGACCAATATTTGTTAGTCTATATGGCCTATTAAACATGTGTTGGTTGCTTGGTAGGTATCTGAAAGAGAAGGGAATGGTGTAGGTTGCCAGAACAACCCTCAGTCTCTTGTGAAATGCTACAAAGCTTACATAACCTTGAGTTGTGTTATCAACTGAAAAAATTTCAAAACATCATTGTGTCAAGTTTGTTTTTGGTCATGGTTCAAAATTGTGTTTAGAAGTCAATTTAGGATTTGATCAAGGGTAGGTTTTAGATTTTTATATTTCAAAGTCCATCCTTAGGTTATGATAAAGTCTTTTTTTAATTCCCTTCATATAAAATATCCATCATTTTCATTTGTGGGTAATTTCCTAAAAAAATTCATGTCAAAACTGTTCAATTAGCCAAGAAACCTCGTTTTCGTAGTGCCACTAGTTCAAAAAAGTTTATTTGCGCTACGACAGAGCTAATAGTTTCGTAGCGACAATAGGAAAAAATACACTGCAGGCGCTACGAAAGCACGATTTCTAAACTGTCTTGTCATCTAAGCTGGAAAAGGTCAGAAACCATTGGGAAATGGTAAGTTAGTGGTGTGATGAGTTAGTTAATGATGAAATTCAATGTAATTACCCATGTTGCGGTAATAATTGTCATGATAGGGTATGAATGAGGCATCATTCAGTTATGAGATGACATTTTAAATTCAAAATCTTGCCTAATTGATCATTCTTGCTTCCTTTGCCTCCATTCGAGATGTCTAAGCTCTGAAGTGTTAAAGCCAAACATGTGAATGTTTATACAAAGGCTTTTTTCATCCCTATCAAGTGAGGCTGATATAAATTAATCAAGCGAGGCTGCTATTTCACATATTCAAGTGAGGCTGATTCAATTTATCAAGCAAGGCAGACATAATTTCTGAGAAGAATGGTAGAGGAAAAGAAAGTTCACAAAGGGGGACACTGCTTAAGGTATGAGCCTGAAGATATGAATGCAATAATTGAAGACCCAATAGTGATGGAGGCATTCAGAAGAGTAGGTTGCCTTAGGTTTTGTGAAAAATTGCAGGGCTGTCACACACAGGTCTCAAAGGAATTTTCCATGAAATTTAATGGAACAAATACTAAGGTTGGGATGATGAGTATGTAAATTACACTAGAGATCATTGCTACTGTTACAGGGATACCAAGAGGTCAAGAAACTTGGTTCAAAGGTTTCAAATTTGATATGGAGAAATGTAAAGAATTCATGAAGCCTTAGTATGCAGACATGGACCTTAATAACGTTATCCCTAGAAGTTGCATCAAAGACACTTATTCAAAGCTTATTCTCAACATTCAGAAGTATTTTACATGTGAAGGCAGATATTATAAGGTTTACGCTTATCATTTCAAGTTGCTTCTGCATTTCACTGGTAAGATTTCACTCGATTTTCCTTTTTATCTCCATAGGAGTCTTGCAAAAATGGCTGATAAAGTACAAGAAAAATATGAAGGTAGTGAAACATCCTTGTTTCATCATTGCTTAATGAAGTTATTGATTTTAGATGAAATCCAGAAAATAGGCAGGGATTGGTCATCTTTCTTGTTTATAAATGGTTTTGAGTTGGAAGCCCCACCCCTTGCAAGAAACCGTAAAACTAAAGGAGTTCCATCACCACAAGTAGCAGAGCCTAGTCAACCTATGGTTGCAAAACCAAAGGAATTTGCAAAAATGAAGCCAAGGAAGAAAATTGAAAAAAGGTAGAGCAGACACAATCGTTTGATACACCAACTCCATCATCTGCAAAACAGAGGTCAAATATTGTCAAAGAGGAAAAAATTTCAAAACATTATTTTGTCAAGTTTGCTTTTGGTCATGGTTCAAAATTGGGTTTAGAATTAAATTTAGGATTTGATCAAGGGTAGGTTTTAGATTTTTATATTTTAAAGCCCATCCTTAGGTTATGATAAAGTCTCCTTTTAATTCCCTTCATGTAAAATATCCATCATTTTCATTTGTGGGTCATTTCCTAAAAAAATTCATGTCAAAACTGTTCAATTAGCCAAGAAACCTCGTTTTCGTAGCGCCACTAGTTCAAAAAAATTTATTTGCGCTACGACAGAGCTAATAGTTTCGTAGAGCAAACAGGAAAAAATACACTGCAGACGCTACGAAAGCACGATTTCTAAACTGTCTTGTCATCTGAGTTGGAAAAGGTCAAAAACCATTGGGAAATGGTAAGTTAGTGGTATGATGAGTTAGTTAATGATGAAATTCAATGTAATTACCCATGTTTCGGTCATAATTGTCATGATAGGGTATGAATGAGGCATCATTCAGTTATGAGATGACATTTTAAATTCAAAATCTTGCCTAATTGGTCATTCTCACTTCCTTTGCCTCCATTCGAGATGTCTGAGCTCTAAAGTGTTAAAGAGAAACATGTGAATGTTTATAAAAAGTTTTTTTTCATCCCTATCAAGTGAGGCTGATATAAATTAATCAAGCAAGGCTGCTATTTCACATATTCAAGTGAGGCTGATTCAATTTATCAAGCAAGGCAGACATAATTTCTGAGAAGAATGGTAGAGGAAAAGAAAGTTCACAAAGGGGGACACTGCTTAAGGCATGAGCCTGAAGATATGAATGCAATAATTGAAGACCCAATAGTGATGGAGGCATTCAGAAGAGTAAGTTGCCTTAGGTTTTGTGAAAAATTGCAGGGTTGTCACACGCAAGTCTCAAAGGAATTTGCCATGAACTTTAATGGAATAGCTACTAAGGTTGGGATGCTAAGTATGTAAATTACACCAGATATCATTGCTACTGTTACAGGGATACCAAGAGGTCAAGAAAATTGGTTCAAAGGTTTCAAATTTGATATGGAGAAATGTAAAGAATTCATGAAGCCTGAGTATGCAGACATGGACCTTAATAATTCTATCCCTAGAAGTTGCATCAAAGACACTTATTCCAAGCTACTTCTCGACATTCAAAAGTATTTTACATGTGAAGGTAGATATTATAAGGTTTACACTTATCATTTCAAGTTTCTTCTGCATTTCACTGGTAAGATTTCACTCGATTTTCCTTTTTATCTCCATAGGAGTCTTGCAAAAATGGCTGATAAAGTACAAGAAAAATATGAAGGTAGTGAAACATCCTTGTTTCATCATGGTTTAATGAAGTTATTGATTTTAGATGATCTCTAGAAAATAGGCAGGGATTGATCATCTTTCTTGTTTATAAATGGTTTTGAGTTGGAAGCCCCACCCCTTGCAAGAAACCCTAAAACTAAAAGAGTTCCATCACCACCAGTAGCAGAGCCTAGTCAACCTATGGTTGCAAAACCAAAGGAATTTGCAAAATTGAAGCTAAGGAAGAAAATTGAAAAAAGGGTAGAGCAGACACAATTGTTTGATACACCAACTCCATCATCTGAAAAACAAAGGTCAAATATTGTGAAAGAGGAAAAACAGAAACAAGTTGTCAGCAAGAAGGAACTCAAAAGACTAACAAGAAGCCAGCCAGTGGCATTAAAGGGGAAGAAAATGTCTACAGAGGACAACCCAGTAACGAGGAGGAATTTAGATGACATCGTTTATGATATTGACATAGAGGAGACACCCATTATTCAAGCTAAGTTCATTGGGGAAGATGAACATAAAAAAAAATGGATAAGTTTGCAAAGAAGCTTGAGTTTGAGGGGGAAGATGCAACTTTCATCTTTCAAGTAAGAAAGCCTATAACTAGGCATGTTAAGAAACTCAAGGAAGGCAGCCAGGAAGTTCAAAAATATATTGAGACAGTTAAAGCTCCTGAAGAATTTTTTGATCTCTCATCACCTATAGTGAAGCATCTAGCCAGCAGAACAAAGAGGGGAAAAGAATGAATGACAGAGTTTCAAAATCTTGAGGAAAAATTCAGGTTTGCAACCCAAAAAAATTTTGTGATGAGAAAGAGGGCTACAAAGCACAGTGTTGAGAAATAAGAGTTTAAAATAATGAAGCCACAGTGGGAAGGTAAAACTGGTTCTATTTATGAAACTCCAAGTAGTGCAGAGCAGTTTTTGAAATGCATAGTCCTAGAAATTAAGGAAGCCAAGTTTGTCAGAGTAATAAATACTCACTTGAGAGCTAATAATAGAATACTTAAAGATCAAGTAGAGGACTTGGAGCAACAACTAAAATTGATTCAAGATGAGTTAAAGAGTAGAGGCGTTAAAATAATAGTCATTGAAGATTCAATAACTAAATCAAGTGAAATTGAAGAAGGGACATCATGAAGGTTGGAAAGACTGTATTTTCAATTGATATGGTTTTAAAATGATGAATCAGGTTTATTTTGAGTTTCTGGCACATTTATAATTTACACTTTGGAAAATTTTTGACAAAACTACCCACTTAGCAGTTTCATAGCGCAGACAGTGTAAAAAGGGAGAAAAGCGCTACGAAATTTCTGTTGCAGATTTTCTTTCCCCTTTTCATCAAAATTTGAGGGGTAAAATAATGGATCAAGAACTAAAATTGCTAGGGAGGATGTATTTAAAGGCAATTAAGATAATTTTTGAGGAAAAAAGTCAAAAACTTTAAGAAAAAAGGGTTAAAGTGCAGTGCTACGAAAGGCGCTATGAAACTGCTTTGTTTTCATAGCACATTGTATTGCAGCTCATTTGAACAGTTTGAAGATGGTTTTGGACAACTGGAGCTTAAGGAGGATTTTTGGCATGTGTTAATTCAATTTCCAATAGCTAAGGACCTCAAAATAATGAGTTCATGATGGTCAGAATGTTCCAAGAGTGCAAAGGATCTTATGCCCAAAAAGCAGGGGATTGTTTCCTATTTTGGTGGAGGATAGAAATATGGTCATGAAGAGTTGAGTCCTATAATACAGGTTCGACCATGTGTTGATACACTTGGAAAATGATTTAATTTAATTTAGATAAGGTTGTTATGGATAGAGATAAGGAGTTTGAATCCTAATTGTAATAGGACTGTTTAGTAGATTAGCTATCTTTTTGTAATAAATCCCATATATTATGGTTATGCAAGGTGTCAAGAGTCAAGAATTTGATGTATCTAGCCTAATATGAGATCATATGATGTTGTAAATTGTCTAGTAAAGACTAAGAAGTTGAATTAGTCAAGGGTTGGACATTTTTAGCAAAAGTCCGTGCTTATTGTAATTGACTGGTTTTCAGCTAATACAAAGAGTTTCTACTTAACCAAATTGCGATTCAGAAGGAGTTTTGGTGTTCCTATTATATTTTCATCTCTTATTATTCTATTGCAGTGGTGTTTATCTATATTACTCAGAATTCATCTTTAGATGCTCTGACTTCCTACATAAATGAACTGACTGTGTTTTTACATTTCATGTGTGCTATTTGTTAACTAAAACTCTAATATGCCTCAACTTCCATGTTAAGTAGATTCATTGGTTACTGAAACTATTTTGATTCCATAAGCCCAATGTGCACTTGTTGATGTGATTCTCAACCTATATCTATCATTTATCTATTTATTACCCTACGTAGAGTTAGCCATCTATACTTTTATCCAAATCATTAACCTTTGAGAGAGCCCTCTCAGGCTGAGGAGGCTAAGCCTCAGTCAAAATATTAGGTTTGAAAAAGTTACATGAATTTGACTGATTAACCAGCCTATTAGGTCTAATTTTGTGATATCATTTTCGTGTGTCTTCCGGAAGCCTGAAAATTATACTTTCCCGAAATTTTGAAGCTGAACTTCTAAAGGTAGCAGGAGCTCAGGAAGCTTTTCGAGGCTACATCTACCTTGGTGACTCCATTCAAAATTTGCATGCTCAAAGGTGGCTTCGAGAAGGAGATACATGAGGATTAATCCTGACCCAGATCTACCTACCATCATGGACAATCCAAACACTATTTCCAAAGGTATTCAAAGAATTTATGAAATATCAGGTATTCCATCACATTCAAAATCCTTGTCCTCTAAAATATTAAGAAGTCTTGAAGATAAAATATTTGATGATAAAATTCAAGAAATATTGTTTAGGTATGAAAGTTAAAAAGAATTAACTGAAATCATCTTATACTTGCATAAGAGAGGCATTGATACCTCAGCCCTATTAACATAGGAAGATAAAGAGGAATTTTGGGAAGCCGTTACTTCAAAGTTTTTGTTGGAAAGAGAGTATTTAAATCAGTTGAAAGAGCTTGACCCTTTTGAATTCTTGTTAAAAATTAAATCTGGATTACCTCTTCCTTATTGGAGTTTAATTTTTAGTGGACCACAAAGACCAAATAGATCCTCTACTATTGCTATCCAAAAAGCTGCCATAGTCCCTTTTACCATGGCTGCAAATGTACCTCCTCCACCTGCTGCACCTACTAGATACGCCCCTCTTGTTCTTACAGCTGTTTTAAATGACCTCCCTAGTAAATATGCTGTTAGAATCAAAACTTGGGGAAGTGATGAAGAAATTACAACTGAAGAACATGTGGATCAATTTAATGATTTTATAAATAGGGAGGAGGTTGATGATGAAGATGTTAAGTTAAGGTTGTTTGCTCAGAGTTTTACTGCTAAAGTTAGGAAGTGGTTGAAATCCCTTACTCCTGGCAGTATTCATAATTGGAATGAGTTTGAAGATACCTTTTTGAGAAAATGGGGAATCCAGTACAAGCTCTCACTGAGTATAACAGTTTAAGAAGAGCTGTTGATGAAACTGTTTGAAAATTTTGAAAGAGGTTTAATAAGGTTTATGACTCTATTCCTACCCATTTAAAACCTACATGGGCCTTAGCTAAATTGAGATATGCTGAAGCTTTTGATTATGACTTTTCTATACTGCTAAGAGAGAGAGAATCCCCTACACTCTCTGAAATGAAAAATGATGTAGTGAAGGTGGAGGTTAACATGATAGCAGCCAAAAAGTCAGAAATGGGTAAAACTAAGTTGAAAGAAGAAGAGAGACCTTCTATCTCTACTTCTGATGATAAGTTTGATTCAATGGTGAAAAAAATGGAAAATTTGATGGATAGGTTGGCCCTTGGGAAAACCTATACCCCTCCTGCACAACATGAACCTCATTTTAGAAACCCTTAGTTTAGGAGACCTCAGAATCAGGAGAGACCTAGAGAAAACATAAATCAACAGCTTGATCCTCCAGTGAGACCTCCTTTCCAGCAAAACTTAGTTGATAAAGAAGATGAACCTGAAATTCCTGAAGAGACTATTCATTGTTTTGATGAATAAATGTCTGGAATTTTGTTAACTAAAGAAGAACATGATCAATTAGACCAAAATAATCATGGAGAGGAAACATCAGATTATCTAAAGGGGTATCAACATGCTATTTTTGAGATGAAAAAGCAATACAATCTCAGAGATAGAAATGTGCCTATCATTTCAAACAAAACACAACCTAAGAAATATACACCTAAGGTTGTTGATGGCAATAAATATGCTCCTAAGGTCGTTGAAGGTAAGAAAGATATGCTATCTCTTCCTCCTATCAAAGAAGCTAAAAAATCTGTTTCTGTTTTCAGTTTGGAAAATGAATTTTCTATGATTAAAATTCTAGTACCTTTTGGTGAGATTCTCAAATTCAATTAGTATAGAAGCAAAATTTTTAAACTATTAAATTCACAACCAGGAGTTGCTGATATCTTGAATGAACTAGAAGATCATCCAACCATATACTTGGGTCCAAGACTAGAAGATGAACAGAATGAGGAGGTGCCTCCTTTTTATGTAAGCCTTAGCATTCATGACATGACATTACATAATACTATGTTGGATTCAGGGGCCTCTCACAATCTTATGCCCAAAGTAATCACGGAAAGGATGGGGTTAGAAATAACTAGTATATAAGGACTTGTCTTCTTTTGATTCGAAAAGAGTTCAATGCATTAGTTTAATTAAGGATGTTGTTGTTGGTATAACACAAGTTCCTGCTAAGACTGTGGTCATGGACATCGTGGTAGCAGACATTCCACAAAAGTTTGGTATGCTATTATAAAGGTCATGTGTAGCAAAAATCAAAGGTACAATGCAGATGGACCTTACTTATGCTACCATTCATGTTTTTGGTGAGCAAAGAAGACTGTATCGGGAGACAAGAATGCACTACATCGTGAGTAGTAAAGACAAACCCAAAAATTTTCCAATTTATGCTCTTGATACTGAACTTGGATCTACTATTAATTTCAATGAGTTCACTAATGAAGCAGAAGATGAGAAGAAAGCAAAAAATCAGAGTTTTTAAATTCAGTAGTTTGAAAATCAGCAAACAGAAGATCAAAAAATCAGTGATAAGGAGGTGGAAGGTTGGTGGTCATTGCTTTTTGATGGATCAGCAGGAAGAGAAGGAGCAGGAGTAGGGATTTGGATTGCAAATCCAAGTGATGGGAGTAAGTTCTTTTCCTATAAATTGAACTTTGATTACATGAATAACATGGTTGAGTATGAATCCTTGATTTTGGGCTTGGAGGTTTTGAAAAGAATGAATGCTCAAAACATTTCTATTTTTGGAGATTCAGAATTAGTCATTAAACAAGTTGAAGGTGTTTATCAAACAAAGGATATAAGGATGAGGGCATATAGGAATTTATTTTTTTACATGTTGGAAAAATTTCAATCTTATTCATTCATGCTCAAAACTAGAGAACAAAACTCCATTGTTGATTCTCTTACTGTCTCTGCAAGTCTTTTCATTATTCCTATGCATTCCATAGAAAAATATGAAGTTGAGATTCACCATAGACCATCTATCCCTAATAATATTACTTATTGGAAAGTTTTTGAGGATGACGAACAAGTGAAGAAATTTATTGAGCTGAAAGAAGAGTTTGAAAATATACAAGTAGATCAGCAAAATATGCTTACTAAGTCTAAAGGGAATTTTGAAGTTTTGCAACTAAATAAAAATTCCATACCAAAGGGACTCATACCTCTTGAAATTTTTTTTTATTAGAATGATGCTTTTAAATCCCCTAAGATACAAGCTGATGATGAAGACGTTGAGAGTTGTAACCTTGGTACGGTATCTATGCCCAAAATGATTAAAGTTTCAAAGTTTCTTTCAGCTGATATGATGTTTACGTATATTGAAATGATGAAGATATCCATAGATGTTTTTTCTTGGAATTATGCTGATTTGAAAGAATATGACCCCACCATTATTTATCATACTATTCCCATTAAAGAAAATGAAAGGCCCTTCAAGCAGAAATTGAGAAGGATTAACCCACTTCTTATGCAATTGATTGAGAAGGAGGTCAAAAAACTCTTTGATGCCAAAATAATTGTCCCAATCATATTCTCAAATTGGCTTGCAAACTCGGTTCCAGTTAGGAAGAAGAGTGGAGAAATAAGAATATGTATTGACTTCAGAAATTTGAATAAAGCCTCTCCGAAGGACAATTATCGTCTCCCAAAGATGGACCAAATTTTTCAAAATATTGTTGGTTCTCAAAGGATGTTCATGCTTGATAGGTTTTCAACTTATAATCAGATCCTTGTACATCTGGATGATCAGGAAAAAATAGCCTTTACTACACCATGGGGCACTTTTATGTATGCCAAGATGCCATTTGGTTTCACGAATGCAGGAGCTAACTTTCAGAGGGAAATGGACATTTCTTTTTTTGAAGAGAAGGACAAGATTGTGGTTTTTTATCTTGATGATATATCAATTTTCTCAAATAGGGAAGAAGATCACATGAAACACCTAGAAAGAATTTTGCTGAAGTGTAGAAGGTTTGGCATCTCTCTAAATCCCACAAAAAGTATTTTTTCTTTAACATCAGGTAAACTACTTGGACACATAATTTCTAAAGATGGGATTAGGATCAATCCAAATAAGGTCAATGCAATTCAAAAGGTGGATTTTCCAAGAAGCAGGAAGAAGATTCAATCTTTCCTTAGAAAGGTAAATTTTGTAAGGCGATTTATTCCTAATTTTGCTGAGATTGTGAAGGACATAATAAGGATGCTGAAGAAGGGAGTTGACATTAAGTGGACAACAAAAGAAAAAAACTCATTTGAGGAGATAAAAAAGGCACTCACACAAGCACCAGTATTAATCAGTCTGGATTTCTCAAAAAAAATTCTGGTTTTTACTTTCACATCAAAAAGTACTATTTCTTGAGTTTTGTTGCAAAAGGGATAACAAGGTATTGAGCAAACTATTTCCTTCTTTAATAGGACATTAGCTAACTCTGAGCTGAAGTATAATATCTTAGAGAAACAATACTATGACTTGGTGAAGGCTATCAAATATTTCAGAATTTATATTCTGCATTCTCGTACTGTGGATTTTGTTCCTAATAATGTTGTGAAAGAAATCCTCACTCAAGCTGACCTTGATGGTAAGAGGGGAAAATAGATTTCTAAATTACTGGAGTATGATATAGAGATTAAGCCAACAAAATTGGTCAAAGGGCAAGGCTTGGCAAAGCTAATGGCATAGTCAAACTTTGACTGTCTTGACATGAAATTAATTGCAGAAATATCAAAAATTTCAGATGACGAAGAAGAAGTAGTCCCTATTGAAGAAAAATACATCACTTCAGATTGGTACAAGGAGATTGTTTTTGTCCAACAACATCATAAAGCACCTGCTAATCTAAGAAAGTCTAAGGCAAGGTTTGTAAAGCTAAAATCATTGAGATATTGTATTTTTGATAGAAACCTTTTGTTGACGAGGTAAATCCCCTCTACGGATAGAGGTGATCCCTACTAGCCCAGATCAGGTCTAGCAACAATCAAGTCACATAGTGACACAGGTTCCTAGTTACAAAATGACAAAAATCATAACGAGTTGTCTACCTCAAATCCCACGCAGTGGTCGTTGAAGAAAAGATGACGCTTCCCATCGTTTGCTTGGCAGATCATGATCCTTCCGCTCGACATGTCCGAACACTTGCACACATGCAAGGAAACAATGACATACAACGTAAAATCTAAAGAATGTAACCATATATCAGTCAGAGAGGATATAACTCATTGCATAAAGAAATATACACATGAATGGAACCATAATCAGAGTTGCTTATATTAAAATAACAAAGGAAAGTTTACAACCCAAAGCTATAATGCTATGATCTTCCTTCGGCAAGGCTGATAGAAAAGCACATCTCAACAAAGCTTGTCGAGAATCTGGACAAAGCTCTCTCTCTTCGGCTTGGCTCTCAATAGTTTCCCGACTATAGTTTCCTTTCTACAAGTTTAGCTAGCTTGCTAAGGGAGAAGGAAAGATTTTATAGATGGAGGAAGGGAATTTAGGATCCCTATAATCATGGGATAGGCCCTATCTATAAGGAAGCTTCGATGATAGGTGGAAAACCACTTTCTATACATGGAGATCCAAAGCCAAACCACCCAAATCCTTTTGATGACTCATTCAGGAGTTTGTTGGAATCAAACTTCCGCCATTTATTTTTAAAAAAAATCCCTTATTAAGCTTGGCATGAGTGAGACACCAGGATAGAGTGCCAGTTGGCGCGCCCTTTATGGTGGATTTCCCCCATTGGCACAAGGGTTGAACTGGTTAGTCACGCCAAGGAAAAAAGATCTATTTTTAGGGTTTTTCAAAGGAAACTTTCTTCAAGGGGATGATTGTCCTTATGCAAGGGGATGCCATGAAAGTGGTTTCATGTCATGTCACTGCTCACAGGTCATGGGAAAAGCCCTCCAATATGCGGGACGAGGGATTTTAGGGATGGTGAAAAAATACTGCGTAACAGATGCCCCCTAAAGCATGAGGCCCGAGAGAGAGGGAGGGGTGAAATGCTTTATGAGAACATGCCCAACTGAAAACAATGCCATCGAAAGACCTGCATACAAGTACAACTGATATCTTTGACACATGATATGTGGTATGGGCGCAACCATCCATAATAGAGTGTACGAAAGCCAGGATCCAAGGTATGGACACAGCCATCCAAGAAGGATCAACAAGTAGACTCAGGTATGGTCGCAGCCATCGAATCAAATGAGTCATGTAACCAATTTTGATAATCCACAAATAATCCACAGCCTGGGTATTATCATACAAAACCCAGGGTCTTGTGCTCCATCTTGACCTGAACATACTACAAGTCCTAGCATGTGAATAAGTGAGCTAAAGTCGAACATGCAAGAACATTGTCTGATTACCAGCCCATAATGAAAGCCGTTAACAGACACGAGAGGTACCACCAATAATGAGGATGGCCATCAAGGTACTATATGTACAATCCGCGGAATGTGAATAGTGAGTTTGCGTCGAACATCCACAGAATCATCCAATCGAAGGCCAATTAATGAAAACCTTGTGTCAAATGCGAAGAACCTGCCATTAAGGCATGTAGGCTCCAATTTAATTGAAGGGAGTCTCTAGATCAGCTTCCTGGATAATGAGCTGAAGTCGATAGGAAGTGACCTTGATCGAAGGTGGTCCATAGCGGCTCCCACATCATCGATGTGAGACAAAGGAACATAATTTTTGTGAATCAGGATCAGTAGAGAAACAAAGGGAGGTTGAAAACTACAGAGGCCAACTTCTCTTGAACATATCGGCAGCACGACACTGGATTTGGCAGTATTTGACATCAAAGGATTTGAGGTCATGATGATGTGGCAAAGAGCAGATGAGCGGTCAAAAGAGATTACCCAAACCCATGGAAGCAAGCAGATAACGAGATGAGATGTCCCCAAACTGACATAAATGAAGACAAGTGCCATGTTCAAGAGTGACATACTCCTGGCATGATGGTGATACTGGTTCCATTTTTCCCCACCATTTCTGGTGAGTACACCAATTATTTTTGGAAACAAGCTTGAAGGGGATAACATATGCTTGCGATATTTGTCCTTCGGACAAATCCAACCTAGTACATTTAACAAGCCCTAGGAAGGAGGAACTCAAGTATCGTCATTATGATGGAGTTCGATGTCATCAAGTTTTAACGAGTCTGACAAAGGAAGAACTTGGCATCTTTTCATGTTTAGAGAGTTTGAAAAGACGGCAGAAAAGAAAACTCCAACATTCCCTTTTCATAGATAGTTCCTCACATCCAAAAAGGTAGAAAACTATGTCTGAGAAAACCTCCTAGTCCCAATAGGCTGGGGTATTCCTTTTTCGTAAATAATCTATCCCAACCCGAAAAAGGGTAAACATATACTAGGTAGATTTTGTTTCACGGCCAATTTAACGAGATCAAAACGACAAGCGACTCAGAAATATTTTCATTTTTAGAGAGTCAGAAAAGAGCTGAAAGATGACTCCAGTAGTGACTTTTTCATTTTTTTACCAAGTTTGAAAAAGTATAAAATACAACTCGTGTCGTTGTCCTAGTCACGCAAAACCTATCGCTGCACAAAAAGCAAGTGTAAAACCCATTTTTCGACAAAATATGATAAAATTTTTAGAAAAATAAGCTCGAAAACCTAATTTGATTTTGAAAAGTTATAAATATGACCAAATAGTAAAAACATATTTACTTTTTACTTTTTAGCTCTTGTGTAGAGTGAAAGTGAGTTATTTCCTTGTGATCTTGCGGTGACGATTGTGGACGATCCAGTGCATCATTTCAGATCCCGTCTTTTCCAGGTAAGAGCTGCTTCCATTAGCTACATTTTAATTCATATTTCATAGCTTTCCATTGTGATTTGACATCCTTGAGGGGAGGATTTTCAAATTTAGGGCTTCCACAGTTGGCGCGGGTATGAGGCACAGACCCGCGCCAACCGAGCTCTTTTTGCAAAGGGGTCGTGCCAGCTGGCACGAATGTTAGCAAAATAGTCACGCAAACCATGCAATCTCATTTTCCACTCGAATTGACAAAATTTGAGCCAATCAATTGGATTTTTTAATGCCCAAGGGAAATTATGATGTGCTTATGACCAATTTGATGCAAGTATAAAGCCACAATGGTGATTGATGGAAAGAAAGGGAACACAGTGAAGAGGACAAAATGGCAATGGGGAATGAGCAATGCATGAATTTTCTCTGGGATTGCGGTTTAAATAAATTCTTCTTGACACCATGTCTCAGGGCACAACCTGAATTGTTACAATATTTGATTAGTATCTGGGATGAGAATGAGGAGAAGTTTAGCTTTGAGATCAAGTGCTGGAACTCGAAGTGTACGATGTTTACTTCATCACTGGATTTTCCCGCAGAGGTCCAGTTTCGATTACGACAGGTACTAGGCCTTCTGGTGAAAATATTTCAATGGCTATGGAAAGAGTGTGCCCAGGGGCACAAACAGGATCAGGTAGTGGCAAAGTTGACATTCACACTGTTCCCGATATAGCACTCAGTGTGGTGCTACATACTATTATGCGGGCTGCGAGGTCGCAGGCACTGCACGAGGCTACCAAAACACAGCTCATCCTGGCATAAGATTGTATGAACCTGACACTATTGGGCCACAGCCGTAGCCATGAATATCAAACAACAATTGAATAAATGTAAAAAGGCCAAACTGAAGCAGTTTGGGTACGGGTCAATCTTGGTATCGTTCATGCTAGAACGTTTACCTATCTTCCAGGGCCAGGGGGCAATAGTCGCAGATCCACCTTTGGGAGAGCCACAGATGGCTCGATGGGAAGCACTGATGCCCAGAGCAGGAGGGGGTTAGAAAATGTCATGGCGGCCCAAGTTCTTCGGATGGCTCCGGTGACAGTTGATCGTCGTAGAGGACTAGCCCTATGCCAGTACTGATTTCACAGGAGAACTAGACCTTCCACTCCCAGAAGGAGAGGACTGGGATGAAGAGCTGGGTAAGACTCTTTTTGATTTTGAATTTTATGATTTTTTTTTTTTTGGTATACATGCATGTTCTAACAACTGATCCTATATGTATGCAGATGTTGGCCCAGAGAGGCCCGTTGGGATGTCGCCGATCGCGCGAAGGACCCCTCTCACCTATGACCCTCAGGGCGAGGGGGGCGAGGGGAACGATATGGTTCAAAACTTAGAGGGAATCGCCCGTGGGATTCCTGATTATGCTCGCCTAGCAGATGTCCCTATGGCTTATCAGAGACACACTATGGGGGTGCCTAGTTGCCTTCATCATTTACTGAGGTGATTGGTGTGGGCAGTAACATGCTACCATGAGCACCATGCTGATTAGTCACCTAGGCTTTTCATTTGCATATTTTTGAGAGACATGTCGTCTCCAGATATTATTAAAACATACATGTATATTTTTGGATTTTATGTGATGCACACAAACTACAAAAATTCGACATATATATATATATATATATATATATATATATATCTATCTATCTATTTCTGCATGGATCTTTTTCACATATGATGCTGTTTTTAATATGTTATGCAAATGTCTAATACAATGTTATCTAATGCATTAGCTTCATAACACATGACCCAATGGGAAAGTTAAAAGCTCACAAAATGCATCAGACCAATCATATTTTATTTTTTCACAAGCTTAAAAGCACACATGCAAACTATGCTTGAAGATGAGTTTTATTTTTTATGCAAGCTTAAAACACAAATGTAAACTATGCTTGAAATGATAAGGAAAAATGGGCATGCCCCCAGCATGGTGTCTCAATTCGAGGTACATGCCCCCCAAGCTTCAGTCCATAGAAAATGGAGTGAAGGTTCAAAACACAAGAGATTCGATCGAAATATAACAAAACTTGAATTGAACGGGAATGTGTTTCATTGTTTTAATGAGGTTGACACACTTCAGAACTATCGTCGAAGCAGTTTGTTTCATTGTTTTAGGAGCTTGACACAAGAAGAGGAAATATGCTCCGAAAAGCTCAAAGGAGTAGGTTCAGGTAGGGGATAACCAGATATAAAATGCTTGAGACAATCAAACATTGCCCCCAAGATGGGTATGAATGAGGAACGATGATTTCCATCACTCCACGGCAGATCTTCGAGAGACATCGTCTCCACGATAGCTTCATTATATGGAAAGAATTATCTCAAAGGATCGGGCGAATCTGCATCGCTGAGCCAAGGGGATTGAGAATAAACATCAAGAGCCATGCTCAAAGTAGCATTTTCAGGAGGAGGAGGATTTGATACAGTAACGATCTCACAATAATTAATTTCAACTCGGGTCAGAGGCATCGATTCTCCAAAAGAGCTCACCTATTTAGGAGAAGGGATGATCTATGGGTCATCCAACCTAGAGATCATGTTGACTTGAACGGTATTCGATGGTGGAATGGGAAAAATACCCATGAGAACGGGGTCCTTGAAAAGAATAGGTCCTACACTGTCAGGGGGATTAGGAATATGATCCATGTATGGCATGTTGTTCTTGGAGGATCAGGTAAATAGAGATAATTGATAAACAATAATAATCTTGCCCTCATGTGGAAACTTCAAAAGCTGAAAGAGGGTGGACGAAACGCATAGCATGGCATGAGTCTAGTTGCGACCAAGTAGAAGATTGTATTTGAGTTTGGCATCAACCACTTCTACTTCGACATTAACAGTTTTACCTTGTAATGTGATCGGTAGACTCGCGAGAACACCCAAGGGTTTTGATTCCCTTCCATCGAATGCCTCGAGGGCATTGGGAGATGAAGTGAGGGCTGGAGACCCAATGGCCTTCCAGCAGGCGGATGACATAACGCAGGTAGAGGCACCTTCATCCAAAACGTCTCTATGAATGTTGAGGCCGTTGATACTGAATTGTATAATGAGGGTGATTTGATGTGGAAGTCGGGGGAAAAAATTCTCTAGATCGAATGTGAGAAGGATAGAATCGGTAGGATCAATTCCACCAATTGTAGATAATAGAGATTTTCGTTGGGATGGGAAAATTTGAAGCACTTGCAACACAGACATTATGGAAGGCACCTGTGCCAAATCCTCAACAATGCTGTAATGCTAAGCAGCACGGGTGTTTGGATTATAGGAATACTTTCGAAGAACACCTTTGGAAGGTGGTCGTACACCGGGTTTAGTGCTGGGCTTCTCAATTTCTGAAGGACCAAAGGCAGGTGGGGGAGGTGGGCCATCAACAACTTCCTTCCCAGCTGCCTGGCATGATCCGACATAATCCTTCGATCGAGTGGCGATAGAAACAGGTGAAGCACCATTCATCATGAAAACCTGAGACCCAAATGGTGTAGATGGTGAAGGCTGCTCGACCATCTGGGTCTGCTGAGATGGAAAAGGTTCCTTAAGAACTGCCAGAGTTCCCTTAGAGCCCTTAAGAAGTTGACTAACCTTGGATCGGCGAGGAAAATATTTGGTGTAGTGGTGTTTATCATAGATCAGGCAAGGGTACTTGAGTTTCTGTTGTGAAAAATCATCAGCACGTGGTTTGGAGGATTCTGGTTTCGGGGCATTGGATTTGGCTTTGAATTTTTCCTCCTTCTTCCCTTTGGAAGTCTTTTCCACAGGATTGGCCTGAACGGCATTGACCTCCGTGGTCTTACTAGAATCTGGAGTAGCGGGAGGAGCAAAATTATTGGAAGAATTCGACTTTTGCTTTCCATTAGAAGACTTACGAGAAGTATGAGAGACGAAACCAATAACACTATCAACCGATGGGGTAGCTGGTGCTTTAGAGGTCCCTGGCCGTGGGGCATTAGTCAAGATTTCATATAACATGTCAGACTAAGAGTACACCAAATAGAGGTACTAGGCACGAGCGATGGCTTGTTCCTCGGTTACACATGCCCCCATAGCAATATTCTGTGCAATCTTGTTGAAAAAGGAGGTAGTGAACCAGTGAGTTAGAAGATGATCAATAATGTCGAACTTGATCAAATGATGACGACGTCTCCACTCATGAATATGATCAAAAATATGAGTGGCTTTGTCTTGTTTTAGAGATGTTAGGAGATGTGTCTCGGCTTCATAACAAACTCGTAACTGGAAATGTGTCAAGAATGCCATAGCTAGAGTATTAAATTCTTGAAAAATACTGTGGGGTAGTTCTATGTACCATTTAGCAGCAGTGATGGTAAGAGTGCGCTGGAAAAGACGTAGATGGATCGAGTCATCCACCCAAGAGTTTAAAGAACACCACAAATGGTAGGTCATGACATGCACTTGGGGGTATTCTTCAGATTTTCCTTCAAATTTAGGACAGTCACCAGATACCTTTATCGGAGCCAGAGGCCAATATGGATTATGAAGAATCGGATCATTGGTCAACTTGTTAAAAAATTAAATATTATGGAGCAATGCAACACATAAAATATGCAGAAAATATAAGCACACAAAACACATAAAACTAGAGAGACACATATATACGTGGTTCACCGAGTTTGGGCTACGTCCACCCCAAACAACCAGTCCTTCCTTTCTATTACCCAAAAAAATGAAGAGACAAAGCCTACAACAAATCCATTGTAATATCCTTTGTTCTCTCTCACAGTCTCCCTCTCTATTTCTCGCTTCGAGAATACACATACCATACACAACCGCAATACAATACCTTCATAAAAGCAAGGGGTTGCCTTCTAGGGCAAAAAACCCTAAACTAAACATAAATTATACCATCAGATCATTTTCCTAATGAACGGCCCAGATTGAATAGAAATTACTATACTTTTACAAGGCAATTTTACATCTGTTTTTAGCTTCGGGGGTGCTACCGCCCCCCGCAGACCCCCCATGGCAGCGATTAATTTACGGGCGGTGTTGCTGCCCCATTTAAGGTACAGGGGTCCAATGTTGTGATACAAAGTAAACAAGATAATCAGTCTCCACACCCAACAATCTCCCACTTGGAGACTGATTCTAGCAACTCCACCGCTACTTCATTTGCTGGAAAATAACTCCTCTTTGGACCTGGATTTTTCTCATCTTCATCGTCATCCTTGAAGACCAATTGAAACTGAGAACATTCTCAGTGTCTCCCTATTTACAACTTTTGTTAGCATATATGTCGAATTCTGGCTAGTGTGTATCTTTTCCAGCTTCAACTCTCCATCTTCCAATAATGATCGTATGAAATGGTACATGAGATGTATGTGTTTAGTCCTGGAATGAAATGCTGAGTTCTTTGCAAGATGAATGAAACTTTGGCTATCACTATATAATGTGCCCATATCATGATTCTTACCCAATTCACTCATAAGCCTTTGTAACCAAATCATTTCTTTACTAGCCTCTGTAGCAGCAACATACTCTGCTTCTGTTGTTGAAAGTGCAACAATACTTTTGATTTTTGAAACCCAACTGACAACTGTTCCACCTACAGTAAATACACATCCTGTATTGCTCCTCCTATTATCTCTATCACCTGCCATATCTGCATCAACATATCCCTGTAGAGAAATGTTTGAGCCACCAAAGAATAATTCTTGTTTTGTGGTACATCTCAAATATCTGAGAATCCATTTTACTGCCATGCAATGTTATTTACCTGGATTGTTCATGTACCTGCTTACAACTCCCACTTCATGTGCAATATCAGGCCTTGTGCAGACCATTGCATACATTAAGCTTCCAACTACTGATGCATATGGAACTTTAGACATATATTCCATTTCTTCGTGGGTCTTGGGGCACATCTCCTTACTAAGTTTGAAATGGCTAGCAAAAGGTGTACTAACTGGTTTTGCATTGTGCATATTAAATCTTTTCAACACCTTTTCTATGTACTCATTCTGAGACAGTGTTAATTTGTGATTTTTCCTATCTCTAGTTATCGTCATACCAAGGATTTGTTTTGCAGCTCCCAAATCCTTCATTGCAAATGAATTTGCCAATTTTCTTTTGAGCACATTTATTTCCTGCATGTTAGACCCTGCAACAAGCATGTCATCTACATACAATAACAATATAATATAGCTGTCATCATTTTGCCTTTTTAGATAAACACAATGATCAGAGTGACATCTAGTATAACCTTGTTCAAACATAAAATTGTCAAATTTTAGATACCATTGCCTTGGAGCCTATTTTAAGCCATACAAGCTCTTCTTTAACCTTCACACCAATTTTTATTTCCCTTCGACCTCATATCCTTCTGGCTGCTCCATCTAGATCTCTTCCTCCAAATCTCCATGGATAAATGTTGTCTTTACATCTAACTATTCAAGATGTAAATCTTTTGCTGCTACAAGACTTAAGATAGTTCTGATTGAAGTCATCTTAACAACAGGAGAAAATATTTCATCAAAATCAATACCTTTCTTCTGTGCAAAACCCTTCACCACAAGTCTAGCTTTGTACCTATGTTTTCCTCCATCTTCTTCCTTCAGCCCGTAAACCCATTTATTTTGCAATGTAGTTTTACTTGCAGGAAACCTGACTAAGTCCCAAGTCTGGTTATGCATTAAGGAGTCCATCTCTTCTTCCATGGCTAGCTCCCACTTCTTCCTGCTTTCAACATGCATTGTTTCTTCATAACATTCAGGTTCACCAGAATCAGTCAACAATAAATAATATAATGAAGGAGAGTATCGTTCAGGGGGTCTACTTATCCTGGTAGATATTCTAACACAACTTTCAGATGTTTGAGGTGCCTGTTGCTGTTGTGGTTGTTGATTATTATTATTTTCAGGCACCTTTACTTTTTCAGTTATCTCGTCAAGAACCGTGTATTCCTTGCTTTATTTTTCCCATTTCTTTTCCTGCAACTAATTCTTATACAAGACCTTTTCATTGAATATTACATCTCTGCTCCTAATGATTTTGTGATTTTCATAATCATATAAGCGATAACCAAAATCATTAACACCATATCCAATAAAGGTACATTTCTTTGATTTTGCCTCAATCTTTGCTCTATTTTCTTTATTAATATGGACAAAGGCCTCACAACCAAAAGGCTTTAAAAAGGAGTAGTTTACCTTTTTACCTGTCCATGCTTCCTCTGGAATACCACCATCCAAGCAACTTGAAGGCCCTCTGTTTATTATATAAAAAACAATATCTACAACATCTTCCCAAAATTGTAAAGGAAATCTGGCATGCAATCTCATGCACCTTGCACGCTCCATGATTGTTCTGTTCATCCTTTCTGACACACCATTTTATTGTGGTGTTCTTGGAACTGTCTTCTCTCTACGAATTCCATGCTCTAAACAATACCTATCAAACTCTTTGCTGCAATATTCACCTCCACTATCTGATCTGAGACACTTCAAATTCTTTCATGTCTCAATCTCAACCAAAGCTTTCCATTTCTTGAAAGTATCAAATACATCAGATTTTTTTTTAATACAATAAATACATTTTTTTCTAGTTGCATCATCAGTAAACGTAACATAATAGCGAGAGCCACCAAGAGATGATACCTGAGCAGGTCCCCATACATCGGTATGCACAAGCTCCAATTTTTTGCTCTTCTTTTCTTTCCCAACTTTGAGAAATCTGACTCTCTTCTGTTTTCCATAAATGAAATTCTCATAGAAATCCAAATCAACATTCTTCAAACCTGGAAAAAAATTTCTTGAGTGAAGAATCTTCATCCCCTTCTCACTCATGTGTCCGAGCCTATGATGCCATAATGCTGCATCTGATCCTTTGGAGGTTAAAGCATTAACACAGTTAGAAATACCATTGCATAGATACAATGTACCAAAATTTTCTCCTTTTGCTATTACTAGGGCTCCTTTGGTGACCTTTCAAGTTTTATCTATGAAAGTTGCAACACAACCTTCACCGCCTAACTGCCCTGTTGAAATCATATTTTTCTTTAGATCTAGAACATGCCTTACCTCCTTTAGTAGCCATTGGTTTCTATTCTGTTGTTTTACAAGAAACTTACCCATTCCAACAATTTTACAGGGTTTATCATCACCGAAACGGACTTGTCCAAATTCTCCTTGAACATAGTCATGAAAATATTTCTTATCAGTTGTGGCATGGAATGAAGCCCCTGAATCTACAACCTAAGAATTAGTAACATTTTCGAAAGAAATAATCAAAGCATCTTGTAACACATCACCTGTCACATTTGCTTCATGATTGTTTTCTTGTTGTGTGTCTCCTTCTTTTCCCTTCCGAGATCTACAATATTTCTTTAGGTGTCCTTTCTTTCCACATTTCCAACACACTATCCCTCATCTGGACTTGGATCTGCCTTTCCTTGATTTACTGGGATATCCCAAGATCTTTCCTCTTTCCATTCTTCTTCCCCTAGACTCTGCACTCAACATTACCCGATGTATCACCGGAGTTTTTCCGTCGCATTTCCTCACTAAGGATAGCACCGACAACATCATCAAACTTTAAAGTACTAGATCCAAAGAAAGAGTTACTAATGGCCATTACTAAACCATTCCAACTCTCTGGAAATGAGAATAAGAATAACAAAGCTCTAACTTCATCATCAAAGTTTACCCCTACAGAACTTAACTGACTGGTAACTTTATTAAAATCATTTAAATGGTCTTCAACAGATCCACATTCCGACATCTTCATATTAAATAATTGTTTCAGAAGAAATACCTTGTTTGAGGCCGAGGGTTTTTCATATAGTTTCACCAACATCTGCATCAAACCCCATGTTGTTGTTTCCTTCGAAATATTGAAGGTGACTGATGCCGTAAGGCACAATCGTACTGTTCTGAGTGCCTTTCTATCAAGAAGGTTCCATTCCACGTCTGTCATGGCCGCCAACTTCTTTGTTTTTCTGCTCAATGGTAGGTACAGATATTTTTGATACAGATAATCTTCCATCTCCATCTTCCACAGCAGGAAGTTTTGGCTGTTAAATTTCTCGACCCTAAACTTACCATCTTCCACCATTGCTCCCACTCGAACCAAGAACTCTTATTTCCTGCAAGTTTATCAGCCAAATATACCTTTGGCTTTGATACCAGTTTTTAAAAAATTAAATATTATGGAGCAATGAAACACATAAAATATGCGGAAAATACAAGCACACAAAGCACATAAAACCAGAGAGACATAGATATACGTGGTTCACCCAGTTTGCGCTACGTCCACCCCAAACAACCAGTCCTTCCTTTCTATTATCTAGCAAAATGAAGAAACCAAACCTACAATAGATCTGTTGTAATATCTTCTGTTCTCTCTCACAGTCTCCCTCTCTGTTTCTCGCTTTGAGAATACACATACCATACACAGCCACAATACAATACCCTCATAAAAGTGAGGGTTTCATTCTAGGGAAAAAAACCCTAAACTAAACATAACTTCTACCGTCAGATCATTTGCCTAATGAACGGCCCAGATTGACTAGAAATTACTATACTTTTACAAGGAAATTTTACATCTGTTTTTAGCTTCGGGGGTGCTGCCCCCGAAACCCCTCACCAGGGGGGGCTCCATAAAGTCGCTGCCGCCCCCCCTGGACCCCCCACGACAGTGATTAATTTACGGGTGGAATTGCTGCCCCATTTAAGGTACAAGGGTCCAATGTTGTGATATAAAGTAAACAAGATAATCAGGCTCCACACCCAACAAAAATTAGATACATCCAACAATTCCAATGTGGCGAGGAAAGGTAAATGAGGATTAAAAGGCATGCCGGGTCCTCAATAAGGACCTGTACCTGTACTCCAACCTGGTTGAGCATAATTCTGCCCCCATTGGTTCTGTCCTGGAGGATTCTGACCATAGGGGGTATAAGCCGTATAATTTGGTTGATACGGTTGTTGATAACCAGGGTATGGGGGTTGATAACTAGGCTACTGACCCTGATTATACGTGGGCCCCGTTTGAGCAATGTATGGGTTTGACTGCGAAGTATAATTATAGCCTAGTTGTTGAAGGTAATAACCAGAACCTTGGGGTGGGTTGTAAACCGGTTGAGACTGACCTTGAAGGTAATAGACACCTTGGGGTCGAATGGGACATTGGTAAGTGGGACCCTACTGAGCCTGATAGGTTGGGTGCACAAGCAGGTTCGGCTATGGCATTGAATAGATCGGCTGTTGAGTAGGGTTAAATGGTTGTGCAGGTTGTCCTGGCTGAACAAGTTGACCTGGTAGCGCAGGCTACCCTGGTTGAACAGGTTGCCCTGGCTGAACAGGTTGTCCTAGTTGAATGGGTTGGCCTAGCTGATGAAGGACACTAGGCTGCCCCGGCTGAGTAGGTTGGCTTGATGGTGGGAGAGGGCCAGGTTGTGCCTGATAACCAGGTTGACCTGTGACAAGACAATAGGATGGCCCTGACAATGCAACATTCGGACCAATTGGAAACTGAGGTTGCACCAATGGTTGAGAAGGATGGGTTTTCCCCCCAGCACCGTACAACGGTCTGGGTTAATACCCTGGTTGGCCTATGGGTCCTTGAGGTTGCCCTGGTTGGACCACAGGGTGAGGCTGTAGAGGTTGACCTTAAGGGTTGTAAGACTGCCCTTGCGGACCGTACAACAATCCCTGCTGGCCCGAAGGTTTTCCTTGTTAGGGTTGTCCTTGCGGGTCATATAGATAACCTGGCTGGGCTGAAGGTTTTCCCTGGAAGGATTGTCCTTATGGGCCAGAAGCATATCCTTTCTGAAAAAAAGGCTTTCCTTGTAAGGGTTTCCATTTTTGATTAGAAGGTTGCCCAGCCAGGGCGGATAGAAAACCGTTAATATACTGATAAGCCTCAGGAGCAGGAAAACGAAGAGGGTTGCCCTAATCATCATATTGGTATGGAAATATGTAAATCGGGGTACCATTTGGTCCATCATGGGAAAAATAAGGACGGTTGAGATCTTGAGAAGATGGACCAACCTCGGAGTTTGACGGTTGTAAAGATAACCAGTACTCCTTAGGAGAAATATTCTCGAGAATAGAAGAAGCTATGTAAATGTATTCAGGAACTCACGAGGTCCTAGTTTACTGAGTAGTGAAAGCAGGTGTAGACGCAACTATGCAGAAAGTAGGCCTAAAAGGTATTGATGTAACGAAATGAGATGTCGTGAGAGGTGTCGATGGCGACATCTCTAAAGAAGGAATAACTGGCCTCGTGGATGGAGTCAATATTCCCATAGAGGCCACCGCGGCCATGACTTGACTTAAAAACCTATATCCAGTTGGGTGCGAAGGACCAGGTGAAGAAATAATAGAAGATTCAGAGATGTTTTCAAGAAAATGCTGGTAATCTTCACCAGATGTAGGAATTTCCTCACTAGGAGAAGGACTGGGTGAGTCCATATCTAACCCTGCCACAAGATATTCCATAAGACGACGAGGACTAGGAGGTATAAAAACAGCTAATAAAGGTGATACTGATGTAAGAGGAGGGAAGTGTTCCCCTACTCCAAATCCAAACCAAGCGTTGGAAAAGGGCCAATTGAAGTCAACTGGTCCTCCAACGGCAAGTTCAGATATAACCGGTCCCCCATCGGGAAACTCGGATACAATAGGTTGTTGATGCTCAGCAGAGGACTGAGAGACCTCTGATGAATCGTCCGTGTAAGGAATACCAGTAGACGAAACTGAGGGTTCTTCCATTGTGACTGTAACGAAAAGAGGAAGAGATCAAAACAAAGACACCAAGGAAAACAATCAACAGGCCGAAAAAACAATCTCTAAATGGGCGTGTGATCGTAGGTGATTAATTTTACCGCATTGAAACTGGAAAATTTTACTGTTTCATGTTTTAAGAGTCTATAAAAAAGTAAAATATGAGTCTATCTCTTTCAATTTGGAAACAAGCATGAAAGGATAAGTGCTTGATGATATTTTCAAATTTAACGAGTCAGAAAAGATCGAAATGACTGCTCTGGTAATCTAGGAAAATGGGTGTACTAGATATCTGTGAACTTCCATATACACCTTGGCTAAAAAATGAAAGAGAAATAAACCAAGGACTTGATGTACATGCAGGTAATCTCCCCAAATGCTGTGTCTAGTGTATCACGGGTAAAAGGCGGCAGACTCGGCTTCCTACGGATAAAGGATAGCAACCCAGTGGGGCCTCCCTTTATATACGTGATGGTACGGGGGCACAAGTCTGTACTAGTGCTGTCTAAAGCCAGAAAGAGAACAAAAACTACTAGGTTTAACGATGGCAAAACATGTCACTAGCCTAGACCTCTAGATATTCCGTTAATGTTTCAATGTTGCCTTGGGTTAATTGAATAAATTTTATAGTTGATCTTCAATTTATGTTTCAATTTCAGGCCCTATCGAATGTTGGATCTCAAAAATCCTCTAAATGCACACTACATGCCACAATATATAACTTTGTTTGATGAAGAGCTAACTACGGGAGGGTTGAGAGCTTTTCAAATACCAACAAAATGAGCACAAAAACATCCACTACTATCTCTAATGCAAGCTAAAGAAACTAAAATTTTTTCTCTTAGAGTTATATAACACTAATAATGAGGAAAAGCTTTCAATTTTCACTAAACTAATAAAAAATGCAAAGAGATTTGTTTTTGTATTTTCCAATGTTTTAGAGCAAATGCACCAAATGAAATGAAAAACTAATGAAGAAACCAATTCGAGAAATGATAGTGAGAGAGCCGAAACAAACAAGTTCACTCAATGCAAATTGACACAATAAGAACTCAAACTGATGGAGAAATCCCTCAAATTGAAGAATAATCTAAAAAAGACTCACACAAACCGTGTAATCTAGGCTTCGAATGAGACAAAGAGAAACTTGAATGAAAGAGAGAAAAATCGCTCAACTGACGCAATGATATAATGGAATCTAGAAAAATGAATGCAAAGAAGAAAAAGCGAAGTCGAACGAGAAAACAAGGACCCAAAACTCCCACGGGAGGCTTAGCACACTGTAGCACCTAGAATCCTTAGGGCTAGAATGCAAAACTAATGATAAAGGGAAAAAAACCAGAGGAAAAGGTCCACACACAGTAAAAAAAGACTTCAAGGCAATCAATCACTCAAAAAAAAGACACCAGGACCAAAAATCAAGATGAGAGAGCCCAAAAGGAAGAAAACCCTAACACTAAATAGATTTTGCGCGACTGTTTGGCTGTAATCTATGCCAAAACAACGTTGGCGTGAGGGCCTAACTAGCAACAAGCGCCAGTTGGTGCGAATCTCAAGAGGTAAACCGCGCCAATCGATTTTACTATGAGAAGAAAAGGAAAAAGAGAAAACAGAGACTGGATCAGGTCTTCTGGGGGTTGAACAAGGGTTTTACACTGAAAGGAGGTGAACTAGAAGAGCAAATCAATCAATCAAAAGCCAAAAACAACCAAAAGAGAAAATACTAACTCCAATTGACTCCCCAGTGGAGTTGCCAGTTTTTTGAGGAGGTAAATCCCCTCTGCGGACAGAGGCAATCCCTACTACCCTAGATTGGGTCTAGCAACAATCAAGTCAGGCTGTGATGCAGGTTCCTAGTTACAAAACGCCAAAAATCATAACGAGTTTCCTACCAAAAATCCCACGCAGTGGTCGTTGAAGAAAAGACGACGTTTTCCATCCCTCGCTTGGTAGATCATGATCCTTCTGCTCGACACATCCGAACACCTGCACACATGTAAGGAAACAATGACATATAACGTAAAATCTAAAGTATGTAACCATATATCAGTCAGAGAGGATATAACTCATTACATAAAGAAATAAACACATGAATGGAACCATAATTAGAGTTTCTTATATTAAAATAATAAGGGAAATATTACAACCCAAAGCTCTGATGCTATGATCTTCCTTTGATAGGGCTGACAGTAGAGCACATCTCAACAAAGCCTATCGAGAATCTGGATGAAGCTCTCTCTCTTTGGCTTGGCTCTCAATAGCTACCTGCCTATAGTTTCCTTCCTACAAGTTCAGCTAGCTTGCTAAGGGAGAAGGAAAGCTTTTATAGATGGAGGAAGGGGAGTTGGGATCCCTACAATGATGGGATAGGCCCTATCACTAAGGAAGCTTCCATGATAGGTGGAAAACCACTTCCTATACATGGAGATCCGGAGCCAAACCACCCAACTCCTTTTGATGAGTCGTTCAGGAGTTTGTTGGAATCAAACTTCTGCCATTTATTTTTAAAAAACATCCCTTATTAAGCTTGGCACGAGTGAGACACAGGGATAGAACGCCATTTTGTGCGCCCTCTATGGTGGATTTCCCCCATTGGCGTGAGGGCTGAACTGGCTAGTCGTGCCGAGGCAAAAAGATCTATTTTTAGGGTTTTTCAGATGAAAATTTCTTTAGGGGAATGTTTTTCCTTATGCAAGGGGATGCCATGAAAGTGGTTTCAAGTCATGTCACTGCTCACAGATCAGTGTGGGATGAGGGATTGCAGGGATGGTGACAAAATACTGTGTGACACCTATTTTGGAAGGATACTGGCAGAATTTTGCTGAATTGTTTGCTGGAAGAGGAGGCTGATAAAGTAATTGAAGAGTTTCAGAAAGGGGATTGTGGAAGTCACCATTATTGGAAGGCCACAGTCAAAAAGATTATTATGGTAGGGTATTATTGGCCTACAGTGTTTAAGGATGTGTACAGAAAGATTGATGCCTGCCATGAATGCCATATTTTCGATGGTAAGAAGAAGCTTGTACCTTTACCTTTAATGCCTATCTATGTGGAAGCACCATTTCAACAGTGGGTGCTAGATTTTATTGGAGAGATTCATCCATCATCATCAGGTCATCATCGCTGGATTCTCACAACGACTGATTAATTTACCAAATGGATTGAAGCAATCCCAAATAGGCAAGCAAATGATTCTGTGATTATTTATTTTTTAGAAAATAATATTTTGTCTAGGTTTGGTTGCCCCATGAAGATTATAATTGATAATTCACAAGAATTTAAGTCTAAGAAGCTGATCAATTACTGTCATAAATATCATATTATTCTTGGGCATTCTATTGCATATTATATGCAAGGGAATGGTCTTGTTGAATCTTCTAACAAGAGCATTGTGAGGATCATTAAAAAGGTGTTGCAAGAGAATAAGAAGGCTTGGCATTTGAAAATGAAGTATGCCTTATGGGCTAATAGGATGTGCACAAAAAGGTCAATTGGAACCTCACCATATGAGTTGGTATATGGGGCTAAGGCCATTTTTCCTACATCTCTAGGGGTACCTGTCATGAAGCTAATTCAAAGATTAGAAGAGGAAGAAAATGCAGTCTAGAGGAGAATTAATCAGCTAATAGCTCTGTAGGAGAAGTCGAATGAAGTTTATAATAGAAATCAACAATCTCAAAATAGAGTCAAGAGGACATTTTATAAGAAGATCAAGGAATAAAGTTTTCAAATTCAAGATGAAGTGCTGAAATGGGAGGCCAGAATTGAAGAGGAAGGAAAACATGGTAAGTTTGAGAACTTATGGAAAGGTCCTTTCAAGATAGCTTGTTTTCATGGAAATAATACTTACATATTGCAGGAGATGGATGGAAGATCATATGTTGGAGGACCTATCAATGATAGGTTTTTAAAGAATTACTCTTCCTAAAAATCTGATTGACCATTCATGTAATTGTACATATTCCATTTTATGAGTTTTTCTGCTAATAATGACAAGCTAAATAAGTAAGCTTGAGCCCGAGGTGAAGGCCATTAGAGCTTGAGGAGAAAGCTTGGAAATTTCAAATTTTTTCTGTTTTGGTCAAGAAAATAGATAGCAACACTGGAACTACTGGTTCTTAGTGTACCACAGGGGCACACTATCCCAAGTGGAGGCACTGTTATCACCCAAAAAAATTTCAAAACATCATTGTGTCAAGTTTGTTTTTGGTCATGGTTCAAAATTGGGTTTAGAAGTCAATTTAGGATTTGATCAAGGGTAGGTTTTATATTTTTATATTTTAAAGCCCATCCTTAGGTTATGATAAAGTCTTCTTTTAAGTCCCTTCATGTCAAATATCCATAATTTTCATTTGTGGGTCATTTCCTAAAAAAATTCATGTCAAAACTGTTCAATTAACCAAGAAACCTCGTTTTTGTAGCACCACTAGTTCAAAAAAGTTGATTTGTGCTACAAAGGCGCTAATAGTTTCGTAGTGCAAACAGCAAAAAATACACTGCAGGCACTATGAAAGCGCGGTTTCTAAACTGTCTTGTCATCTGAGTTGGAAAATGTCAGAAACCGTTGGGAAATGGTAAGTTAGTGGTATGATGAGTCAGTTAATGATGAAATTCAATGTACTTACCCACGTTTCAGTCATCATTGTCATGACAAGGTATGAATGAGGCATCATTCAGTTATGAGATGACATTTTAAATTCAAAATCTTGCCTAATTGGTCATTCTCATTTCCATTGCCTCCATTCAAGATGTCTGAGCTCTGGCGTGTTAAAGCCAAACTTGTGACTGTTTATACAAAGGTTTTATTCATACCTATCAAGCGAGGCTGATATAAATTAATCAAGTGAGGCTGTTGTTTCACATATTCAAGCCAGGCTGATTCAATTTATCAAGCGAGGCTGACAGGATTTCTGAGAAACATGGTAGAGGAAAAAAAAGTTCACAGAGGGGTACACTGCTTAAGGCATGAGCCTGAAGATATGAAGGAAATAATTGAACACCCAGTAGTGATGGAGGCATTCAGAAGAATAGGTTGCCTTAGGTTTTTTGAAAAATTGCAGGAATGTCACACACAGGTCTCAAAGGAATTTTCCATGAACTTCAATGGAACAACTACTAAGGTTGGGATGCTAAGTATGTTAATTACACCAGAGATCATTGCTACTGTTATAGAGATACCAAGAGTTCAAGAAATTTGGTTCAAAGGTTTCAAATTTGATATGGAGAAATGTAAAGAATTCATGAAGTCTGAGTATGCAGACATGGACCTTAATAATACTATCCCTAGAAGCTACAACAAAGACACTTATTCAAAGTTGCTGCTCAACATTCAGAAATATTTTACATGTGAAGGAAAATATCATAAGGTTTACACATATCATTTCAAGTTGCTTCTGCATTTCGCTGGTAAGATTTCACTCGATTTTCCTTTTTATCTCCACAGGAGCCTTGTAAAAATGGATGACAAAGTACAAGAAAAATCCGAAGGTAGTGAAACATCCTTGTTTCATCATGGTTTAATGAAGTTATTGATTTTAGATGAACTTCAGAAAATAGGCAGGGATTGGTCATCTTTCTTGTTTATAAATGGTTTTGATTTGGAAACCCTAACCTCTGCAAGAAACCCTAAAACTAAAGGATTTCCATCACCACCACCAGTAGAGCCTAGTCAACATATGGCCGCAAAAGCAAAGGAACTTGCAAAAATGAAGCTAAGGAAGAAAATTGAAAAAAGGGTAGAGCAGACATAATTGTTTGATACACCAACTCCATCATCTACAAAACAGAGGTCAAATATTGTCAAAGAGGAAAAATAGAAACAAGCTGTCAGCAAGTAGGAAATCAAAAGACTAACAAGAAGCCAGGCAGTGGCATTAAAAGGGAAGACAATTGCTACAGAGGACACCCAGTAACAAAGGGAAATTTAGATGAAATCATTCATGCTATTGACATAGAGGAGACACCCATTGTTCAAGATGAGTTCATTGCGGAAGATGAGCATAAATCGAAAAGGGCTAAGTCTACAAAGAAGCTTGATTTTGAGGGGGAAGATGCAGCTTTCATCTTTCAAGCAAGAAATCCTATAACTAGGCATGCTAAGAAACTCAAGGAAGGTAGCCAGGAAGTTCAAAAATATATTGAGACAGTTAAAGCTCCCGAAGAATTTGTTGATCTCTCATCACCTACAGTGAAGCATACAACCAACAAAACAAAGAGGGGAAAGGAAGAAATTAGACAATTTTAACATCTTGAGGAAAAATTGAGGTTGGAAAACCACGAAATTGTTGTGATGAGAAAGAGGGCTAGAAATCACAGTGTTGAGAAAGCAGATTTTAAAAGAATGAAGGCACTGTGGGAAGGTAAAATTGGTTCTATTTCTGAAACTCCAAGTAGTGCAGAGCAGTTTTTCAAATGAACAGTCCCAGAAATTAAGGAAGCCAAGTTTGTCAGAGTAATAAATACTCACTTGAGAGCTAATAACATAAGACTTAAAGATCAAGTGGAGGACTTGGAGGAACAGTTGAAATTGATTCAATATGAGTTAAAGATCAGAGGTATTAAAATAACAGTCATTGAAGAGTCAATAGCTAAATCAAGTGAAATTGAAGAAGGGACCTCATGAAGGCTGGAATGACTGTGTTTTTCAGTTGATATGGTTTTTATTGATGAATCAGGATTATTTTGAGTTTTTGGCACATTTACAATTTACACTTTGGAAATTTTTTGACAAAACTGCCCACTCATCAGTTTCGTAGCACAGACAGTGTAAAAAGGGAGAAAAGCGCTACGAAACTACTGTAGCAGCATTTCTTGCCCTTTTTCATAAAATTTTTAGGGGTAAAATAATGGATCAAGAACTGAAATTTCTAGGGAGGATGTATTTAAAGGAAATTAATATAATTTTGGAGGAAAGAAGTCAAAAAATTGAAGAAAAAAGGGTTTAAGGGCAGCGCTATGAAAGGCGCTATGAAACTGCTTTGTTTTCGTAGCATAGTGTATTACAGCTCATTTGAACAGTTTGAACATGGTTTTGGATAATTGGAGCTTAAGGAAAAGTTTTGGCATGTGTTAATTCAATTTCCAAAAGCTAAGGACCTTGAAATAATGAGTTCATGATGGTCAGAATGTTCTAAGAGTGAAAAGGACCCTATGCCTAAAAAACAGGAGATTATTTCCTTTTTGGGTGGAGGACAGAAATATGGTCATGAAGAGTTGAAGCCTATAATCCAGATTCAACCATGTGTTGATACACTTGGAAAATGATGTAATTTAATTTAGATAAGGTTGTTATGGATATAGATAAGGAGTTTGAATCCTATTTGTAATAGGATTGTTTAGTAGATTAGCTGTCTTTTTGTAATAAATCCCATGTATTATGGTTATGCAAGGTGTCAAGAGTTAGGAATTCGATGTATCTAGCCGAAGATGAGATCATCTGATGCTGTAAATTGTCTATTAAATACTAAGAAGGTGAATTAGTCAAGGGTTGGACATTTTTAGCAAAAGAATGTGCTTATTGTAATTGACTGGTTTTCAACTAATACAGAGAGTTTCTACTTAACCAACTCAGGATTCAAAAGGATTTTTGGTGTTCCTATTCTATTTGCATCTCTTATTATCCTATTATAGTGGTGTTTATCTATATTAATCAAAATTCATCTTTAGATGCTCCAACTTCCTATATAAATGAACTGACTGTGTTTTTACAGTTTCATGTGTGTTATTTCTTGACTAAAACTTTGATATGCCACAACTTCCATGTTAAGTAGATTCATTGGTTACTGAAACTATTTTGACTCCATAAGCCCAATTTGTACTTGCTGATGTGATTCTCAACCTATCTCTATCATTTATCTATTTATTACCCTACATAGAGTTAGCCATCTATACTTTTATCCAAATCATTAACCTTTGAGAGAGCCCTCTCAGGCTGAGGAGGCTAAGCCTCAGTCAAAAGATTAGGTTTGAAATAGTTACATGAAGTTGACTGATGAAGCAGCCTGTTAGGTCCAATTTTGTGATAACAAGTTGAATCAAAGAAATGAGAGCATCGAGAGTTTTATTTTGGAATTCCCTTGTAATCCATCGTGACAACCCTCCGTCTCTTCATGCAAGGCTGAAAAGCTTACAAGAACTTGAGATGAATTAAAGAAATGGGAGTGCCGATTTGGAATGGCAGATCTTTGTTTCAGTGAAAATGACAAGAAATTATTTCCACGGGTCAGCCTCAAGAAATTTCCAACCTACACCAGAATTTAGAAGGAGCTATGCGAGAACCAACGAGAAACTTGACCTATGTATATATGGTAATAGGACCTTCTTCCACCATCGATTCGGAACATATAAAATGAAAAGTTTATGTTTCACGGTTTTATTTCTATGTGGACTTTGTCTTCATTACTCTGGCGAGAACACTTGAAAAGATGGGATTTTAGTGTGATGTGATCTAGACTACATTGTATTCTCGGGTTAAAAAATCCTTGCAGGCATGTTTTCTTTACAAGGATTACTTGTATTTTAGACCCAATTATTTGGAGGATTTGGAGTAGAGTCATTTGCAACTCAAAATTTGACAGCTCCATAGTAATTTGAATGATAGAAAAATTTGAACATAGGCTACCTTTATAAGAAGAAAATAAAATATAGTGATTAGTACAATGATATTCAGGAATCATATAATTGGAAAAATTTTGTAATTATTCCTTGTTCTCCTAACGTCAATCACAGGGAAAAATTGAGGATGGAAGTTTATCTTAAATATTAGAAACCTTGGCGAATCTTACTAGTCCCCAATATGTAAATTATAATTTTTTTATGATATTTTTGTAAAATTATTTAGGTTTCTAATTATTTATATTAGTATATATAAAATTTTGGTGCTTTTTGCGGTAAAATAAATTTATACTATAAAAATTGTGCAAATAAATTTTCAAAAAAATGGAAATTAGAGAATCTATTTTTTTTGAAAAATCATGGAAAATTAGCCCATGTGCTAATATTAGCCCCTAAAATTTTCCCTAGTCAAGCAAATGAGATCGTTTAAAATTTTGACAAAAGAACAAGAACGGATGCAGAGGTGTGAAAAATAAACTTACATTAGTGAACCAGATATAAAAATCAGCATAGTTACCGACATTAATACAAACGACCAACTCCCTACCTCTAATTTTAGTGCCCAAAGGCATTCTCGCTATTATTTACGTGAACAAGCGCTATATATGTAATAGTGAAACTACAACTTTGATATACTATACCCTATTTTGATACCAGTTCAAATTGATATGTAATGGGAGAGTTGATCCTTTCCTATTTTAGCACAATTTCTCTTTAGGGTTCAATATTTTATTCCTTTAATAATGAAACTACAACTTTGATATACTATACCTTATTGTGCTCCTAGTTCAAATTGAAATCTGGTGGGAGAGTTGATCCTTTCTTATCTAAGTGAATTTCTCTTTCAGTTTCACTATTTTATTTCTTCTCTCAATCCCCATGGACTTATGCACTTATATCTTGAATTTTTAGTGAAAACAAAAATTTAAAACGAAGTTGTCTACAGATGTAACAAAATAGCCGGAACAACAGTTTTTTTGTTGGGATCTAGTAATTTTTTTTTCCAAAAGTCAGGTAGTTGGAATGTTTGAATGGTGTTTTTATGGTGAAAATTGATTCAACACCATCAAAAACCCCTTGGGCACCCAAAATATTGAAGTTTTATAGTTGTAACTCATTTGTTCAAAAATTTCTGCCCAAATTTTTCATAATCTTGTCGAAATTTCTAAGTTATTTTGTGAATTTTACTACACGATATAAAATAATTAAATCATATATTTTATCATTTAACTATTTTATATTTATATATTATATATTTTGTTATAAATATATTTAAATAACTAGAAATATTACTAAATAAAACATTAAGTAAAATTGATTTTCTTTCGTATTCATGAAATTTAATATTGGAACTATCTACCCGAATGTTTTAACAACAGTTGTCAAACTGAATTTTTTAAGCTATTCGTTTAACAATTGTATATGAAATGTTTAAATGATATTTGTTTCGGTAAATTTTGTATGAGTGATATATCTCTCTACTAATCCATCAATGCATATAGGTTCATATGGATTATATTTAATATGGAAATAAATTAAATATAATTTAATTAAAATAATAAAATATAGGGAAAAATATGTTATAAATTTTAAAAATAATAATAAAAATATTATAATTGAGTGATAATAATTTTGTTGGATATTAAGAAGATCATTTTTTTTCAATTGGATCTATATAGGGTTGTTGGGTATAATGGTTGTTATCTTCTTTAACTAGCTTCGAAGCCTCACTAGTAACATGATGAGTTATAATGTCTTAAATATTGTTATATTGGCTTGGTACCAACAACCCACTTTACAGAGATGTTGATTTCTTTCCTCGGTACAAAATAGAAAATATAAAATAGTATTTTTTTTAATATACATATATATTGTTTAATTATTTATTATGTCATAGTTCTTTTATATTAAAAAAAGTATGTATTAACAAAATTTTCACTTTTCTATGTTTGATAAATCCAAATTTAAAATGAATTTACATATATTTATTTATTTTATATTTCATTATCACATACATTAAAGTATGTAATTATTTATTTTTTATTTAATTTAATTTAAGTTTATTGAAGATAGAAATGAACTATAACAATAAAATGGAATTGAAGATATCATTTGTGTTTTACTTTAAAATTCCAACCGCCATAATTTTTCAAAATTTTCATGTTTAAAAAAAAAAAAATGTTGTCCTTTTTAACCTATCTAGTCCTCAAAGCTTCGTTTTCTAAACTTTGAAACATGAATGAGAGCACATGATCCACTTGCTACCCATAAAAAAATACATCATGATAAAAATACTCAGGGATTCCTTAAATTGCAGCAAAGAAGGACACCAATTCAATTCATTTATCCTTTTGAGCACCCTATGAAATGTGTGTTACTCAATTACTTTTTTTTCTCCTCCAAACAACTTCTTATCATAATCTCCAAGATGATGTTGAGAAAAACTGGTTGAATATCACAGTGATATCTCCTTGAATATTGCTTCTAGTTTAGTTATCAGTTTGGTGATATAAATATGATATATTATAGATTCTATAATGCACTTTTACCTACTTGGAAAGATCTAATTTACCAATACTTTAGACTCTGATTTCTCATGCTTTCCACACCCACATCGTTGTTTCCTGCACTTCTACCTCTCCGTCACTCGACATTCATATACATTTCTATCGGCATGTCTTTGCACCCTTTTGGTGCAATTTCTAATATACATTATCTTTTCACCTTTATTTGTTAACTTGTAGTGATTATAAATGTAATATTTTCTTTTCATTAATTGTTTGTTTCACTTCGAGTAACATCTTCCACATAAATTCAATACCATCACAAATTTCATATATTTAAGAATATGTATAACTTTAAATATGTAATAAATGTGATAGTGACAACTAATCATAGAGATTTTGACAACATGATTCTAAAGGGATATATATGAAATTAAGAATCTCACAAAAACATATATCATGCTATATATATATATAAGTTATCTATTGGGAAATCTATGAGGATATCTCTAACTTTAAATAGTGACAACTAACACCAAGGGATATATATGACGTTACGAATTTCACAAAACATATATCATGATTTTCATATATATATATATGAGATAAGAAACTTATGAGGAGCTTGGAAATGAATGCATATAAAGTCCAATATGATCGTTCCTATGAATATCAACTTATTAAAAATGTTTTTTTTTTTTTTTTAATTAAAAATTATTATATAAGTCATTTTAATTGTTATTTTGAAAATTGTATTTCATTATTACACATGCTTATATTAATTTATTTGGTTAATTTTAAATATTAAATCTTAATATAATATAACTTTTAAAAAATGATTATAAAAAAATTACATGTTTATATTAATTTTTTTTTGTTAATTTTAAATATAACATCATAATATAATATATCTTTTAAAAAATATTATAAAAATAAGTTACTAATATTTTATTTTAAAATATATTTTAAAAATTATCCAAGTATATCTAAATATCTTAATCATATATAATTTTTGTTTTGAAAATTATATATATATATATCATTCTTTTCCTACAACTATATATAGCCTTATAGAGAGTTTGGATGCATAAATATATGAATATTCATATGATCCTCTTTAACACAATTAATAATAACAATATTATTATTAATAATAATTAGTTATATTAGTGCATGTAACATTATAATATATATAATATAACATGAAATTGTAATACCTTGGAGAGCTAGAGTGAGGAGCACTATGGTTTTCAAAGGAATTTGATCCCAAGTTGTTATCATCAAGCCTCAGATCGTATATGAGCCTCTTGAGGTCCAAGGATATGGAGAGTTTTCATGTCGGTGTGAGTCTAGTTATCGAAATTGCCACGATGGTAATCTCTTGAAGTGATCTCGACCTATTTCAATACCTCTCATAACTAAAACCTTTTCATTTCATTTTGATGTGGGAGGGTAGCGATTTTTCTGAGGATCACAAAAGAATGGTAGTGTTATGAGAATGAAGGCTCATTGGTTGTATATGTGCTCTTTTCCCTACATATCTAATAAGAAAACACTACAAGTCTACAAACCTAGAATGTTTTTTTGAATCTCCACCAAACCTCTGAAAATATATTTCATGCAACAAATTTCCACGATGGTAATCTCTTGAAGCAATCTCGACCTATTCCAATACCTCTCATACCTAAAACCCTTTCAATTCTTTTGGATGTGGGAAGGGTGGTGCTTTTTTTTATCATCACAAAGGAATGGCAGTGTGATGAGAATGAAGGCTCACTATTTGTATATGTGCTCTTTTCCCTATATATCTATTAATAAAACATTACAAGTCTACAAACCTAGAATGTCTTTTTGAAATCTCCACCAAAACTGTCAAAATATTTTTCATGCTACCTTGGATCTGTGAATACCTGTTTAGAGTTACGTATATATTGGTTCTCACAAGGATAAAGGGTATGCAAAGATTTTTCTTTTCACTTCTAAAGATATGGATCCATTTTGTCACACTTCACAGTCAGATGATGGATTGGGATTTTTTTTTTTGTTCCATCTTTGGTCTAGATCTCAAATTTGGAATCCTCCTTTTTATGTTCAAAGGTATTTTCTTCATAATACAATTTTGGATGGGGAGGATTCCTTTGAATTTTATGTGAAAAAACTCAATGGGAAAACATTCCTTTTAGTAGTTGGGCCCACAGATCTAGTGAAAGATCTAAAAAGGAAGGTATAGTATGATTTGCATATATCATAAAACCTACAAAACCTAATTTATGAAGGAAATCATTGCACTATTTAATCTAGTTGAAATATTATGGCATTGAAATTAATTCAATAACTATCATAAACTTGAGGTTGCAGGGTGAAGCTTTAGGAATGAGAAATCCAACTGGATTAGTATCATCTTCCAGAAATCCAAAGCGTCTAGCCTCTTTCAAGGATGTTGTAAAAGTGAAATTTTTTACATTATATTGACAATCCCAAATTTTTTCATTCTCATGCTCTTACCTCATCAAAGAGATTGAAAAATCACTAGATTTGTTAGTAAATTTATTAGAAGTAAGTGGTCTTTTCACGGTCCTCCAAGCCATCCCTCTTATTTGCATATTTAATTGTTTTTTGCATAAGCATGAAGATATGCATCAATGTATCTTCACCAATTGCACCAAAAAATGTGATATTTACCTATGTTTGAAGGTTTTTCTTATGGTACAGTTCGATAATCAAGAAGATCTAGATTGTGTTTTAAACTAGGGACGATGATTTTGGGGAAGAGCGAGCATCTTCATAACTCCATGGTTTCTAGATTTTGATGCCACAACAATGGTGGTTACAAATAAGCTAGTATGGTTGAGACTTATCCACCTCCCTCTCCCTTTCTTGAACCACCAAGTTTTAGAGGGTGTTGGAAACACATTGGGGAAGTTTCTGAATATAGACCAAGAAAGAATGGAAAAATGTATTTTACCTTGGTTAGGATTTTCATATAAATAGACCTTAGTAAAGGTATACCAGGTAACATACATCTAGTTCACAAAGATTTTAAGTGGACCTAATTGTTAGATTTAAAAAAAACGATATTCACATGTCGAATTTGTCATTAGATAGGGCATATAATACATGTCCACAAGGAAAAAGGACAAAGAAAATATCCCATGAGTCAAAAGGGTGGAAGATTCCTAATGGAAATCTTTCAAAAGAAGAAGATGAATAAATGGAAGATATTCATCAAAGAATAGAAGAAAATAATAGATGCAGAGAAATGTAAATATTTAGTTGTGATCCAGCTTCCATAAAAACAACATGAGGAAACTTCTAGTAGTCAAGGAGTGACTAGAACAAAAAAAACACATACCTCTAAGAGTTCAGACCCAGGCCAAAAAGTGCCCTTAAAATTTAATGGAAAAGAAACAAGAATAAGAATTAGCAACTCCAATTATAAATTTTGACAAAATTTTCAAAAATAGAAAAGTAAAAAAAGAAAGTCAATTTATGTAAATAAACCTAATTATTATTTGAGATATTTATTTATTTATTTATTTTTACATGTTTTGAATACAAACAAAACAACTATACTATATATGTATTAATCACATGCAAAATGCATTTTGTTTAATAAAATTATAAGTATTTTCTCACAAAAATAATAATATAATATATTATTATACTAATTTTTATTTGATTTTTTACTTATTAATGATTTCTTTAATTTAAATAAAAATTTATCCATTCAATATGGAATAAAATGAAAGTGTAGTTTTATTGTACTTTCTACTTATTGATAATTTATTTAAATTAAGTGAAATTTTATCAAATTTTCTTCAATATAGTTAACTAAACGTTATCATCTCATTCCCTTTAACCTGGTTTTACTCTCAAAATATTCTAAAAATGCGTTTTGTATTCTTCACGATGAATGGATCTTACATCTGAAAAGCTGGTAGTTAGCATTTTGTATTCTTCCTGATGAATGGATCTTACATCTTAGAAGTTGGTAGTTTCCTACTATCCATGCACATCTTTTCAAAAAAAATACTTAAAGTATTAAAGAATATGAAATTATTATAAAAAATATTGTTAATTTAAATTATTTTGAAAATTTTAAATGATCATTTATTATATATATATGAATATCCAATCAATCTCATATTTATAAATTTATATACT
This sequence comes from Pinus albicaulis, assembly GCA_034641835.2. Lineage (NCBI taxonomy): Eukaryota > Viridiplantae > Streptophyta > Pinopsida > Pinales > Pinaceae > Pinus > Pinus albicaulis. The sequence goes on along the minus strand of CM076573.1, from coordinate 246,924,188 downwards.
ACTAATTTTCTTTCATAGTCATTTTTTTGTTTTCATATTGTTGAGATTAGAGGCTCATTTTACAGCCCACCATGAAGGCGATGTGTAAGTATGTATGTCCTCAACTTGAAGTTGACACTTGTCCCTCTTAAAATAAAAATAAAAAACAAAATATTCGCTAAATAGAAAAACAATGTCCACTGTAATAAAAAAAAAATGTTATACATGTTTAATTAGTTGTCCATATGACTTCATATAATTTCATGTAATGTAATTAAAATTAAAAAATATGTGATTAAGTGTATGTTTAAACCTTATACTTTTTAAAAATATTTTAACATATGATATCAATTTCTTTATATTTATATATATAAAAAGTTAAAAGAAAATATTATTTATTATATAGAATAAAATATAGAATGTAAATTATTAATAGAATATTTTAACATGAGTTAATATTAATATATACTTAAAATTATATTAATAACAAAAAAACCAATTTTAATGATTCAATACATTGTTTTGCAATCTCTATAATATTCAAAAATACACTTCAAACAATAAAATATTGCACATTGTTTTTTTTTACTCTAAAATAAATTTTAAAAAAATTGATCACTCATATTACAAATACTTGAAATAAATGTTACGTAAATACTTGAAATAAATCTTATGTAAATCAAAATTAATGAAATGTCATAATCTAATTTTGGTTTTTTCATTCTTTTACATTTCCTTACAAAAATAACTCGATATTATAAGGAATTGATTGCCGAAAGTATGAGTTCTTAATCATGATAATATCACTATGTGTTTTTGTAACACTCTTTCTCATGAATATTATTGTCGATTAACATTGATATGCGTTTGGAGTGTTGATAAAGATGAAAAAATGCACCAGGGTTTGTCACGGATGCTTGTGGAATTCGTGGATGTTGTGCAGACTAAGAAGGGAATGCAAATGGTGGAATATATTTTTTTTTATAAAAAAAATTTAATCACTAGTAAATGATTTTATATATATATATATATATATATATATATATATATATATACTAATATATTACAAATATTTATATTTAATAATGATTAAATTATTATAATATTTAATAATTATTAAATTTATAGAATTTTGGCTTCTGTGATCCATCATAAAATTATGTAGAATTGTTTCAGTAATAATTACATTTAGATGAACATTGTTGACGCTTTTCGAACCAACCAGTATGGTTTATTATCAAGATGAATCACACTGGTTGGTTTGAAAAGCATCAACAATATTAATTTAAATATGATTATTATCAAAAAAATTTACATAATTATTAAATTATTATAATATTTAATAACTATTAAATTACTATAAAAGATATGGTCAATTTCAATTATTTTCAAAATTTTAAATTATTATTAATTTTATATCTTTAAATATAAATATGAATATTTAGTCAATGTCTATATTTATATTTAAATTTATATAAATTTATACATTTAGATACTACTTTTTTTTCTATCATAGTTATTTTCTTATATTTTTAAACAATATTATTAGTTAAATCATTTGTTTAAATCAAGATTGGTTACATATCTTAATCCAAACCTTTTTTTATTCATGCTTTACATTATTTATTTATTCATCATTTTTCATTAATGATTAATCATATTCTTGAGAAAGAGTGTTACAAAGACACATAATGATCATTTGTTTAAATCAAGATTTGTTACATATCTTAATCCAAACCTTTTTTATTCATGCTTTACATTATTTATTTATTCGTCATTTTTCGTTAATGATTAATCATATTCATGAGAAAGAGTGTTACAAAGACACATAATTTATTATCATAATTAAGAATTCATACCTTCATGAATCAATTCTTTGTAACACTGAGTTTTTTTGTAAGGCAATGTAAAAGGTATGAATTAAAAAGGGAATAGATTAGGATGTGTGACCAATCTTGACTGAAATAAATGAAATAATATATATTTTTTAAGCAATGTAAAAAAATATGAATTAAAAAGGGAATAGATTAGGATATGTGACCAATTTTGATTTAAATAAACGAAATAATTAGTATCATCTAAAAACAAGAAAATAATTGTGAAAGAAATAGAGTACGTATTTAAATTTATAAGTTTAACCATAAATATGGACATTGCAAAAAGTAACTAATTTTATGAGTTTAGATATAAATATGAACATTGATTGAATATTCATATGTATGTTTAAATACATATAAAATTAATGATAATTTGAAAGTTTGAAAATTATAGAAGTGGATTATATTTTTTTAACAATATTTAATATGAAGATTTTTAGAAATGGAAACTATTTTTTTATATTTTTTTTGGAGATATTTGTCTGGATTGTAGGGAATTATCAACTTTTTCCCATTATGAAGGATATATAAATATTTCTTAGAATGTTTTGTGAGTAAGGCCTCGCTAGAAAGAGTGAGCTTGTCAAAATCTTTAGTGTTAGTTGTCATCTTTAGAGGAAAACTAATGGTGTGTCCTCTATACTTGTATTTCCACCTATTTAATGTGTAACATGCAAAATTGGACTTGTGTGTTCTATCAACATCTCTTCAAATTGTGTGAGCACTGAAACAACTTTAGGTTGTTTTTTTGGATTGATATGGTTATCAGTTGAAATTTTTTGATGAGTTCCTTATCTTCTATTTTTCATGAACATTGGACTTGTATTTGTATTAAATACTTGAATTACAATATATAAATCCCCACACGCACGAAAAATTTGAAGTTAAGCTAATCGATCAATCACATCTGAAATTTTTTATGTGCAATATTCATAACAGTGGGGGTTACATGTTGAGCTTGAGAATTGATATCTTTTAAAAACATTTTTTTCACAGGATTTTGTTTTTTATCTTGATTTATGTTTGAGTTGGTTGAGTATTAGTTTCTTTTTATATATGATCTTTTTTGTTCAGATTTTCATTTCCTCTATTCTTAAATGCTCTTCCGTTATCATTTTCTCTAAGTTTTTTTTGTTGATTTCCTCTTTCTTATGCCTTTTCTTGTATTGTTTTATCCTAACACTCTTCATTTCTCATTTTTTGTTCCCTTATTTGTTAATATTCTCTTTGATATGCTCTTTATCATTCAATTTTTTCTTTCATCTATTCTTATTGTTTAGTTTTCATTTAATGTGCCTTTTTGTGTCTACTTGCTCTTTTTTCATCACTTTTATTATTTCTTAAAATTTCTCTTTACTTGTCACACATTTCCTCTAAATTCTCTCATTTTTTGTTATCTAACATGTTCACGTATTTGAATTCTTACATCCTCAACATGCACATCATCCATCTAGTTATTATGAGAATACATGATAACTTGAATTACTATAACATAGAAATAAATGCATGTCGTAAATAATTACTTTGTGCATACACTCAAATCAATGAAATTTGTTAATCTAATTACTTTGAAAGTAATGAACATCATCCATCTAGTTAGATTAGATTAGAAATTAAAATCTACATTGAAATCAATGCATATAGTGCAAACAATAAAATTGGATTAGAAATCAACATATGCACTGAAATCAAAGCATCAAATGCAATCAATCAAATAAGATTAGAAAAAAACCTCTATGTCGAGATCAATGCATTATGTCCCAATAATAAAATAGAATTAGAAATTAATATACACACGGAAAAAATATGAATGATAAAGTAATCTAAAATTAGGTTAAGACCTTACATATGCCTTAACCCCTTTAATTTAGTTAAATTTCAATAATTTTTTGTATCATGTTTTTCATTAGACTGTGGGACTTTGATAGCTTTCTAAATCCAAGTTCTTCTCCTTTTGTAAAGGCATTACTTCTTCTTCCTCTATGGTCAATGAATGTTCAATATTGTATAATATTAAACATAATACTATATAGTATTAGTTAAATATTATATAATATTTTATTTTTAAACATTTTAATATTATGATTAATATTATATAATATTATATTGTAAATACTTTTTTATGGTTAATTAAAATTTAATATTATATCATATTATATAAAACTTATTGTTACATTAAATATCACCAATATAACACATTAATATATATCATAATGTATTAAATCTAATATTATGAGACAATATTACAACGTAATATAACCTAATATGTTGAAATTTTGGTTCGAGGTGTTTCTAACCACTAAGTGATTATTGATTAAGGGAAAGGGGTGTTCTACAAAGGTGATCTGCAAGTCGAGGATCTAGTTGATGATGATGCTTCATTATGTTTAGATCAGGAAGTTTTACTGGAGTAGCAATATGTTGAGCTTCAGGAGCCCGCCATAGGGAGGGAGAGTGCGACTGAAGGTGATGGTGTTTGTGGACAGGCACATTCTTGATGCTTTGAAAAATTTTTCCATAGCAGCCCACCAAGGTGGCATAGTATTTGGAAAGGACTCCAAAGTTGATACAAAGTAAAATGCAGTTAAGGTTCAATCCACGTCCATTGTATTAGATGAGAAATGTGAGGCTATTGTTTCACAAATTTTTTTACATCCATATTCTGATATTTTTTCTCCAACAATAGGCTTAGAATTAACCTCATAATTTTAAAATAAGTTCAAAATTTATAACAATAAAACAAATTGAACACAAAAGAAAAAAATCCTAAAAATAAATTTTGAAATAAAAGAAAACTTGGAAACTTCTAGCATACCTCACTTCTTCAAATGTCTAAGCCAACTTTTCTTGCAGAAACTTATAAGGATTAAAACAATATAAGACATCGATGTCTCATCTTTGTATTCATAAAAACATAATATTTATATTTGTTATGTTTTTTAATATTTTTATTTTAGTTGAGCCAACCTTTTGTTATGTATTTGTTTATTTATTGAGCCGATATTTAATAATTTACACTCAGTTACAAGCACTATAACATCTCCCATACCAAATTATAAAGCACATATAGACATAATTATAAACATGAATATTCAAATATTTTATTTCAAACCCATATTAAGATACTTATATATATATATATATATATATATATATATGATATAAATAATTTATAAAACATTATTTATATTAAATATTTTATTAATCCATAAATTAACTTTAAAATGAAAATCCCGTGGAAAATGAAATAATAATTACTATTCATGTTAATTTGTTTGACTTGTCAGTAATCTATGTATGTCTTTGTCTTATCCAAATCCACATACTTTTGGTGTTATGAATTATTTGTCATCTCATTCATTATGCCGATAGGCATTTTATTATGAGGTTTCTATTAGTGAAACTGTTGATAAATGATATTCATCTTCCTTGGTGCAAATCTCAACATTGTCATTGTCGTTGACCAATTTTCGTTAGTATGTGTGGCCTGTTAAACCCGTGTTTCTTGCTTTTGACCAATTTTCGTTAGTCTATATGGTGTGTTAAACACGTTTTGCTTGCTTGGTAGGTAGCTGAAAGAGAATGGCGTGGTGTAGGCCACCGGAACAACCCTCGGTCTCTTGTGCAGCACTGTAAAGTTTACAAAACCCTGAGTTGAATCAAAGAAACGAGAGCACTGAAAGTTCTATTTGGAATGGCCTTGTAAACCGTCGGGACAACCCTCTGTCTCTTCATGTAGGGCTACAAATATTAAAAGAACCTGAGAAGAATTAAAGAAACGAGAGCGCCGTTTTGGAATGGCCTTGTAAGTCGTCGGGACAACCCTCTGTCTCTTCATGCAGGGCTACAAATATTAAAAGAACCTGAGAAGAATTAAAGAAACTAGAGCGCCATTTTGGAAAGGCAGATCTCCGTTTTAGTCAAAATTACGAGCAACGATTGCTATGGGTCAGCCTCAAGAAATATCTGACCTACACAAGAATTCAGAACGAGCTATGCGAGAAACAATGAGAAGCCTGACCTATGTATATATGGTAATAAGACCTTCATCTCTTCTGCCATCAGCTCCGAACAAATCAAATGAAATGTTTACCTTTCGTGGTTTTATTCTATGTGGACTTCCTCTTCATTACTCTGGCGGGAACACAAGAAAAGATGGGATTTTACTCTGAAGCAGTCTAGACTACACTATATTCCCTGGATAAAAAGTCCTTTCACACACACTTGTTTTCTTCATAAGGATTACTTTATTTTATTTAATTATTTAATTTATTTTAATTTACTTCACTTTATTTATTTATTTAATTAGTTATTTATTTTGACATATTTCGCCCCTCCTTAGTTTCTCTTTTTTTATTTATAAAATTAATTAAGTAATTTATTTATTTTATTTTATTTATTAAATTAAAATTTTACCCCTTCCCTTTTACATAATAATTTTATGCCCATTTTTAACAAAATTTATTAAATAAAATTTTATTTAATTAAATGAAAATTTAATTATTTAATTAATTAGTTTTATTTTTTTAACTAACTTCCTAACAACTAGTTCTTAACAGCTAGTTTTAACGACTAATTCTTAACAACTAATTTTCAATGACTATTTCGAAGCAATGATGGGAATCCACTATTTATTCGTTGAGATCAATTAATCTCCACATTTTGTTCTGAGGCTAAATCACATTAGCTGGTTTGAAACGTTGACCTAATCCTAATGATGTGATTAATCTGAAATTACTTTTATCTACATTATGGATCACAAAAGTCTTAGATGTAACATTATTACTGATAAGGCTCGTCACTTTGAATGAGCCCGATTACAAGTGGCCAAGAAGAAATCCGATCTCACATTCCTTAATAGATGTAGATATGCATCATTGATTATGGTTGTTGTCCATATTTCCCACCCTCTAAATTTCTCCAAAATAAGAATATTTTTCTTAAAGCTAGTCTTGCTTTGATAAGATCTGAGATTGGTAAATTAAGGAGGGATTTAGATTTTATTGCACGTAATATTTTCTCTCTCCACCTCGATCTCGCTAATGGTATCTCTCGTCATCTTTGGAGTATTCTGGATGGGGTTTCCTCTTCTAAAGCATTGCGGTTGGAAGAAGTTTCGAAGAGGAAGCAAGCCGTAAAGTTTCAGATGCTGACATTGTCTCATTGATCAGGCTTTGGGTTGCCTCCTTCTTCAACCTTATCAAGTCCACGACGGTCCCGTATTAACGATGCACAGATCTCGGCCCTCAATTCTTGGATTGACATGCGTTCGTCTAGTTCATGTTATTATCTTTCTGGGATTTCTTCCTCTTCCATTATTGTCTCGAGATCTGCCTCTGTCTCAGATTCTCCCTTTGATCATACCTCTTCAGATAGAATCCTGGTCCTTTGCTCGATTATTGATGATCTTAATTCAATTGTACTTTTTGAATATACCTCTGTTATCATGGATGGGTTCTATTCAACCCCGGTCGTAGAGGTGCCTCACTCTGTTATGCTCTCAGATCACAGTTTGGATACATGCAAGATCTCTTGCAACTCTAGTGCCTTAACTCCAGCACTCTTGACGGATTTCTCGGTCAGCATGGAAGTTTATGCTACAATCAAGTTTTCTCCTACGTTTTCTTCAAGACGGGGTGTGGCAAACCTCACGCAGCAATCTATTGTGGGAGCTGATGCCTTGTTGACCTCGGATCCGCTTGTGGTGCATTGTTCGATTCTGGAACCTAGTCCTCGTGCCCTCTTGCAATCGCAGTCATTTTCGGGCATCCCCATTTTGGTCAAAGATGACGGACCTAGCCCTCTTGTTGTGTATTCTGTGGGTTGTCCTGTTGATCTTGATGGAGTAAAGCTTGAGCGTAAGGGTTGCTCCACTTCCCATCTTTCTCCCAGTTGGATTGGTAAGGGGTCTCGTAATGATATTTTAATCACTAATGGTAACCATAACCCTTTTAGTAATTATATTATTAACAATCGAGTTTTAAACAATATTACTAACCATACAAATTTTAATAATAATTCAATATTATACAATAGTAATAGTAATATAAGTAATAATTATAGCATTAACAATCTATGTAGCATTGATAATAATAATAATAATAATAGGGATTCTAATAAAAATATTGTTAATCTTTCTAGTTTATCTTTTGATCCTTCTGTTTTGAGTCTTCTTAATAGGGGGCTTAATATTGTCCTTACCCCAAAGAAGATCTCTGTTGATGACATTACTTGTAGCCTCGAATATGGCATCAAGGATCTCTCAAATATTGTTAAAGAGACCATTAGGCACGATTGCCCCATTATTCTTAGGAAGGCAAAGCCTCCTAAAATAAACTTGAGTAAGCCTGAGTTTCTTGCCCTCAAAACCCTAAGGGATAACCCTGACATTGTCATCCTTAAGGCGGACAAGGGTGGGGCCATTTTCATTATTGATAAATATGACTATGTCAGTAAGATGGTTGACCATCTATCCAATAGTGATATTTATATTAAGGTTAAAAAGAATCTCCTCAAATCAGTGTGTATGGATGTTTCCCTTGCCATTAAATCATATTCTTCTCTTAATCCTCTCTCAAGGAAACTTATTGGAAGCAATCCCCTTACCCCCTGGATCTATGGTCTCCTAAATATTCATATGCCGGGGGCCCCCTTAAGAAATATTGTTAATAAAATAGGTGGTCCCTCTTATCATTTGGCTAAATTTATAGGCTAGAAGCTTAAGCCCCTTGTAGGTCAAATCGATTCCTTTATGAAGGATTCAACTTCCTTTATCAAAGAGTGGAAGAACATCAAGTTGCAGCCTGGTAAGCTTATTGCTAGCTTTGATGTTGTGTCCCTTTTCACAAAGATCCCCATCCAAGAAGTCGTTGATGTTATTAAAGAGATCTCCGATGAGGGCACCTCTAAATTTGTTAGTCTCTGCCTCACCTAGACTTTCTTCAGTTTTCAAGGTGAGTTTTATGAGAAAACATGTGGTGTTGTGATGGGCTCCCCTCTCTCCCCCATTGTTGCTAACTTGTTTATGGAGGAATTGGAATCTTAAGCCCCGGCCTTTGCTAAATTTTGCCCTAGGAAGTGGAATAGGTTCATGGATTATGTTTAGATTTCGTGTACCTGGGGTAGCATCAGTTGTGCTCTAGGTTCCAAATTTTGAGGAAGGACTAGATTACACTTGATATACAAGATCCAGAAACGGATTTGGGAAATTTCATCTGGTTTAGGAGATATTAAATTAATTAATTATTTTTATGTATTTCTTAAGTTAAAACTTAGGGAACTTAAATAATTAAAATGAATTTAATTAAACATGTGATGAAATTGTCTTAAATCACACGGATCAAAATTTCTTTTAATGTTAGCCATTGATTAAAGATTTAATCTTGGCTGTTGATTTTTCAATGAAAAAATTATAAAGGAAAGGCTTGGGGTCATTTGTAAAGACACATAGAGGCAAAGCACTGAAGCTAAGGTGAGATTCTAGGGCAGGGTTTTCTAAGGATACTCAAAAGTGTTTCAATTGCAGAGAGGGGAATTTAGGCCAAGGCGATGATCTGATCCCAGGCTCTAGAATACATAAGAGGCAGAGATTAGCTCAAGGACAACATAGAAGGAGAGAGCAGTAGAAACACCAAGGACAGTGTAGTCCCTCCAATAACAGCATGATTTTTAGCAGGAAACCCTCTAGGGTTACGTAGAGACCCTTCAGGGGCAGCGTAGTGACTGTGTCACCTAGTCGAGGGTAATGCAGTCTCTTCTGGAGCAGCGCTAAGGGTTTGAGGTGCTTCAGAGGGTGACGCAGAGGCTTTCAAGGGCAGTGCTAGGTTTTCTAGGCTCTAATCTTGGCCGAGTTATGTAAATCCATTTTGAGGGTGTGGACGAGTCATTATTTTTGCCCTAGATCAACTAGTGAGTTGTAGATCTAATGTATTCTCTGTTGGGTTTTCCAGATCTAGAACCCAGATTTTTGTATTAAAAAATATTCTTAATAATAAAACCCTCCAGTAGCCAGAGACTGGTTTTCCTGCTTTGGGTTTTTTTCCAGGGATTATTTGTCCAGAAATAACTGTGTCACTTTGTCAATGTGTGCATGGACTTATTTTAGATCTGGATTGGTAGAGGTTTGTTATGTCTTTTGCTTCGATTTTAAATTAAATTTATTCAGTTAATAACTTGTCTAAAGTAGGAGGATCATAACCAGATTAAAAGTAAAATTTCTGCATAAAGTATAAGATTCAGAAATTTCTACATATGATACTCAAGCGTCATCTCGCCCCATCGTCGGGAGAAATTAGATCGGTTCCTTGGGCACTTGAACTCACTATCTGATTCCATCAATTTCACGATGGAAGTGGAGGTAGATGGTTGCCTCCCTTTCCTTGATATCTTGCTCTCAAGGAATGAGGATGGTTTCATCTTTCACTGGGTTTTTTTGTAAGAAGAATCACAAAGAACAGTATCTTCATGCTATATCCCATCATTTTCTTGCTCAGAAATTTGGGGTCCTATGTACTCTTGCGACTCATTCTCTTAGAATCTCTGACGACAACTCTTTGGAATCAGAGAAATCCCATTTTCTTGACATTTTTGAAAATAATGGTTATAGTATATCTCAAGGTATTAAAGCCTTTCAAAAGGCATATAAAATATTGAGTGGAAAATCTACTCAGGTGGATCTTATTTCCAAGGTCCATCTCCCATTTATCTAGGGGACAACGGACAAAATTTCCCATGTCCTTAGGAGAAATAATATCTCTACTTATTTCAAACCTCTCTGCACTATTAGAAATTCTCTTAGGTCTGTTAAAGACCCTTTTACCCTAAGGACATGAAAGGGGTTTACATGATTCCTTGTTCTTGTGGAACTCCCTATATAGGAGAAACGAGTCGATCCATTAGGTAGAGGATCAGGGAGCATGCTGCGGATAATAGACATAATCGGCCCCGTACCTCAACTCTTATTGAACATGTGGAAAAATCCTTCCACCTTGTTTGTATTGAAGACTCCAAAGTCGTTGCGAGGGTATATCACTTCCACTATAGGAAATTAAGGGAGGCGATCAAAATTGACCGACATGTTAAGAATCTCAACCGTGATTATGGTTGGAAATTAAGTAAGAGTTGGATCCTAGCTCTCGTAGGTAATTTCTATTTATACTTTATGTGTTTTCTTTTTCTTTTAATTTATTGATTTTTATTTTTTCTAGAATCTTTAATTAATTTATACAATTTCTTTAATTAATTTATTTTCCTTTACTTTATTTATTTGTTAACATTTTTTCCTTCCCTATTTCCTTCTTAGATATCTTTGCTTATATATATTTATATTATTTAATTAATTCATTGATATTTTTATCAAATTAATAAATTAATTTAAAAATATATATTTTATTTTTATTTAATTAATTAATTAATTTAATTAGTTATTTATTTTAGAATATTTAGCCCCTTCTTAGTTATTTCTTTTTTTCTCTTTCCTTTTTTTTATCTATAGAATTAATTAATTAATTTGATATTATTATTTTATTTATTAAATTAAAATTTTTCCCCTCCCCTTTAACATAATAATTTTATACTCATTTTTAACAAAATTTATTATATAGAATTTTATTGATAAAATTTTATTTAATTAAATTTAATTAAATTAATTAAATTATTATTTTTAACTAATTTCTTAACGGCTAGTTTTTAACAGCTAGTCTTAACAGCTAATTCTCAATAAGACTAATTCTCAATGGCTATTTCCAAGCAATGATGTATCTCCACTATTTATTCATTGAGATCCATTTATCTCTCCACCTTGTCCTGAAGATGAACCACATTAGCTGTTCGAAACGTCCACTTAATCCTAATAATATAATTAATCAAAAAGTACTTTTATCTACATTATTAATAAAAAAAATCTTAGATCTAACGAATATTACTATTGTTTTGAAAATTTAAACTAAAGTCATTTGCAACTCAAAATTCTATAGCTTCATAGTAATTTGGACCATAAAACAATTTGAACATCGACTACCCTTACAAAAAGACAATATACGATAGTGATTATAACAACGATATTCTGGAATCATATAACTGGAAAAAGGTTATAATAATTCCACGCTCTCCTAACGTCAAGCAAGCGGGATCCTTTGAACTTTTGAACAAGAACGAATGGAGAGGTGTGAAAAATGAAATGACGTTAGTGAAGCATATATAAAACTCATCATAATGACCAACATTAGTACGAACTTCCAACTGTCTGTCTTTCATTATAGTCACCAAAGGCATTCTCACTATTATTTACGTGAACAAGTATTATATATGTAGTAATGAAACTACAACTTAGATATATTATACGTTATTGTGATTCCAGTTCAAATCGTGATCTAATGGGAGAGTTAATCCTTTCCTATATTAGCGCAATTTCTCTTTAGGGTTCACTATTTTATTCCTTTAATAATGAAACTAAAACGTTGATTTACCATACCCTATTTGATATACTATACCCTATTGTGCTCCTAGTTCAAATTGAAATCTACTCGAGAGTTAATCCTTTCCTATTTCAGTGCAATTTCTCTTTCAGGTTCACTATTTTATTCTTTCTCTCAATTCATGGAGTTATGTATTTATATCTTGAATTTTTAGTAAAAAAATATATATATAAAATGGAGTTGTTTAACGATGTAACAAAATAGCCGAGATAACATCTTTTTATCAGAATTTTGTAATTTTTTTTTTTAAAACTTAAGTAATTGGAGTGTTTGAATGGGTTTTTAATGGTGGAAATGGATTCAACACTATCAAAAACAGTTTTTTACCAGAATCTTGTAAATTTGTTTTCCCCAGAGTACCCAAAATCTTGAAATTTGATAGTTGTAACCCAAAATTTCAAAACTTTCAAATTTTTCAAAAGGTTGCCAGAATTTCTAAGTTATTTTCTGATTTTTTTTACCACGCAATACAAAGCAATTAAACCCTATATTTTATCACTTAAATATTTAAATTTATATATTACATATTTTATTAAAAATATATTGAAATAAGTAAAAAGACCACTAAATAACACATTAAAATCACAAATTTCAAAACAAATAAATTTAAATCATAATGTTTTATAGTTATATTTTTTATTTTAAACTTTAAATGTAATAAAATTTATAAATTTTAATATATTGTTTTATATATTTTTGAAGATTATGTAAAATTGATTTCTTTCATATTCATAAAATTTAATATTAGAACTATCTACTTGAAATTTTTAACAACAGTTGTCAAAGTGAACCTTTTAAGCTATTTGTTTAACAATTACATCTAAAATTTTTAAATGAAATTTGTTTAGGTAAATTTTCTAGCAATATCTCTACTAATCCATTAATGTATATATGTTTATATGGATTATATTTAAATATGGTAACAAATTAAATATAATTTAATTAAAATAAAAAAATATAGAGAAAAATATGTTATAAATTTTCAAAATAATAATAAAAATATTATAATTGATTGATAATAATTTGATTCGATATTAAGAAGATTAAATATTGGATTTATATAGGGTTGATGGGTATAATGATTGTTATCTTCTCTAACTATGTTTAAAGCCTCACTAGTAACATGATGAGATATAATGTCTTAAATATAGCTATATTGGCTTCAAATCTTATCATAATCTCCATGATGTTGTTAAGAGAAACTAGTAGAATATCACAATGATGTCTCTCGAAGATTGCTTCTAGTTTAGTTATGAGTTTGGTGATAGAAATATGATATATTGTAGATTCTATAATGCACTTTTACCCAGTTGGGAAGATGTACTTTACTAATACTTTAGCCTCCTGATTTCTCATGCCTTCCACGTCCACATCCTCATTTCTTGTAGTGCTACCTTCTCTCACTCTACATTCATATACACTTCTATCGATATGTCTTTGCACCTTTTTGATGCAAATGATAGTATATATTATCTTTTCACCCTTGGTTGTTAACTTGTAATTATTATAGATGTAACATTTTATTTTTATTAATTGTCTCTTTCCCTTCCAAAAACATCTTCCACATAAATTCAATACCATCACAAATTTCATATATTTAATAATATTTATAACTTTAAATGTGTAATGCATGTAATGGTGACAACTAACACTAGAGATTTTCACAACATATACATGATTCTCAAGAGATATATATGAAGTTAATAATTTCACAAAAACATATATCATGATTCATATTCATATATATATATATTTTATTAGGAAACTTATGAGGATAGCTCTAATTTTAAATATGTAATAAATGTGATGGTGAAAATTAACACTTGAGATTTTGACAACATATACATGATTTTCAAAGGGATATATATGAAGTTAAGAATTTCAAAAAAAAAAATATCATGGTTTTCATATACATATATATAATTTTTCTATTAGGAAACTTATGAGGATATTTCTAACTTTAAATATGTAATAAATGTGATGGCGACAACTAACATTAGAGATTTTGATTGCATATACATGATTCTCAAGGGATATATATGAAGTTAAGAATTTCACAAAAAACATAAATAATGATATATATATATATATATATATATATATATATATATATATATATATATATATATATATATATATATATATATATATATATATATATATATATATAATATGTTCTATTAGGAAATTTATGACATATTTAACTTTAAATATGTAATAAATGGGATGGTGACAACTAACACTGGAGATTTTGACAACATATACATGATTCTCAAGAGATATATGTGAAGTTAACAATTTCAAAAAAACACAAAAAAACATATATCATGATTTTCATATATATATAAGTTTTTTAATAAGAAACTTATGAGGAGTTTTGGTATGAATAAATATAAAGGGCGATATGATTGTTTTTATGAATATCAACTTATTGAAGATGTTTGCTTGTTTTCTTGTTTTAATTAAAAATTATATAAGTCATTTTAATTGTTATTTTGAAAATTCTATTTTATTATTAGACATGTTTATATTAATTTATTTGGTTAATTTTAAATATCGAATCATAATATAATATATCTTTTAAAAAATGATTATAAAAATAAGTTACATGTTTATATTTATTTATTTTGTTAATTTTAAATATAAAATCGTAATATAATATATATTTTAAAAAATATTATAAAAATAAGGTACAAATATTTTATTTAAAAAATGTACCTAGCCGCCATTGCTACCTCTGGTTTTTCCTTGAGGCTGTCAGCCTACTCCGGCCCCTTTGGCCTCTGCTTCAGTGGGTTCCTTCATCTTTCATCCTTGGTGCTGCCTCTTGCATCAAGGTTTGCTGCCTCTTTTACCTGCGCGGCGCATTGACAAGGTCTGTTGCGATGGGAGATGTGTGCATCTGTGTTTGACCTTGACTCTGGCCGGTTATGGCTTCTCTGGACGGATATTCGGTGGGAAACGATGCACAAACTGCGTTTTTAGCCCTTGTCAAATCTCTCCCGCTTCAGCGCCCTCGTCCTTCTCTTTCTAAGTTTGTCAAGAAACTCGATGGCTTGCAAGAGGTCGTTATGCCTCCTTCTTTGCCAAGAATGGCTGCCCTCTCACTAGCTGAGCGGGGTATCATAGGGAAATTCACTGGTTTATGGCCTTCTCCTAAAACTGTTCAATGTTGGATCGAGAAAAACTGGGCTGACAAAGTCAGTGGCAAAATTTCAATTCGCTTCTGTGGGAAAGGTTACTACACATTTCATTTTGAAACCAAAGCTGACAAGGACTTAATATTCAGAAATGGCCCTTACTTTATGGATTCCAGAGGGCTGTACTTGAACAAATGGACGCCAGACTTCGATCCCGAGCTGGATGTCCCTAGTGTTGTCCCTGTCTGGGTCTGGCTTCCGCATCTCCCGCTCCACTGCTGGGGAGATGACTCGGTTCGAGCCATTGGCAACGCTGTGGGGAAGTACATCGACAGGAGCGAGCCCAAGGACAATATGCAAGCTTATGCGCGTATTTGTGTGAAAGTCGTTCTTGGTAAGGGTCTCCTAGAAGCAATCAAGTTGAAGATGGATGACTGGTCACACATCCAGCAGCTAGACTACAAACAAATCCCATTCAAATGCAAGGTATGTCATGAGTATGGTCATTTTTCCAATCGATGCACTAAAATTACTAATGATGAATCTATTCAGCATGAGAAACAATGGGAAACTGTCAAGAGGAAAAAGACCTATGCCGCTTCGCTTGCTGAAGCTCCTCCCAAATCTGCTCCCTTCAAACCTAATCCTTCTTCCATGTCAAATACTCTTCCCTCTCCCCCTAAGCAATCCTTGGAGTCTTCTAATCCCTTCTCCTCCATTTCCCTTGATGATGACCCTCCCATCACCCTGCCTCCATCTTAGGATTCCACTCTCGCTCCCTCCTCCCCCGCAAATCCTTCCCCTTCTTTCTCTCATGACCCTCCCTCACCTAGATCAACCAGAAACTCTTCCAAAGAACATGGGGCCAATCTGGACACTCACAGGAAAAAAGGACTAGTAGGAGATCGACTAAACAACAGAGAGAAGAAAAAGCCCAAAAATATATTGCCATGGGCACTCAAAATCAGATAGAAACTTACATTTTGGGGCAAAACAGCAAGGATGTGGCATTCAAAAATAAATGAGGGCGAGCAACTCTCCGTACCCCTCTCACCCAATGATGAAAGTCCTATCTTGGAATAGAAGGGGATTAGGGCACCCCTCCAAAATCTCAGCGCTGAATGATTTGATAACTCAGGTAAAGCCATGAATTTTACTGTTACAAGAAACAAAGCAAGGATACCAAGAAATGAGAGGGATTATTAACCGTCTCAAGCAATATGAAGGAAGCATCAGCGAATCAAGGGGAGCTTCAGGGGGGATTTCCACCCTTTGGAGCCACACCGCCTAGAAGCGCCAATCAAACTCTATCAACCAATTTTGGATCAAAGTCACTCTAGAGAATCTAATGAGCAACCAAAAAATCATCATCTACAAAGTTTATGCTCCAAACCATTATAGGGATAAAGCACAGTGTTGGACTTCTCTCCAAACCGATATTGACAATGAAGAATGCAGCAACATCATTCTTGGAGGAGATCTCAATCTAATACTCCACGCCAATGAAAAGAAAGGGGGTTGTTTTTTACATGATCCCTACAGATTGCAGCTGGAAACTATTATGCAGGACCACGATCTTATTGACGTTGCTCCCAAAAATAGAAGGTACACATGGAATAATCGCAGATTAGGCAAGGCTAACATTATGGAGCAGCTAGACAGGTTTCTGGTGAATATCTCACTCATTTCCTCTTTCTCCATAGCATTCTCTGTTATCCTCCCTTTTGCTGCTTCTGATCACTATCTTACAGCGTTAACACTTGAAACCCACAGCCCACTAGGCCCCATTCCTTTCAAGTATAGCCCGCTGTGGAACAACATGCCGGTTGTAGATCAAATTGTGAAGCAAACTTGGTGTCAGCATATTGAAGGATCACCGAGTTTTATCTGGGAAAGAAAAATAAAAAGGACCAAAAGCGCTCTAAAAGAATGGGCCCGAAACCACTATAAGGAGCCGGAGAAAGTCAAAGCTGAGATCAAATATAAATTGGAACAGATTCATAACACCAGAGAGGAACAAGGTCTATTCCTGGACTACAAAGCCAGAGAATGTGATCTTTATTTTCAGCTCTATCGTGCCAATCGTATGGAGGAGAAGAAATGGAGAATCAAATCTCGTCAATTGTGGCTGCAAGGAGGGGACAAAAGCTCCTCCTTTTTTCAAAAACAGACCACTGCCAGAAAAGTCAGAGACAATGTCACCTCCATCACTGATGATGAAGGCCAACTTCATACCTCTCAAGAAGCTATAAAACAGGCAGCCTCAAAACACTTCAACATGCTCCTAAATGAAACCAAAGAAGCTGAAGATTATTCAAATTTCCTCCAATACCTTCCCTCAGTAATCATTGCAGATATTAATGCAGAGCTTACCAAGGACATTGATGAAGATGAAATTCAAAAAGCCATTTGGGCTCTTCAGCCAGACAAGGCCCTTGGCCCTGATGGCTTCCCCATCAGCTTTTATCGATCCCACTGGGGGACCATCAAAAAAGATCTTGTCAAGATGATAAAATGGATTCAACGCAAGAATAAAATTGGAGGCTTCACCAATGCCACTCATCTCTCCCTCCTCCCTAAAGAAAACCGACCCTCATCCTTTTCACGTTTTCGACCTATTTCCCTTTGCAACTCCTCTTATAAAATCTTGTCAAAAGTCATAGCTACTCACCTCAAACCCATTCTTCCCTCTCTCATCTCTGAGAACCAAGGAGGCTTCCTAGCCAACAGACAAATTTCTGACTCTATTCTACTTGTGCAAGAGGCTATTCATTCCAGTCAAGTCAGAAAAGAAAAAGGTTTCATTCTGAAACTGGACCTAGCCAACGCCTTTGATCGAGTAAGACACTCTTTTCTCCTTGTTTTCCTTAAGAAAATGGGTTTTCCCCCCCCTTCATCGACCTAGTTCATGCTTGCATCTCTGGTCCTTGGATCTCCCCCCTTATCAATGGCAGGCCAGGACCTTCCTTCCAATCTTCTCGAGGATTACGTCAAGGTTTCCCCCTTTCTCCCTACCTTTTAATCTTGATGGTCGAATCCTTCAACAGGGCCCTTGACCACAAACACCGCACCGGTCTCATCACCGGCATTAAATTTGGGTATGGAGTCAAAAACATAAACCATTCTCAGTTTGCTGATGACACCTTGTTAATGGGAGGTGCCTCCAACATTATAGCTCGTCATTTCAAAACACTCTTAGACAGATTTATGAGCTACTCTGGAGGCATGATCAATCACCTCAAGAGTTGCATTTATGGCTGGAACGCAACTGCTCAAACTCTTTAGAGCATTGCCAGCATCTTCGGGGTCCCCTGTAAATTAGATTGGGGGCACTTCTCTTACCTGGGCATGCCAGTAAGTGTGGGCTCTTTGAAAGCTGAAATCTAGGATACTATCATTGATAAAATGAAACGGAAAGTGCAGCAATGGGGCTCTCTCTGGCTTAACCCAGCTGGGTGCCTTGTCCTCCTAAAATCTGGCCTATCTTCTCTTCCCTTGTATCAATTCATGTTGCTGCGAGCTCCAACGAGTTTTCATCATAAAGTGGAAGCCATCCTCCGCCACTTTCTCTGGCAAGGGGAAAGACTGAAAGAAAAAAATACAATCTCATCAACTGGAAACAGATCACCCAACCCTATGAACATGGTGGGCTGGGGATAAGATCTCCACAGCTTCTTAACCTGGTCTTCGGTTGTAAGATTGTCTAGAGGCTCATCAACAGAGACTCTTCTTGGTGGAAGAAAGTGTTGGAAGTCAAATATTTAAACTTTCTGAGGCAGCTTCTATTAGATCATGACATACCCATCAGAGCTTGTACTAAAATCTGGGGAATGTGCAAAAAAGTAATACCCCTTCTCGCCTCAAATGTTTCCAAGGTTCCCAAGGGGGGCAACAGCACAAGATTAGGAGCAGATAAAATTTTGGGCCATCAACCAATCAGCAATAGGCCCGGAACCCAGCAGATTCTCTCTTACCTTGCCAACAAAGGGATCCACAGTTTGGCTCAGATATCAAAATGGGATGCCCACACTCATCTTTGGACAGGATGGCAATTACCTGATACCCCTGAAGAGCTACGACCTAGTCTGGATAATCTATAGGTTTATCTTCACGGCATCGTACCCACCAAACAAAATGAGGAGGATTGTTTCTGCTGGGACCCTACAGGCACTAGCTACACTATCAAGGCTGCTTACCAACATATCTGTAGCAGAGATCATCCGATGCCCAAATGGTCTCACTGGAAAACTGTTTGGAAATCAGATATCCTTCCCAAAATCAAGTTCTTCATTTGGGTCCTCTTAAAATGGAAAGTGCTAACTTCTGACAACCTCAAAATTCGTGGTGTTTCAAGTCCTTCTCGCTGCCCAAACTATTCCGCAGCTGAGGAGACTATCCAGCATCTCTTTATAAGTTGCTCCTTTGCCACAGCTTGTTGGAAAGAAGCCTTCCAGTAGGATCACCTCCCCTGGGGCCCACAGAGCACAGTCACTAAGCTCTTACAACCTTGGAAAATGAATTACCCTTGGCAGCGTAAGAAGAACCATGTGGCAAGAAGAGCCTGGTACACTCTTCCTTATACCATGCTCTGGCGTATTTTTCTTGCTCGCAACCAAACAATCTTCAAAGACAAGAAAATTGACATCAGAAGATTACATAACAAGGCGAAAGGACTTGCCATGGAAGCCGTGGCTGTCAATTTCCAGCGAAACATTGATATGGTTGGGCTTGTTGTTGAAGAGCGGAACTACATAGGAAGTATGCTCGACCAGAGCAACAGAGACCTCTGCAACAGGCTACACAGATTTGACACCAGCAGAACTAAAAATCCTAAAAGCATTTGGAAAATCAGAGTGAAGGAAACGGAGTTTTCCCACTGGTTAAAAAGATGCAACAGCCACTACTTATTTTTTGACGGAGCCTCCAAGTCAAATCCTGGTAAGGCTGGGGCGGGCGGAATCATTTGTAACACCAATGGTGACATCGTTCTTTCCTATAAATGGGGATTAGGTTCCATCTCGAATAATAAAGCAAAAGCACTCGCTTTATATCAGGGCCTTATTCAACTTCAAATCCTTGGCATCCACACATCAACAGTGATCAGTGATTCGACAATCATCATCAGCCTATTGGTCCACAAGCGAACAACAGTCAACTTACCTCTTCAGCAAATCTTAAACCGATGTCATGAACTCACCCAGCAAATGCAGAAAGTTCGGTTCATCCACGTCCTCTGTTCCCTCAACAAGGAGGCTGACGCTTGTGCCAATAGAGCCTGCTCCAAACCTCTGGGCATTCTAAGCAGAAATGCCGCTGAATCCTTTTGTTTTCTCCCATGATCTGGAACGATCTGCTCATTTTGTCAGCAGAGGCCTCTGCAGTCACAAAGTCCAAGAATTCGTTGGCAATCAGAAATCCACTTTGGGCAGCAATTATTCCTATCTCAGCCCAACAAATGAAGGACCAACAGGCCTTTGAAGGTGATCTACTGCAGGTTTACAGGTTCTGAAGACCAAATCATTTAATCATGTTTGACAAATGTAGTTTCTTGCTATCTCAATTTGTTCGAATCTACACCAGATTAGTCCCCTCAATAGTTAAGCACAATCGGAACAATCAGGAACCTGGGTTTGCTAAGGCTTTCCTCTTCCACCATTTTTCCTCAAACTTATTGCCCTGTAATTTTGGAGCGTAGACACCCATTTTCTCTTTTTTGAATGAAAAACAGCAACCGATTATGTAAAAATATATATATATATATATATATTTTATTTAAAAAATATTTTAAAAATTATCCAAGTATATCTAAATATCTTAATCATATATATGATTTTTGTTTTGCAAATTATATATATATATATATATATATATATATATATATATATATATATATATATATATCTTTTTTTCTTCTTATATATCTTTTTTTTTCTTACAAATAACTATATATAGTCTTATAGAGAATTTGAGTGCATAAATACACTAATATTCATATGAGCCCCTTTAACATAATTAATAATAACATCAAGATCTTAATACAATCCTTTATTTATATTTATAAATTAATAATAATAATAATAATGATATTAACAATAATGAGTTATATTAGTGCATCTAGCACTATAATATATATAAGATAACATGAAATTATAACACCTTGGAGAGCTAGGATGAGAAGGGCTAGGGTTTTCAAAGGAATTTGATCCTAAGTTGTTGTCATCAAGCCTCAAATCGTATATGAGGCTCTTGAGGTCCAAGGCTATGGAGAGTTGTCGTATTGGTGTGAGTCTCGTTATGGAAATTTCCATGATGGTAATCTCTTCAAGCGATATTGACCTATTTCAATACCACTCATACCTAAAACCTTTTCAATTATTTTGGATGTGGGAAGGGTGCTGAGTTTTTTGAGGATTGCAAAGGAATGGAAGTGTGATGAGAAAGAAGGCTCACTAGTTGTATATATGATCTTTTCCCTATAGATATAATAAGAAAAAATTACAAGTCTACAAACCTAGAATGTTTTTTCTGAATCTCCACCAGACCTCTCAAAATATCTTTCACGGTACCTTGGATCTGCAACTACCGGTCTAGTGTGAGGTATATATTGGTTTTCACAAGGATGAAGGCTATGCAAAGATTTTTCTTTTCAACTCTAAAGATATGGATCCATTTCTTCACACTTCACAGTTAGATGATGGACTGGGACAAAGATTTTTGCTACAAGTTTGGTCTAGATCTCACATCTGGAGTCCTCGTTTTTATGTTCAAAGGAATTTTATTTATAATAAAATTTTGGATGGAGGGGATTCCTTTCAAATTTTTGTGAAAAAACTGAATGGGAAAGTGTTCCTTTTAGCATTTTGGCCCAGAGATCTAGTGAAATATCTAAAAAGGAAGGTATAGTATGATTTGGGTATATTGGAAAATGTAGAAAACCTGATTTTTGAAGGAAAATCATTACAATATTTCATCTAGTTGAAATACTATGGAATTGCAAGTAATTCAATAACTATCATAAAATTGAGGTTGCAGGGAGAATCTCTAGGAATGAGCAACCCAACTGGATTAGTCTAGTCTTCTAGAAATCCAAAGCATCTAGTATCTTTCAAGGATTTTGTAAAAGGGAAAGTTCTTACACTAGATGGAAAATACCCAAATTTTTCAGTCTTACCTCATCAAAGAGATGGAAAAATCACTAGATATGTTAGTAAATTTATCATAAGTAAGTGGTATTTTCACGATCCTCCAAGCCATACATCTTATTTTTTAATTTAATTTTTTTTGGTCATGTTATCACTCCACCAGATCTACGAGGCTGAAAGAGACCAACAAAGGTAACCACAGACCAATATTTCACCAAGTAGCTAGCTCTACTAGGTAGGAGAGGGCTTTCTCCAATGGATCTCGGCCAATATGACTGGATCAATGAGATATTAGGCTAGATATAGTAGCACAGGGGCCTGTTTGATTGATTTTGAGGTGTTTGATGGTGAATAGGTCAGGGAAGAAATTAGTTTGAGGCAAACAAGGATCAGAATTGTAGGGATTTGATGGAGCAAGGTAGGTAAGAAGTTAAAAAAAAGGATATCTTGATGGAGTGGTTTAGAATTCAAGGGTTTGAGAAAATAACATAAGAGAAATGAATTCCTTTCTATTAGAATAAGATGAAACAAATTGTTACTATTCCTCCAAAACATAGCATAAGCTTAATGAATTTTGTCTTTAAGACTTTGGAAAGAATTACATTTAGAAATGGAATGAATATGAAATCACAATACATTCAAATATTTTCAAAATATAGGAATAACAATTTCAAATCACATTACCACAAGAATTCCACCAAAATAGTCGCAACTCGCTTTGTTATTTATTGCCAAAAGTACGATTACAAAAATTGTTCAGTGATAAATCCAACAACATCCAACCCTTTCCATGAGAAAAGAAGTGAATAATATATACCAAAACTGATTCTCCCTAGCTCAGGGGTTGAACCCCTGACTTGTGGAGCTGATCCATAAAGTGCTAAATTGGAATCCTAATGATTAGGAAGGTTAGTCAACTCATCCTTATCATTCATGAAACTGATTCACTTTGACCAGATTTACCTATTTACACCATGTATATATCCCTAGTAACTATTAATGACATAAATACATTTACATTTCACCATTACATCAGTAAAAATTCGCTAAATCCATCCATCAATTGATCAAACTAGAAAACTTTGGAAAAATTATTCAACTGCAAAAAGTGCAACGTGCTTGGAAAAAGTGTAGCGTGCGTGGGAAAAAGCAGAGCATGGGCCTTAAAATTGATTTTTAACTGCATTCCTGAAATTAAAATTGGGCCCAAGATGGATCATTGGAAATTTCTTCTAGTCTACTTGTCAAAAATTCCTTCAAGTTCTGAAAATGGTTGAGGGAAGCTCCTCAAAAATTGAATCACCCAATATTGCTTCAAGAGTGGAACGAAGGTATGAAAAATGAGACAGAAAGTTTATTTTTGAGAGGTTTTTTTCATTTTCCACCTGTCAAAAGCTCCAATTTTTAAGTGCCAATAGTCAAAATTTCATGTAGACATCACTGTGAATTCAAATCTGTAACCCATTTGTCATTCGGATGCCTCCACAAAAAGCACCGTGTGAGATTTCATACCACTTTTGGAGGCCTTCCCCAACTCCAAATTGAGCTCATGATAGCTCGTTGGAAATATCGCTCTATTTAGGTATCAATTGAATCCTCAAGAAAGTTGTTTGGACACACCATGCCATATAAAAATTCATTTTCCAAAGAGTACTCCAAAAGTATAGAAACTCTCCCGTAGCAAATATATTTTGGGCATTTTTTTGGAACATTGAATCTTTTTGAAACCTTTAACTATAGCTTTTAAGAACATGAAGTACTTATTACATATAGAAACATAAAAATACATCTTTGAAATCAAAATTAATTTAAGAAAATTGGCTATTACCACTCCTCCAATTTCTGGATTTTATGCATGAAATGAGATTTTTTGTGACCTTGAAACCCTAATGACCTAATGCAGACACAAAACTGAATGAAATCATGGTGATGATGACTGAAATAATGATGAAAATATATGAATGATGATACACTCAGCTGAGTGATGACATGGACCAACAATTTAAAAATTTTGGGAGTGGAAAATAGTCCTAAACCTCATACCCAGTGACCAAATTTTTTCTTGAAGACCTAATGAAATGACAAAAATTTGACTATGGGGCCCTAAAAAAACATGATAAGATTCCATTTGATTACTAGTGACAGGATGCAAAGACTAACACTAGCAAGCCCAAGTATGAATACATAAATAAATGGGTCTTCACCAATTGAACCAAAAAATGCGATATTTACCTATGTTTGAAGAGGTTTTTTGTGGTACAATTCAATAATCAAGAAGACCTAGATTTTGTTTTAAACTAGGGACCATGGTTTTTGGGAAGAGAGAGCATCTTCATAACTCCATGGTTTCTATATTTTTATGCCACCACAATGGTGGTTACAAAGAAGCTAATATGGGTGAGACTTCTCGACCCCCCTCTCCCTTTCTAGAACCACCAAGTTTTAGAGGGTGTTGGAAACACATTAGGGAGGTTTCTGAATATAGACTAATAAAGAATGGAAAAATGCATTTTACCTTGGTCGGGATTTGCTTAGAAATAGAACTTAGTAAAGGTCTGCCATATCACATCCATCTAGTTCACAAAGATTTTAAGTGGACTCAATTGTTATATTTTAAAAATACAATATTCACATGTCAGATGTCTCTTCATAAAGGGCATCTATAGAATACATGCCCACAAGAAAAAAGGAGGACAAAGAAAATATCTCAAAATTCAAAATGGTGGAAGTTTCCTAATCCACATCTTTCAAAAGAAGAAGACAAATAAATGGACGAGATTCATCAAAAAATAGAAAAAAATGATCAGCAAAGTACCCAAGCGGAAGAAAAATGATTCCAAAAGACATATAGAGAAATGTATTAATTTAGTTGTGATCCAGGTTCCATGAAAACAACATGAGGAAAATTCCAACATTCAAGGAGTGTTGAGAACAAAAAAAAATACATACATCTAAGAATTCAGACCCAAGCCAAGAAGTACCTTTAAAATTTAAAGGAAAAGAAACATTAATGGTAATTGGCAACTCCAATTATAAGATTTGGCAAAAAGTTCAGAAGAAATAAAAAAGTAAAAAAAAGAAGCTCAATTTACTATCTTAGTAAACTTAATTATGGTTTGAGATTTGTTTACATGTTTTGAATACAAGCATATATACTATGTATGGGTTAAGCACATGGAAAACTGATTTTAAAAAAATAAAATTATAAGTATTTTCTTGAAAAAATAATAATATAATATATTATTATAGTAATTATTATTTTATTTTTTCTTATTATTAAGTTCAATAAGTATGTAGAATTCTATCTTTTACTAATTAATAATTTATTTAATTTAAATAAAAAATTGTCCAGTACAATCAAAGTCTAGTTCTATTTATTAATAATTTATTTAACTAAAGTTATTTTTTATCAATTTTTCTTGAATTTAGCTAACTAACCGTAATTCTCTCATTCCTTTCAACCTGGTCTTACTCTCAAAATATTCTAAAAAAGTTTTTTTTTTTATTCTTCATGATGAATGGATCTTCATCTTACATCCGAAAAGTTGGTAGTTAGCTTTTTTATTTTTCATGATGAATGGATCTCACATATGGAAAGCTGGTAGTTTCCTACCATCCATGCATATCTTTCAAGAAAAATATATTAAAATGAATGATTTATTTATTTATTTTGTATTTAAGAAATATAAAATTATTAAAAACACTGTCAACTTAATTTATTTTGAAAATTTTAAATTATATATATATATATATATATATATATATATATATATATCCAATCAATCTCATATTTATAAATTTATATATTATTAATTTTCTTTCATATTCATTTTTTTGTTTTCTTGGTGATATTATTGAGCTGAGAGGCTCATTTATAGCTTGTGAAAGAGATATGCATGTTTAGTTATTTGTCTATATGACTTAATATAATGTAATTACAAGTAAAAAATATGCGAGTAAGTGTTGTTTAAACGTTATACTTGCTAAAAATATTTTAACATATTAACGTTATGATTTAATATTAACTTATACTTAAAAATACATTAATAACAAAAAAACCATTTTAATGGCTCAATGCACTATTTTGTAACCTTTACACTTTAAACAATAAAATATTTCATATTGTTTTTTGCACTTTAAAATAAATTTATGAAAAAATTTGATCCTTTAAGCTCATCTTAAATCAATACTTAAAATAAATCTATAATAATAAATTATTTCATTTATATAAATCAAAATTAATTATATATAAATCAAAATTAATTAAATATACTTATCTTATTTTTAATTTTTTTTCTTTCTTTTACATTTCCTTCCCAAAAACCTCGATATTATCAGGAATTCATTGCCGAAAAAACTCGATTTTATGAGGATTTCACTGCCGAAAAAAATCGATATTATAACTAATTCATTGCCGAAAGTATGAGTTCTTAATCATAATAATATCTCAGTATGTGTTTTTGTAACACTCTTTCTCGTTTTTTTAACACTCTTTCTCATGAATATTATTGTCGATTAACATTGACATGCGTTTGATATAGTTGCTTCGAGTGTTGGTAAAGATGAAAAAGTGCACCAAGGGTTTGTCGAGATGGGCTGAATGGCCAGAGTGGAGATTTTGTCGGAATCCGTGGATGTTGTGCAGATTAAGAAGGGAATGCAAATGGTGGAATATATTTTTTTATCAAAAAATTTATAAAAAAAAATATACTACAAAAATATATTACAGATTTTCAATATATTCAATAATTATTAAATTATTATAAAAAATATGGTCAATTTCAATTATCTTTAAAATTTTAAATTATTATTAATTTTATATATATTTAAACATAAATATGAATATTTAATCGATGTCCATATTCAGATTTAAATTTAGATAAGACATTTCTTCAATGTCTATATTTATGTCTAAACTTAAAAATTTAGATACTATCTTTTTTCTTTAGTCATTTTCTTGTATTTTCAAAAAATATTATTAGTTAAATCATTCATCTAAATCAAGGTTAATTACATATCTTAATCCAAACTTTTTTTATTCATGCTTTACAATAATGTTTTTTATTCATGATTTTCCATTTAATGATTAATCATACTCATGAGAAAGAATTTTACAATGAGATATTATCATCATTAAGAATTCATACCTCCATGAATCAATTCCTTGTAACATTGAGTTTTTCGGTAAGGCAACGTAAAAGGTATGAATTAAAAAGGGAATAGATTAGGATATGTGACCAATCTTGATTTAAATAAATGAAATAATTTATTTTTAAAGTAAGGTAAAAAATATGAATTAAAAAGGAAATAGATTAGGATATGTAATCAATTTTGATGAAATAATTAATACTATTGGAAAAAAAACAAGAAAATGGCTGTGAAAGAAAAAGAACAATATTTAAATTTAAACATAAATAGAGACATTGGAAAAAGTATTTAAATTTATGAGTTTAGATATAAATATGGACATTATTGAATATTCAAATGTATGTTTAAATATATTCATATGTATGGTTATATATAAAATGATAATTTGAAATTTTGAAAATGATAGAAGTGGATCATATTTTTTTAATATGAATATTTTTAGAATTGAAAACTATTATTTTTATTTTTTATTTTTTATTTTTTTTTCTTCGAGATATCTCAATTGTAAGAAACTATCAACTTTTTGCTGGTAAGCTCCACTCATTATGAAGGATACATAAATATTTCTTAGAATTGTTTGTGAGTAAGGTCTCTTTAAAAGGAGTGAACTTGTCAAAATCTCTAGTGTTAGTTGTAATCTTTAGAGGAAAACTAATGGTGTGTCCTCTATACTTTTATTTTCCACCTATTGAATGCATAACATGCAAAATTGGACTTGCATGTGTTATCAACATCTCTTCAAATTGTGGGAGCACTGAAAGAACTTTTGGTTGTTTTTCTGGATTCATATGGTTATCAATTGAAATTTTTTTATGAGTTCTTTATCTTCTATATTTCATGAACATTGGACTTGTATTTGTATTAAATACTTAAATTACAACATATGAATCATCACACACATGAAAATTTTGAAGTTAAGCTGAAATTTTTGATGTGTAATGTTCATATCAATTGGGGTTACATGTTGAGCTTGACAATTGATACCTTTCAAAAATATTTTTTTCATAGGATTTTATTTTGTATCTTGATTTATGTTTTAGTTGGTTGAGTATTAGTTTCTTTTTATATACTCTCTTTTTTGTTCAGATTTTCATTTCCTCTATTCTTCAATGTTCTTCAGTTGTCATTTTCTCCAGGTTTTTTTGGCCGATTTCCCCTTTGTTGTGCATTTTCTTGTATTTTTTTATCTTGAAACTCTTCTTTTCTCATTTTTTGTTCCATTATTTGTTAATATTCTATTTGATATTCTCTTTGTCATTCATTTTTTTTCTTTCATCTATTCTTATTGTTTAGTTGTAATTTCCTGTGCCTTTCTCTGTGGACTTGCTCTTTGTTCTTCACTTTTATTCTTTCTTAAAATTTATCTTTATTTGTCACACATTTCCTTTGAATTCTCTCATTTTTTTTGTCTAACATGTTCACGTATTTTTCTTCTTACATCCTCAGCATGCACATCATCTATCTAGTTATTATGAGAATACGTGATAACTGGAATTCCTATAACATAGAAATCAATGCATGCCGTAAATAATTACTTTGTGCATACACTCAAATCACTGAAATCTAATTACTTTGAAAGTAATTAACATCATCCATCTAGTGATATTACATTAGAAATTAAAATCTACACTAAAATCAATGCATATAGTGCAAACAATAAAATTGGATTAGAAATAAACATATGCACTAAAATCAAAGCATCAAATCCAATCAATCAAATAATATTAGAAAACAACTTCTACATTGAGATGAATGCATTGAGTCCCAACAATTAAATAGAATTATAAATTAACATATACACTAAAATCAATGCATCCATTTCAATAAAAAGGAAAAAATATTAATCTTAAAGTAATCTAAAATCAAGTTAAGACCTTACATATGCCTTCACCCCTTCAATTTAGTGAAATTTCAATAATTTTTTGTATGATGTTTTTTATTCAATTGCGGGACTCTGATGGCTTTCTAAATCCAAGTTCTTCTCCTTTTTGTTAAAGATTTACTTCTTCTTCCTCTATAGTTAATGAATGTTCAATATTATATAATATTAAACATAATACTATATAGCGTTATCTTAAATATTATATAATATTTTATTTTTAAACATTTTAATATTATGTTTAATATAATATAATATTATCTTGTAAATAATTTTGTATGGTTAATTAATATTTAATATTATATTATATTATATTATATTATATTATTTACTTATTGCTATATTAAATCTCTCTAATCTAACGCATTAATATATATTATAATGTATTAAACCTAATATTATGAGACAATATTACAACCTAATATAATCTATTATGTTGAGCTTTTCATTCCAGGTGTTTCTGACTACTAAGTGATTATTGATTAAGGGAAAGGGGTGTTCGATAAAGGTGATGTCCAAGTTGAGGATCTAGCCGATGATGGTGCTTCATTGTGTCTAGACCATGAAGGTTTACTGGAGTAACAATATATTGAGCTTTGGGAGTAAGCCATAGGGAGGGAGAGTGCGAGTGAAGATGATGGTGTTTGTGGACAAGCACATTTTCTATGTCTTGGAAAAATTTCCCATAGCGCCCCACCATGGTGGCATAGTATTTGGAGAGGAATCCAAAGTTGAGACAAATTCAAATGCAGTCAGGGTCGTATCCACCTCCATTGTATTGGATGAGAAATGTGAGGATATTGTCTCACAATTTTTTTACATCCATATTCTCATATTTTTTCTCCATCATTGAGCTTAGAATTAACTTCATAATTTTAAAATAAGTTCAAAATTTATAACAATAAAACAAATTGAACACAAAAGAAAAAAATCTTAAAAATAATTTTTTAAATAAACGAAAACTTCGAAACTTTGCATACCTCACTTATTCAAATCTCTAAACCAACTTTTCTTGTAGAAACTTATGAGGATTGAAAAAATATAAGAGATATATATCTCGTCCTTGTATTCATAAACACATAATATTTTTATATGTTATGTGTTTTGATTTTTTTATTTTAGTTGAGCCAACCTTTTGTTATGTAGTAATTCTTTTATTGAGCTGATATTTAATGCTTTACACTCAGTTACAAGAACTAAAACATCTCCCCATACCAAATTATAAAGCACCCTTAGACATAATTAGTAAACATGAATATTAAAACATTTTATTTATATCAAAATAAATGGTGTGTTGGATGCAGGAGTTAATGATAAAATTTCAAACTTTGAAACTATTTTTTCAAGTTCAGGGGGAGCTTTTCCTCGGTTTTTCTTTGGATTTTCAGTCATCAACCTCCGTATTTCGTTCCACAAAAGCTAAAATGCACTACCCCAGTTTATAACCATTTCATGAATTGCGGAACCATAATTATTCAAACTATACGGAAATATAATAATCTTAACATTAGAACACTGAAGTCAATAGGCAATTAAACTAGAAAATATAAAAATATCGCATCCATTTTTCATGTTAAAAAATATGCACCTTTTTGGGTGATATCCATCGGATCAAAGACCTTGATGAGAAGGCCATCAGATCAATTGAATGTTGGACAATCAACTCAAATCGTTAAATCTAATTTATAAAAATTCACATCCATCAAATAGGTTAAATAACACACAAAATTTTTATGCGAAAACCGTCGGATCGCAGATCAGACAGTTGTAACTCCACTTGTTTTGTTTGTGATTACGCTGCCTTTTCTTTGCTTTGTTCAGCAGATTGAAACTCTACATACATATTCCTATGAAATCCACTTCTAGGTATCAACAACTGATTAGTCTTGGTTAGCAATACCAGTAAACATTTCAAACCTCACAGTAAAAGAAGGAATTAAATTAAAACATACACACAAAATCGATTAAACGAAACTCGATCTGAAGCTAAAAAATTCAGAAGTATTTCGAAGGAAAGAAAAAATTCCAGGATTTGGCATTTAGGCACACATTTACACACGTACAGATGAAATGTAGTTTTTTTTTATTCGATTACTTTTTCATCAAATCCTCCTACCTCAATACATTCCAAACTTACATATAAATATATTGTTCATATAAAACCTTCATCCGAGTCAAGGGGATCGAATTTGTCTAATTTTGGGCTAAAATCCATTGCATGATATTCTCCCTAAAATTCTTAACTAAAACTGAATACAATGAATCTAATAAAATGCAGTTCAAATCCCTAAATACTAGTCAACTCTCTATCTATTCAAACTGTAAATTGCTAGCTAAAGGAACCCACTCCTTTGCTTGTAATTTTTTTTTGTATTTTTGTAATAAAAATGAAGTCCTTTTTCCTTGAGCCTCATGCTCCTACATCAGACTCCTGAGGAAAAAATTATTCATGGGCTCATATCCATGAGCTTCCCTATAGAACTACCCAATTTCGGTAACATGGTTTCTTTCATCCAAGTAGCTTTTGCAACTAGTTGATCTTTCCACTTGATAAAATACTCAAAATACTCTGATCCTCTTGTCTTCTTAGACAATATTTTGTCTAAAATATTCTCTGGCTACAATGTTTTTTTTGTCGATAACTATTTCAACCAATCAATCTCTTATTTTCCTTCAATTGTATCATATGTGTCGCTGTCTTCATACATGTACAAATCAGCAACATTGAAAATTGGGGATATTCCAATGTGAAGGGGTAATTCAATTTCATATGCATTTGCAGAAAATTTTAGCAATACTCTACATAGTCCAATTTTCTTAAATTTCAAATTTTTATATGCCCTTTTAGGAAATATTTCCTTTCTCAAGTGTGCTAGAACTAAATCTCCAACCTCAAAGTTAACTTCTCTCTTCTTCAAATCTTCTCTACTTTTGTATTTGATGTTGATGTCTTATAACTGTTGTTTTACCTCGTCAGTATTGCTTGAATTTCTGAAGAAGAATCTTCTCCTTTAGCACTTCTCATTTCTGCTTTTCCCAAATTTCTTAGTTCATACACTCCTCTTGGGTGCCCTGTACTCCTGTTAGGAGAGTCATTATAAGAATATTCAGCTTGTGCCAAAATTTGAACCTAATGTTTAGGATGTTTACCTGCAAGGCTTCTCAAAATATTACCCAAGCTTCTGTTCACCACCTCAGTCTGTTCATCTGTTTGAGGGTGATAAGTTGAGCCGAAACTTAGTTTAGTACCAAGCTTTTTCCACAATGTCCTCCAAAAATGAACAACAAATCTGGTGTCTCTATCAGAGACAATGCTTTTAGGTAACCCATGCAACCTTACAATTTCTTTGAAAAACAAATTAACAACATGAGTAGCATCACTGGTTTTATAACATGGAATAAAATGTGCCATTTTACAAAATCTGTCAACTACAACATAAATTGCATCATTCCCTCTCTGTGCTTTAGGTAAACCAAAAACAAAATCCATACTTACCATATCCCAAGGTCTATCTGGAATAGGTAATGGAACATGAAAATCTGTGCTTTTACTCCTTCCTTTTTCATATTGACAAAATTTACAATTTCGCACATACTTTTCCACTTCAGATCTCATCTTTGGCCAAAAATAAAAATGACTCAGTTGTTCATAAGTCTTGTCTACACCAAAATGTCCACCAATTCCACCACTATGTTTATCCTTAATTAAATTTTCTCTCATAGAACAATTTTGTATGCACAGTTGTTTTCTTTTAAATAACAACCCTTCTTACAACAAAAAATTCAGCCACTTACTTCTGTCCAACAAAATAGGATTATTGCATGCTTCAAAGGTCTCTTTAAAATCTAAATATGTCTTATACAAATATTTAAGAAAATGAAAACCCAACACTTGAATTTGACTTTCTTGAACTAAAATGATTTTTCTGCTTAAGGCATTTGCTACCTTGTTTGCTTGGCCAGTTATATGTTTGAATACAAAATTGAAACTTTGAAGATATTCTACCCATTTTTCATGTTTTTGATTCAATTTTGGCTACTACATAATGTACTATAATGCATGATTGTTTGAATAAAGCAGAAACTCTTTAGACATCAAGTAATGTCTCCACTTCTTTAATGACTTTACAACTGCATAAAATTCCTTGTCATAAGAAGAATATTTCCATCTTGTTTCATTCATTTTTTCACTAAAATAAGCTACAGGTCTGTCTTCTTGACTTAACATGGCTCTAATAGCTTCCCCACTGGCATCACATTTCACTTGAAAAGGTTTGTTAAAATCAGGAAAAACTAAAATGGGTTTTTTCTGTTATCTTTTGTTTGAACGACTGTAAATTTTTCTTTGCTTCATTAGTCCATCTAAATGGTTGTTTTTCCTTATTTATCGTTTCAATAATAAGAGCATTGATCTTACTAAAATTATTTATAAATTTTCTATAAAAACTAGCAAGACCATGGAAGCTTCTTACCTTACCTCAAAAACACTCTTAGGTGAAGACCATTCTATGATCGCCTTTATCTTCTTTGGATCCATTTTCAATCCATCAACAAAAACAAAAAAGCCTATATATATCAACTCTTCCTTCATGAATGAACACTTTTTAAAATTTACCAGCAACTTTTCCTGATGCAAATTCCTTAAGACATAATTCAGATGTCTCATGTGTTCTTATTTAGATTTGTTGTAAATTAATATATCATCCATATATACTATTACAAATTTACCAATAAATTCCTTCAGTACTTCATTCATAAGCCTCATAAATGTACTAGGAGCATTTGATAATTGAAACGACATTACCATCCATTCATACAATCCTTCATTTGTTTTAAAGGATGTTTTCCATTCATCTCCTTCCCTTATCCTAATTTGATGATAGCCACTCTTTAAATCCAATTTTGTAAAATATCTTGCCCCACTTAAGCAATCCATCAAATCTTCAATTCTAGGTAAAGGAAATCTATACCTGATTTTTATGTTGTTGATTGCTCTTGAGTTACTGAACATTCTCCAGCCCCCATATCTTTTTGGATTCAACAATGTTGGCACTACACAAGGACTCAAAATCTCTCTGATCAATTCTTTATCTAAGAGTTCCTGAACCTGCTTCCTGATTTCTTCATTTTCTGTGGGAGTCATCCTGTATGCTGCTTTATTTGGAAAATTTCCTCCTGGAATCAAATCTATATGATGGATGATATTTCTAATAGGTGGTAATTCATTCGAAAAATCATCTACTATGATATCATAGTAATTTTCTAGCATATATTGAATTTCAATTGGTAAATAAGAAATTTTAGTGGAAGTAATTACTACCATGGATTTTCAAATTAATTCAAAGTTTACCTCATCATCTTCAATATGTTCCAGGTATTCTTTTCCACTCACTAATAGAACTTTCGGATCAGGTCTTTTTTTTTATGCATCTTCTTCTTCTATAGGCAACAATGTATGATTGACACCATATTTACAAAACTTCTATGTGTTATTTTTCCCATCATGCGTAGCTCCTCTGTCATACTGCCAAGGTCTACCCAACAATATGTCACATACACCCATAGGCATCACATCACACATAATTTTTTCCTTCTACCTGCTCAAATGGAATTCCACTTCACACTGTTTATTCACTAACAGATGATGTACTTTCTGAAGCCATGACATCAAGTAGGGTGTTCGATGTTTCTTTGTCTTCAATTTCAATTTCTCCACCACTTTTGGAGAAACCAAATTATCAGTGCTGCCACTATCAATTACCATTTGGCAGCATTTTCCTTGAATTTTGCACGCACTTCTAAATGACGTTTTTCTCTGTGCTGGTTCAACAACTTCCTTTGTTGGTTTTAAAAAAACTTTGTTAACTACCAAAGATTCTCCTTTCTCTGGTATATTATTTGCTTCTAGCACTTTTGATACTGCTAGCACTTTTATTGCTTCTTCTTCATTCTGAGCAACAATTACATTTCTCTGATTTTTCCTCACATTCTCTTGGAATTAATAAGCTCTATGTCCAAGCTTATTACATCTATAACATCTGATTTCTCTTCCTTTGCCTCTGCCTCCTCTTCCTCTGGAAAAAATCCTTCTGCCACTTGCATCACCTTCTGTGGGTGTATGCTGACTTGAGCTACTAATAGCTCCTTCTGTAGGTGTTATAGATCTTCCTCTACCACCTTGACTTCCTCTTCCTCGAAAAGTACCTCTACCTCTGGCAGATTGCTTCCTTATGAGTTTTTCTTTAGCCTTCAAGGTCATCTAATAAGCCTCTTCCACTGCTTTAGGAGACAATAGACTTATCTCATCTTGTATCTCCATTCTTATACCATTTATATATATTGCAATCTTCTCTGTTGTATCTTGAATTTGTCCTTCTCTTAGGCTTACTTTGTAAAATTCTTCTGTATATTCTTTGATTGTCATTGACCTCTGTCTAAGATTCTGCATCTGTCTAAATAATGAAAGTTGATAATCCTTTGGAAAAAACTTACCTCTCAACTTTGCCACCATCTTGTTCTAATTCTTTATTGGCTGCTTACCGAGTCTCGTTTTTTTAAACTACACTCCATCCCACCAAAGTGTTGTATGTCCCTTAAATTTTGTGACAACAAATTTCACCCTTTTACCTTCTTCCATTTCTTCATAATCAAAGAACTTATCTATGTCATTAACCCAATCTATCAACTCCTCTGGCTTTTAGCCTCCTGTAAAAACTGAAACTTCAAGTGTGGGTTTAGATGTGTATCCCAACACTGATTTAAAAAATATCATTTCAGGAGTAACTTCTGCAGGTTCTCCCTCTTCTACAGATTCAAATTTAGGCTCTCTGACATCTCCGACATCTACATCTCTTTGATTTCCCATTCCCATTGCTTCTAATATAGCTTGCATCTATTGCATAACTTCCAACACTTCAGCATTTGCAACTGGTCTTCCTCTTCTTCGACCAGCACCAACTCTGTAAGCCATGTTGGATTTATTTTCTTGATCTTTGATATATTTATCAGTGTCTAAAGGATTCTCTGATACCACTAATGGTGGGCTGGATGTAGGTGTTAATGTTAAACTTTCAAAATTTGAAACTATTTCTTCAAGTTCAGGTGGAACTTTTCCTCAGTTTTTCTTTCGAGTATCAATCATCAACCTCCATATTTCATTCCAAAAAAGCTAAAATGCATTAACCCAGTTTACAACCATGTCATGAATTGCAGAACCATAATTATTCAAACTATATGGAAACATAATAATCTTAACATTAGAACGTTGAAGTCAACAGGCAATTAAACTGGAAACTATAAAAATATCGTATCCATTTTTCATGTTAAACCATATGCATCTTTTTGTGCGATATCCCTCAGATCAAAGACCTTGATGTGAAGGCCATTAGATTAATTTAATTCTAGAAAGTCAACTCAAATCGTTAAATCTGATCTATAAAAATTCACATCCATCATATAGGTTAACTAACACGCATCTTTTTATGCAAAAACCGCCAGATGACAGATCGGACGGTTGTAGCTCCACTTGATTTTTTTGTTATTACGCTACCTTTTCTTCATTTAGTTCAACATATTGACACTCTTCATACGTATTCCTATGAAATCCTCTTCCAGGTATCAAAAATTGATAACTCCTAGTTAACAATACCAGTAAACATTTCCAACCTCACAATAAATGCAAAAATTAAATGAAAACATACACATAGAATCGATTAAATAGAACTCGATCTGAAGCTAAACAATTCAGAAGTATTTCGAAGGAAAGAAAAGCTTCCAGGATTTGGCATTTACGCACACATTTACATAGGTACAGAGGAAATGTATTTTTTTTTATTTCATTACTTTTTCATCAAATCATCCTCCCTCAATACATTCCAAACTTACATATAAATCCAAGTCAAAGGGATCGAATTTATCAAAATTTGGGCTAAAATCGATTACACGATATTCTCCCTAAAATTCTTAACTAAAACTAAATACAATGTGTTGGCAATATGATGGGGTGTTGTCCTTGATGGCAACCCACATGATGAAGATGATGGAAACCTACTTAATGAAGTTGTTCTTGATGCATTAATGATGTTCTACAAGAAGCGCAAAAGTACCAGAAAAATAAATATCAGCATGTGCAAGAATAATGATGAAAAAGTGTGTGTCACAAGGCATACGCGGTTTTGTCTAGGAGAAGTAGTGTATGCACGCGGAAAAGTACGTGACAAGTCGCGTATGCTCAATTGCGCTCTAAATTTGTAAAACCAAGGGTTATTACCATGGTATTGACCCATTGTATTGAGCGCTGGGTTGTCTATTTGATCCCGTCTAGGAATACCATCAGATGTAATGTGGTTTTGGCTCATGGTATTGAAAAAGGGTAAACATATATAAGGAGAAGAAAATCATTCTGCATGAGGTGTGCATAAGTCTGGGCTTTGATGAATACTTCACTCTGAAGTATTTCTGTATGGGTGAACCCTGTTCCTAATTGATAGATCTGAATCTATGATGCTCCTATGAACATGATGAAGGCTCAAGATCTCTAGATCTAGAAATGGTGAATGTCAAGGATGATCTGAAAGAAGTGAAGAAGACCTGGCGCAAACCTGTTGAAGATATTGAAGAAATCTGGGTAAGTTTATAGATCTGGTCTGTACTGCAAAGTTTATCTTTTATAGATCCATACGCAGGTTCGTTTCATGAAAAGCGCGTGTATACGCGGGTATGTGGAAAGAAAAGCGTGTATGTGCAGTTAGGGTTTTCTTTGGAAAATGTACTGAAGTATACGCGGGTTCGTCTTCTGGAAAGTGTGTATATACGCGGGTTTGATTAAATAAAAGCGCGTATGATTTCTGATCTAATGGTAGCTGAAGGTTGAATGTGTTTCTACATATCTATTCTGAAGTCTGGGTTATATTTGATATTCTGGTTATAGTGGTTTCACTGCTCTGTTTGATGCTTTGGGCAAAGGTTGTTTATTGACAAGTAAAGGGTTGTGTTGGAGCTGTTTGATCCAGTTTGAAAATTGATGAAACATGGTCCGCAGTGGATCTGAGGGTTGAAGCCTTCAGTATGAAAGTGGAAGCTTTCTGCCAGTAAAAGCTGGTACTCATATCAGGGGGTAGTAGCTCCCTTCCAGGAGAGACTGGTAAACGAGTGCAGGGGGTTGTAGCTCCCTTCCAGGAGAGGCTGGTAAACGAGGGAAGGTTGTAGCCTTCTGCAGGTGTGTGCTTGCGTGCTGGTTTGAGTCTGCACTAGTACATGGTTGTAAGAAGTTTTCTTAATAATAAATTTTGAAGGCTGAAACAACGGCAGCGGTGGTTTTCTCCCGAATTGGGTTTCCACCTAAAAATCCTGGTGTTCATGTGGGTTGCATATGTGTGATGATTATTCTGTTTTTTCTGTACCTGTTTACTGTTTCTGAAATATCTGATGAATGAATAATGCAATGATCTGAGTTAAGTTTCAAACACATAATTAGATCTCTAGACATACGCGAGTTCTGTAAAGGATATCCGCGTATATACGCTAGTTTCCTTCAGTAAAGTAGCGTATGGGTTTTTAGAAAGGAAAAATCAAAAGTTTGATTATCTGCACTAAATACTGATTCACCCCCCCTCTCAGTATTTTTCCCAACAATTGGTATCAGAGCAGGTCCTTCTGAAAAAAAGCTTAGCCGCTAGAAGGAAGATCAAGCAAGATGAGAAATCATGAGGGAACAGCATCTATCAAGCCTCCGCTCTTCAACGGAAGCAATTTAATCTTCTGGAAAGTGAGGATGAGATCCTATCTTCAGTCTATGGGAGATGATGTATGGGCCATTGTTGAACAAGGATATCAATATCCAGCTACTACACCAACAGATCCAACTGAAAGGAAGAATTATGAATCAAACGCAAAAGCGGTCAATGTTATAACAGGAAGTCTAACTTGTTAGTGTCAGTCTTTGCAGCCTTCCTCCAGTGATCAAACATGCTCTTACAAAGCTATTTTAAGGTGTCAAGGTCAAATTTTGTCATTTCAATGAGTCTTCAAGCAAAATTTGGTCACAGGGCATTAGGTCTAGGGTTTGCTTTCACTCCTTCCAAAGTTGTCCAAATGTCGGTCCATGTCACCATTCAGCTGAGTGTACCATCATTCAGAGGGTTGTCATCATCATGTCAAGTTCCGTTGGGTCATTTTACACCTCGTTCATGCTTCAGTTGTGCCTAGGAAAGGTCCATTTCCCTCTCCCAGGGTTTTGGAGGTAATTTCTCTTGGATGGTCAAATCATCGAAAAACTTGTATCCTGATGTTCACACACCTTCCCCTATACTTAATTCACCTTATTAAACACTTCCCATCACTGAGATCCCCCAAATTCCTCATTTTTTCACAAACCCTAGTTTATTGCCACAACTTGGCAATTTTCTAGGCTAGGCCTGTGTTTTGCCCTTTTGGACCCCTTCCCCTCACTCAATCTCTGTGATTCCACTTTCCCCTACTTCCGAACATCCCTCCCTACTTCCCAAAATTTCCCCAAGAATTTGGAAGCCCCTTATCCCCTTCATTTCGCTTCATTTCGAGAAAATCCCTTGTTTCACACATCGGGATAAGTTCCACTCAAAAGATGTTTCAGAGCCATCAAAGATGAATTTGGGAAAACTGAGAGAGGTTTTTGTCCACAACATGACAAGGAAGAAAAACCTCCTTCACTTTTTACACAGGTATCATGGTTTTAGAGAAATGTCAAATATACCGTTGCCTCAGGAGAATTGAATGCACCTCTGAAGTGACCTTGGGAAAATCAAGTTTTCTCCTAGAATGGTTGGCCAAATGACTTGAATGATGAGTCAAATGATAACTAGACAAAAATATATTTCCAATGAGCTATCATGAGCTCAATTTGGAGTTGAGGAAGACCTTCAAAAGTTGACTGCAACAGCGCTCTGCCTTGAGGCAGCCTCATTCTGCTCATTTTGACTAGTGTTGGGAGATTTGATTTTTGATAGGGTAAATGAAATCCAAATTGCATAATTCCACTTGTGTTGGAAATTAGACTCCAAGATATTTCCAACGAGCTATCACACGCCCGATTTGGACACCGGGAAGGCCTCCAAAAGCTTCCTACAAAATGCACTATGTGATAAAGTGCATGCGACCCACTTGAGGGGTGCGACCCACTTGAGTGTTTCAGCCAGTGTAAAATTGAACGGGTGAGACCCACTTGGGGGGTGCGACCCACTTAAATCAGAACCCAGAAAATTCATTTTTTGCGCCCAGATTCGATTCTAATCGGCTCCAAAAGCTTCCAAACAGGTTTTAAACATTGCTCATTCGATTTTTAATATGGTTGTGATGTCATTGATGTTGGGGAAACAAGCCATCCGGGAGAAAATACAGAACCCTACATTCACATGCAAGTTAATTCTATAAGGGTTTTGAGATTGCATGGGCAGTTTTATGAAAAATTTGAAAAACCTTCGAATGGTGGATATGTTCACACCCTAGCACGTTGTATAGATGATCCTCACGCCCTCAGTTATCATCTTATCACTGCTGTTCATACCCTTTCATATTTTTGCATAGTATTATGTCGACTAGTCTATAGCCCTCATTACCATAATATCACCATTGCTATTGTTATCATTCTATTACCACTATGATAGTAATTTGTGTCACTAGGGTTATTGTCGTGTTCTCCCTTTTCTCCAGTTCATAAACACAGTCCTATACTTGTTTTCTTCTTTGACAAATTTTGCCCATCATTACCAAAAGCTTGCCCCATACTTTGCAGTTGGCACTCATTTGTGAAACTCACTTATGGTCAAAACAGTGATAGTTTTCATGCCACTAAAACAGAACCATCTTCATTGAAATTTTATTTTCCTGTGATACTTTGGCAGTGGGTGATATCTATTGGGTGTTGAACATACATTATAACTTTGCTTTCACTGCATCTATATCAGTATACATATTGCAAATATCTTGTTCAAAGCCATGTCAGAGACAGTAGGCCGTAGCATGAGCGGGTGAGTTCAGATGTTGACTCAATCGTTGAGGTTGATGCACCGAGATGGAGCATAGCACAGCACCGCAGTGGTAACATATCGCAGAAGCCACGCGCAGCTTGTTTCTCAAAGATCCCGACGAGCACTATCTCTCCACCCGGGTGGAAGGCGTCTTGCTGACTCTTCATTAGCAGCGCGAGTACTATCTCCACATGGCGTGGAAGGGGTCTCGCCTTCTTCATCAGCATAGGTACATTCACAGGATCATGATAGAGACAAAGACATGCTTCGTCACATGAAAGACCATTATTGGGCTCGCATGCATGTTTGCAAAGCGAGGATGAAGATTCTGAAGAGGAGGTTGAGCAAAGCACTAAGACGGCAGAAAAGGCCTAATCCACTCCGGATTTTGGCTGAGGCTTCATTGACTGGGCAGGACACATGATGGAGGACCTCCGCTCCAAATTTGGGCGAATTCGGAGAAAATTTTGTCATTTCCAAATTTTTGGGTCAAAAAACAGGTTTTTCAGTTAAGTGGGTCTCACCCTCATATGCTCACTTTTTTTTGGGACACTTGCTGAAGGAGATTTTTGCATTTTTGGATTTTTCATGGTTAGTTATGCATCCTCAGGCATCACCTAATAATTTCATCAAAATCTGGATGGTCAAAGAGCTCAAAAACACCATGAAAACCACCTTGCTGCCACCTTTTGCACCAGCAGGAAGTACCTCTGGGAGAATGAGGTTTTGGAGGGTCAAATGAGCTCAAAATTCAGAAATTCCACTTGGGTTGGATATTCAACATCCAGGGCTTTCCAACGAGCTATCATGAGCTCAATTTGGATGCCGGGAAGTACCTCAAATTCAGGCTGGAAAACGTGCGACCCACTCGGCTCAAACGCGACCCACTTAAATTTTTTGCTGAATATTCAACTGCCAGCTCAGATTTTCGCCTAGTATGGACCAGTTTTGTTTGTGGATGGAATTTTTGGGTTTTTATGATGTAAATGTATATTGGGCATGTAACTTTGGCTTATTTTTATCTCTTCTAGAAGATTCACTCACAGAAAATGGTAAAAATCATGTAATGGATCAATTTCCACTCTTTTAGAGGCAAGTTGTTAGCTGCCTAGATTGTAGTTCCATGAATAGAATTGGTTGAAACTGATCCCTGAAGAGGGAATTCGACCCCTAGAGGTGGGGAAAGGTGTTAGAGTGATCTATATATTGTAATTTCTGAGGCATTCTACAGGTTGGACTCTTGGGATACTTTTGATATCATTGTACATATTATTTCATATTTTTGGCTAAGGAAAGATCGGAGGTTTTGCGGCACTTGTTGGGATCCTTGTGGTGTTCTGTTCTTGATGGTGTTTCTTCTTTGTTTACTGTAAGTTTCTTCATGTTTAATGTATGCCATCCTTTCATATGCTTCTGAACTAAATTGAATGAGTGAATAAGGTTGAATCCATTGTTTACAATGCTTGGCCTTTGAATTCAGTTAGTTCTATATGTTTTCAGCTGTTTGGAGAGGATCCAAGTTCTTCTTTTCCCTCTTCAGCTCCTCGTCGGTCTAATCTGTCCATATATCCAATCAAAAGCATCAAGACATTCACCTACCTCGCCCCAACTCGAACTCTGCAAAGGTCTGACCTTATCCCCGGACCCAAAATTTGTTTTCCCATTTCTCCAGCGAAAACTCAAAAAACCAAAAATCAAACATACCTATCTCTTTACTAGCCTAAAATCAGTTCTTATTGTAAGTCATCTCGCATCCTATTGCTCATTTTCTCGAGATTGACGGAGAGAGCCCTCTCCCGTCCTCGTAGGGCTAGCTACGAGGCTGAGCGTGGTTTGATGTAGCCTTGAGTTTTACTTCATTTCAGCCTGAGGTAGATTTGAGTGCTAACATAGTGGCGACCATACTGGGGAGAAACTCAAAACGTTTGCTTGTTATAGACGGAGTCTGAAGTCACGCCAGGTAGCTTTCGAAACGCTTTTGCTATGCATAAGCGGTAGTAGATAAACGCTGCTTCAGTCGATCTCCGGTATAACTTGTAAACGTAGCATTTAACTTGTAAATTGCCCCAGTACATGTATCAAGTTCAGATCTGATCGTTGATGGTGAACAACGGTCAGACACCGCAAGGCTGAAATCATTCACCTGGCGATTTCATTCACTGAACAATCCAGAAATCGATGCTTCATGGTGACTTCACTGCAGGGAGATCAGTAGCTGTGATATTTTCAAGATGGACCGAATCACGAGAAGATACGCTCCCATGAGCCGAGACCACATTCCAGGTTTTCCGAATAAGATGCCCAAGGTAGATTGGTCAAGGAATCTGCCTACGTTTAAAGATGATGGTAAGAAAGATGCTGCTTTACATTTGGTTAGATTTCACATGCATATTCGCAAGTTGAAAGTGGATTTTCCTGAAGATTGCTTGATGAAGATATTCCTGGCCACTTTGGAAGGTGAAGCTCAATCTTGGTATGAAAATTTGCCGCTGGCCTGTATTTATTGTTTAAAGGATTTTCATGCCCTGTTCATTGAAAGATATCAAGTATCTTATCCATCATTAAATTTGGTTCATGACTGTTGCAAACATGCTTCTACTTTTATTGAAAGCCTTGAGAAATATTATGAAGATGATAATTTCATGGATGATGAGATCATGGAAGCATTGTATGAAAACCCATTTCAGCAGCATAAAGACGATCATGAAAATTTGCAGCAGGATCAAGTTTTTAGTGTGGTGGAAGATGAAGGAATTTTGCATTTTGACAGTGAACAGGAATTACATGAAATGGATCAGCAGTATGAGGAAAATTTGTATACTCCTTCACTTGAAATCAATGAAGACAATCACTGTTTGAGCCAAAGAAAACAAAAGGTATAATCTCCTCTATCTGAAGATGAGATAGATCAGCTATTGAAAGGTCATGTTCCAGCTCAAGTTAACGCAGATCTGCAGTGTGCAAATAGTCAGGAAGGTGATGGTGAAACTTCTTCCTTTTCTGAAAAGGATGACAGTCCGGTAAGTAGCCGTATAGATCAGCAGGTTGAAATTTGTCATATGGCTGAAGATGATGAGAGAGAAGAGCTTGTTTCAGATCTGCCCATAGAAGAAGACAACATGCCGGGAACTCAAGTTTCAGATTCAGATTGTGATAACCAAGCATACCTTGTGCTGAATCCTGAAAAGGAATTTTTTTCTGTTGAGACCATAGACAAAGTTTTTGATCCAAGT
The DNA here is from genome assembly GCA_034641835.2 of Pinus albicaulis. Taxonomy (NCBI): domain Eukaryota; kingdom Viridiplantae; phylum Streptophyta; class Pinopsida; order Pinales; family Pinaceae; genus Pinus; species Pinus albicaulis. The sequence continues at coordinate 246,879,310 of CM076573.1, read as the reverse complement.
GTTTTCAGTTCATCAGAACAAAGTCTTCATAAAGAGGTAATTCAGTTAGTTCATGAAAAGCAAGATGGAATTTTTGTTCAAGAAAGTGAAAAAGTTTCTTTTGATGAATTTTTGGTAGATGATAGAAATGTCATGTTTGAGCTTCAAGAATCATTGGAAGTTTCTTTTCTCATGATTGATGACTGTAATGAAAATCCGGCTGTCCTATCATATGAAGATGACCTACCATATTTTCAGACTACAAAAGATCAGACCATTCAGGATTCCCTTTCAGTTTCTTCTTCATATGTTTCATGTTTTGAAATGTTCTTTGAAAAGGAGAACTGCTCTTCTACTTGTTCAGAGTTTTTCGAAGCCCAGGAACATATTGTTACTGAAGTACATGATGAAGGAAGATCAGAATTAGAAGCAAAGGACACCTTGTTTTTTCAGCAGGAGGTAAATCTTCATGTTTTTCAGGATCCAATGGCAGATTTGTTACAGTCAGCAGTGAAAGTGATTATTGCAGTGTTCAGTGATGAAGGAGATCATGTTCAGCTATGTTTTTGGATGCCCAGTTATCAGTTTGTATTGTTGACCAGCAGATCTGATCAGGGAAATCAGTCAAGAAGCCATCTGCTTGACTGGTTACATTGGAAAGCCAATTATACATGATTGTACATATTTCATTGGTATGCAGGTGGTTGTCATCATGATTCCAAATCTTGATGGATTGCTGCCTTTTTTCCAAAAGCTTTGTAAAGTCTTGTTTTAAGTCAGTCATGAGTCATTTGTGTTTGGTCTGTTGAGTCAGTTTTTTCAAGTTATTTCAGTTTTCCATCGACTCGGTTTGAGTCAAGTTTTAGTCAATTTTTCATTCAATAAATGTGTCAAAGGTTTTGTGTTATCCGTTCAAATAATGATTCCATCGCCCAATGGATAAGGCACTGGTCTGCTCTCCCAAAGATCTGCCGTTCTTGGCACCTCCAAGGAGCTACCATCCCCATTGGATCCAATGTTAGTGTCAGTCTTTGCAGCCTTCCTCTAGTGATCAAACATGCTCTTACAAAGTGATTTTAAGGTGTCAAGGTCAAATTTTGTCATTTCAATGAGTCTTCAAGCAAAATTTGGTCACAGGGCATTAGGTCTAGGGTTTGCTTTCACTCCTTCCAAAGTTGTCCAAATGTCGGTCCATGTCACCATTTAGCTGAGTGTACCATCATTCAGAGGGTTTTCATCATCATGTCAAGTTCCGTTGGGTCATTTTACACCTCGTTCATGCTTCAGTTGTGCCTAGGAAAGGTCCATTTCCCTCTCCTAGGGTTTTGGAGGTAATTTCTCTTGGATGGTCAAATCATCGAAAAACTTGTATCCTGATGTTCACACACCTTACCCTATACTTAATTCACCTTATTAAACACTTCCCATAACTGAGATCCCCCAAATTCCTCATTTTTGCACAAACCCTAGTTTCTTGCCACAACTTGGCAATTTTCTAGGCTAGGCCTGTGTTTTGCCCTTTTGGACCCCTTCCCCTCACTCAATCTCTGTGATTCCACTTTCCCCTACTTCCTAACATCCCTCCCTACTTCCCAAAATTTCCCCAAGAATTTGGAAGCCCCTTATCCCCTTCATTTCGCTTCATTTCGACAAAATCCCTTGTTTCACACATCGGGATAAGTTTCACTCAAAAGATGTTTCAGAGAAATCAAAGATGAATTTGGGAAAAATGAGAGAGTTTTTTGTCCAAAACATTCCAAGGAAGAAAAAAATCCTTCACGTTTTACACAGGTATCATGGTTTTAGAGAAATGTCAAAAATACCGTTGCCTCAGGAGAATTGAATGCACCTCTGAAGTGACCTTGGGAAAATCAAGTTTTCTCCTAGCATGGTTGGCCAAATGACTTGAATGATGAGTCAAATGATCACTAGACAAAAATAAATTTCCAATGAGCTATCATGAGCTCAATTTGGAGTTGAGGAAGACCTTCAAAAGTTGACTGCAACAGCGCTCTGCCTTGAGGCAGCCTCATTCTGCTCATTTTGACTAGTGTTGGGAGATTTGACTTTTGACAGGGTAAATGAAATCCAAAGTGCATGATTCCACTTGTGTTAGAAAGTAGACTCCACGCGCTTTCCAACGAGCTATCACACGCCCGATTTGGACACCGGGAAGGCCTCCAAAATCCTCCTGCAAAATGCACTATGTGATAAAGTGCATGCGACCCACTTGAGGAGTGCGACCCACTTGAGTGTTTCAGCCAGTGTAAAATTGAAAGGGTGAGACCCACTTGGGGGATGCGACCCACTTAAATCAGAACCCAGAAAATTCATTTTTTGCGCCCAGATTCGATTCTAATCGGCTCCAAAAGCTTCCAAACAGGTTTTAAACATTGCTCATTCGATTTTTAATATGGTTGTGATGTCATTGATGTTGGGGAAACAAGCCATCCTTGGAGAAAATATATGAACCCTTTCATTCACATGCAAGTTAATTCTATAAGGGTTTTGAGATTGCATGGGCAGTTTTATGAAAAATTTGAAAACCTTCGAATGGTGGATATGTTCACACCCTAGCACGTTGTATAGATGATCCTCACGCCCTCAGTTATCATCTTATCACTGTTGTTCATACCCTTTCATATTTTTGCATAGTATTATGTCGACTAGTCTATAGCCCTCATTACCATAATATCACCATTGCTATTGTTATCATTCTATTACCACTATGATAGTAATTTGTGTCACTAGGGTTATTGTCGTGTTCTCCCTTTTCTCTAGTTCATAAACACAGTCCTATACTTGTTTGCTTCTTTGACAAATTTTGCCCATCATTACCAAAAGCTTGCCCCATACTTTGCAGTTGGCACTCATTTGTGAAACTCACTTATGGTCAAAACAGTGATAGTTTTCATGCCACTAAAACAGAGCCATCTTCATTGAAATTTTATTTTCCTGTGATACTTTGGTAGTGGGTGATATCTATTGGGTGTTGAACATACATTATAACTTTGCTTTCACTGCATCTATATCAGTATACATATTGCAAATATCTTGTTCAAAGCCATGTCAGGGACAGAGTCAGAGTATGAGCAGGAGTCGGACAGTGACTCAATCGTTGAGGTTGATGTACTGAGATGGAGCATAGCAGTGCACCAGTAGTGGTAACATATCAGAGAAGCCACAGAGCTTTGTTTCAGCATCCCGACGAGTACTATCTCCACCCGGGGTGGAAGGGGTCTCGTTGACTTCATTAGCAGCGCGAGTACTATCTCCACATGGCGTGGAAGGGGTCTCGCCTTCTTCATCAGCATAGGTACATTCACAGGATCATGATAGAGACAAAGACATGCTTCGTCACATGAAAGACCATTATTGGGCTCGCATGCATGTTTGCAAAGCGAGGATGAAGATTCTGAAGAGGAGGTTGAGCAAAGCACTAAGACGGCAGAAAAGGCCTAATCCACTCCGGATTTTGGCTGAGGCTTCATTGACTGGGCAGGACACATGATGGAGGACCTCCGCTCCAAATTTGGGCGAATTCGGAGAAAATTTTGTCATTTCCAAATTTTTGGGTCAAAAAACAGGTTTTTCAGTTAAGTGGGTCTCACCCTCATATGCTCACTTTTTTTCGGGACACTTGCTGGAGGAAATTTTTTCATTTTTGGATTTTTCATGGTTAGTTATGCATCCTCAGACATCACCTAAGCATTTCATCAAAATCTAGATGGTCAAAGAGCTCAAAAACACCATGAAAACCACCTTGCTGCCACCTTTTGCACCAGCAGGAAGTACTTCTGGGAGAAAGAAGTTTTGGAGGGTCAAATGAGCTCCAAATTCAGAAATTCCACTTGGGTTGGATAGTCAACATCCAGGGCTTTCCAACGAGCTATCATGAGCTCAATTTTAATGCCGGGAAGTACCTCAAATTCAGGCTGGAAAAAGTGTGACCCACTCGGCTCAAATGCGACCCACTTAAATTTTTTGCTGAATATTCAACTACCAGCTCAGATTTTCGCCTAGTATGGGCCAGTTTTGTTTGTGGATGGAATTTTTGGGTTTTTATGATGTAAATGTATATTGGGCATGTAACTTTGGCTTATTTTTATCTCTTCTAGAAGATTCACTCACAAAAAGGGTAAAAATCATGTAATGGATCAGTTTCCACTCTTTTAGAGGCAAGTTGTTAGTTGCCTAGATTGTAGTTCCATGAATAGAATTGGTTGAAACTGATCCCTGAAGAGGGAATTCGACCCCTAGAGGTGGGGAAGGGGTTAGGATGCTCTATATATTGTAATTTCTCAATCATTTTCAGAGGTTGGAGAGGTTGGACTCTTGGGATACTTTTGATATCATTGTACATATTATTTCATATTTTGGCTAAGGAAAGATCAGGGGTTTTGCGGCACTTGTTGGGATCCTTGTGGTGTTTTGTTCTTGATGGTGTTTCTTCTTTGTTTACTGTAAGTTTCTTCATGTTTAATGTATGCCATCCTTTCATTATGCTTCTGAACTAAATTGAATGAGTGAATAAGGTTGAATCCATTGTTTACGGTGCTTGGCCTTTGAATTCAGTTAGTTCTATATGTTTTCAGCTGTTTGGAGAGGATCCAAGTTCTTCTTTGCCCTCTTCAGCTCCTCGTCGGTCTAATATATCCATATATCCAATTTAAAGCATCAAGATCATCACCTACCTCGCCCCAGCTTGAACTCTGCAAAGGTCTGACCTTATCCCCGGACCCAAAATCTGTTTTCCCATTTCTCCAGCGAAAACCCAAAAAACCAAAAATCAAACATACCTATCTCTTTACTAGCCTAAAATCAGTTCTTATTGTAAGTCATCTCACATCCTATTGCTCATTTTCTCGAGATTGACGGAGAGAGCCCTCTCCTGTCCTCGTAGGGCTAGCTACGAGGCTGAGTGTGGTTTGATGTAGCCTTGAGTTTTACTTCATTTCAGCCTGAGGTAGATTTGAGTGCTAACATAACTGAATCAAAATTTTTCAAATTCATGCAGTTGAATACAGCAAAGGAAATATGGGACAAAATCATTCTAAGTTATGAAGGCGACGCAAAGGTAAAAAGTGCAAAACTTCAAACTCTCAGAATTGAATATGAAAATTTAAAGATGCATGGTGATGAGAGTATTCCCAGTTTCTTTTTACGTATTGATGATGTTGTAAATCGTATGAGAAATCTCGGTGAAACAATATCCGACACTACTTTGGTTGAGAAAATTTTACGATCGCTAACGGCAAAATTTGAATCAAAAGTTTCTGCCCTTGAAGAAAAACAGGATATTCAAAATCTTTCCATGGTGCAACTTCATGGCATATTGACTACATATGAAATGAGGAGAGTAGGACCATCTGAAGTCAAAGAAGATATTTTTAAAACTTCTGCAAAAGGGAAAGAAGTTCAAAAACCAGAAGGATCGGGATATATCTCAGAAGAAGATGAGGCAAACTTTGTGAGAAGACTCCAACTAGGAACCAGAAGATTCAAAGGTAAGCTTCTTTTCAAATGTTTCAATATTGGAAGAGTTGGTCATTATGCTACAAAATGTCCTTATAAAGAAACATCTGCTAAAGAGAAAGAAGTAGCAAGAAGGAATAAGAACCGATCTAGCTCTAAGAAAAGCTACTATACAAATGAAGACAGTGATGGGTTATCTGATAGTGAGGAAGAATGTGAACAAGATCTTAGAATTCTCATGGCATTTGAAAATAATTCTAGAGATGATAACGATGCTTTTGTGGATGCTCTAGATGACAATGATTTTCTTGATCAAAACAATCAACTCAAAATATGCTTGGAAGAAAGTAAGATAATCATAGAGACTCTGAAAAGGCAGAATGAAGAAGCAAAGAAACATAATGAAAATTAGAATGTGAAGTAGTAAGTCTAAGAAAAGAACTTGAGAAAGTAAAGAATCTGAATCTTAGATTTGCTAAAGGATCTAAAACCTTAGATGAGATCATCAAGGTTCAACGTTCTCCTCTTATTAAGACAGGTCTTGGATATACCAAAGAATCTTCACAGGCTTCTGCACCAAATTATCTAAAAGCAGCTACAACTGGTTTACTTCATTCAACCACTCAGCAAGGGAATAAAAAATATTTACAGGTAAAGCATGATCATCACAATACAAGGGATATCTCTCAAAGAAGAAACAATCAACAGGTAAATTCAAATAGAAGATTTCATGATCGCAGAAATTTCTACTTCAATGGACAATGTTTCTCATCTCACAATTTTGGTCATAAAGCTGTTCAATGTGTTGCATATAAAACCATCATGACAAGAGAAGCAAGAAAGAAAAGGATGGATATTAAACCAAATAAGAACACCTATAAAAAAATTTCTCCTCTTCAAAATGAATTTGAATGTGCTTATTGCAATAACTTTTTCCATGAAGAATCTGAATGCAGGAGCAAAGTCCAGCCAAAACAGCATTCTCCTTCAAATTCCAAAGTATGGAAAATGAAGGAATTACAGGTTGAAAATTGTGGGATAGCGTTATTTGCAGAAGGTGAAGAAAATCAATGGTACATTGATAGTGGGTGCTCAAGACACATGACAGGTGACAAAAGCAAACTTCTTGCATATAATGCTCTAGAAAAAGAAAAGAAAGTTACATTTGGAAATGATACTCCTACTGTAATTAAAGGAAAAGGGTCTGTGTTTCTAAAAGAAAAGGTGAAGGCTAATGATGTCATGTATGTGGATGGCTTAAGACATAACCTGTTAAGTGTAAGTCAAATGTGTGATCAAGGAACTGAAGTTGTCTTTAGTTCAAAATAATGTGTGGTTCGTGATCTTGATACAGGTAAAACTATTATAAAAGGAAAAAGAACTCCAAGCAACCTGTATGTATTGAAGAACTGCAAAGATCAATGTTACTTGAGAAAATCTTCAGAAAATTGGCTATGGCATAGAAGGTTGGGGCATCTGAGCTTCTCTCAAATCAACAAAGCAAGCAGACTTCAAGTTGTTCGTGGTCTTCCCAATATTACTCTACCAAAGAGTATCATATGCAAATCTTGCCAATTCGGTAAGCAGACCAGAGTACAATTTAATGCCAAAGAAGGATCATCAAGTAAGCCTCTTGAACTCATTCATACTGACATATGTGGACTTATGAGGAAAAAGTCACCATGTGGGGAAGAATACTATATCTTAGTTATTGATGATTACTCTAGAATGTGTTGGATCGGGTTGATTAAACACAAAGATGAAGCATTTGAAAAATTTCAGATCTTCAAAGCATTGGTAGAAAATGAATTAGATCTAAAAATCAAGTGTCTTAGATCTGATCGAGGAGGAGAATATACATCAAATGAATTCTTTTAATTTTGTGAACAACATGGCATAAAAAGACAGTTCTCTGTAGCAGGCACTCCACAACAAAATGGCATAGCGGAAAGAATGAATAGAACAATTCAACAAATGGCTAGAGCTATGCTTGATGATTCTGGAACTCTTGACATGTTCTGGGGAGAAGCAGCACATACAGCAACAAACATTCTCAACAAGGCACATGTTCGGGTAAATAGTGACAAAACTCCATATGAACTCTGGTATGGTAATTCTCCCTCTGTGAAGCATTTTAGAATTTTTGGAAGTAAATGCTTTATCAAAAATAATGATGAAAATATTGGCAAGTTTGAACCTAGATCAGATTAAGGGATACTTCTTGGTTACTCATCTACAAGCAGAGCATACAAATGTTACAATAAAAGGCTTCGGAAGATTGTTGAATGTATTGATGTTTTTATTGATGAGTCTCCTGCAGCTCCTAAAGAAGAAAAAAAAGCAAAAGAAGAAGATGATGGTGACTTTTTTCCTTCTACATCAAATGGAAATGATATAGACAGTGGATCCAATGAAGAACCTGAAGATGATTTATCTGAAAAGGCTCCATCCAGATATGTTCAAAAGAATCATCCTGAATCTCAAATTTTGGGAGACAAGGAATTAGGTGTACAAACAAGGAGGACTCTTGTGGGATCTTCTAGCTATCTGGCATTTCTATCCACAATTGAACCACACAATTTCAATCAAGCTTGCAAAGATGAATGTTGGATTCAAGCTATGAATGAAGAGCTTGATCAAATTGAAAAGAATCACACTTGGGAATTGGTGCCAAGACCACATGATAAAAATGTCATTGGAACTAAATGGATATTCAAGAACAAGTTAAATGAGAATGGGGATGTTATAAGAAACAAAGCTAGACTGGTTTGCAAGGGGTATACTCAACAAGAAGGTATAGACTTTGAAGAAACATTTGCTCCTGTAGCTAGACTTGAAGCCATAAGAATGTTTCTTGCTTTTTCAAGTTTTCAACAAATCAAAGTTTATCGAATGGATGTTAAATCTACCTTTCTCAATGGTGATCTAGAAGAAGAAGTTTATATAGAACAACCGGAAGGATTCATTTTGGGAAATGATGAAAATCTTGTTTGTAGACTTAAAAAGGCTCTATACGGTCTCAAACAAGCTCCAAGGGCATGGTATTATCGTCTTGACAAATATCTTCATCAACAAGGATTTTCAAAGGGGTCTGCTGATAGCAACTTATACACAAAGGTTGAAAATGATAAAATATTGATTGTGGTTGTATATGTTGATGACATCATTTTTGGGCGTAATGAAGAATCTATGAGTAAGAAATTTGCTTCTGTCATGCAGCAAGAATTTGAAATGTCCTTACTTGGAGAACTAACATTCTTTCTTGGGTTGCAAGTGCATCAAACTGCAGATGGTATATTCTTATCACAAGCAAAATATCTTAAGCAAATTTTGAAGAAGTATGGCATGGAAGAATGCAAACCCGTAAGTACACCAATGATAACCGGATGTAACCTCAGTTCTCATGATGATTCTCCCGTGGTGAATCAACCAGAATACGGATCAATGATAGGAAGCCTACTTTATCTCACTGGGACTAGACCAGAAATTATGCATGCAGTTGGGATTTTTGGACGATTCCAAGCTAATCCAAAAGAGTCTCACCTTCAGGCTGTCAAAAGAATATTCAAATATCTACAAGGAACTCAAGACTTTGGACTATGGTATCCAAAGAATGCTAATCTGACTCTTCATGCTTAAACGGATGCAGATTGGGCTGGAAATGTTGATGATCGGAAAATCACTAGTGGTGGTGCATTCTATATGGGGCCCGGGTTGGTATCTTGGTTCAGCAAGAAGAAAAATTCTATTGCCTTATCTATAGCAGAAGAAGAATGTGTAGTTGCCACGTCTTGTTGCACTCAACTCCTTTGGATGATGCAAACCTTGCAAGATTTTCAAATCAAATGTACACCTCCTATCTCCATTATGTGTGATAATACAAGTGCCATCAGTATCTCAAAGAATCCTGTTATGCATTCTAAGACCAAGCACATTACCATCAAGTATCACTTCTTATGAGAACAAGTGCTTGGACAAAAGGTGAAGTTGGAGTATGTTCCCTCCAAAGAACAAGTTGCTGATATATTTACCAAACCTCTGCCTAGGGAAGCATTCGAATATCTCAGACAGAAGCTGGGAGTAGTCTTTATTGTGAAGAAAATCAGAACTGCTTAAATTTAGAAGATCAAATTGGATACGCAGGTTTCCTGAAAGACAGTCGCGTATATACGCGAGTTTATCCACAGCAATCCGCGTATGGCCAGTTGCTGACAGTTTTTGGTTAGGGTCAGCATTTTACAGCACATCTGCAGCACTGTTTGATACCTCTGATGCTGTATGGTATCTCTGGTGAAGTTTCATCTCTTATATTTCTGTCTCATTCTTTGATATTGGGTAAATATGCCTTGATGATCTTCTGTTGAAAAGTGTTTAGGATGCACAAGCTAAGGGGGAGATGAAGGAGTAAACTGATGTATAGGTTCAGGGGGAGAAATAGCCTTGCTGGGTATTATGCATTGTTGGCTTATGATTCTGAAATATGATCTCTCTTGAGGTCTTTCTGATATTGGTCATAAAAGGTCATATTTGTAATTTGATGAAAAAGGTCATGTTGAGACCTATGATGTAAAATTGTAATTTTCAGTCATGTAAGGACTTGTTCAAATCTATAAACCCACTTGGTTGGGTAGTTGACTCAAAATGTGTAAACCCACTTGGTTGGGTATTTGAGTCTCATATGTAAATTCACTTGGTTGGATCTTTGATGTATGTATGAGTCCTTGGTGATAGGAAGGTCATAGAGTCATGTACTTCATTGAAAAATATGTTTGAACTTTTAGCATGAACTCAGGGGGAGCATGGTAACTTCAGTGCACATTAGATCTGCAGAGCGCTTCCTTCTACATGAGGAGAAAAACCTTGTGTTGGTTTTGATCTGCCCTTTGCCCTTGATGTCAAAGGGGGAGAGTGACATGGTGTTTGAATAAGGGGAGAGTATCATGGTTATTGTGTAATGATTATAATCAATGTATCTATCTGTTGTGGTGATCAAACACCTTACCTTCGTGGTAGCCATCAAGTCCAAAGGGGGAGATTGTTGGCAATATGATGCAGTGTTGTCCTTGATGGCAACCCACATGATGAAGATGATGGAAACCTACTTAATGAAGTTGTTCTTGATGCATTAATTATTTAAATCTGATGTTCTACAAGAAGGGCAGAAGTACCAGAAAAATAAATGTCAGCATGTGCAAGAATAATGATGAAAAAGTGTGTGTCACAAGGCATACGCGGTTTTGTCTAGGAGAAGTAGCGTATGCACGCGGAAAAGTACGTGACAAGTCGCGTATGCTCAATTGCGCTCTAAATTTGTAAAACCAAGGGTTACTACCATGGTATTGACCCATTGTATTTAGCGTTGGGTTGTCTATTTGATCCCGTCCAAGAATACCATCGGATGTAATGTGGTTTTGGCTCATGGTATTGAAAAAGGGTAAACCTATATAAGGAGAAGAAAATCATTGTGCATGAGGTGTTCATAAGTCTGGGCTTTGATGAATACTTCACTCTGAATTATGTCTGTATGGGTGAACCCTATTCCTAATTGATAGAGCTGAATCTATGATGCTCCTATGAACATGATGAAGGCTCAAGATCTCTAGATCTAGAAATGGTGAATGTCAAGGATGATCTGAAAAGAAGTGAAGAAGACCTGGCGAAAACCTGTTGAAGATATTGAATAAATCTGGGTAAGTTTATAGATCTGGTCTGTACTACAAATTTTATCTTTTATAGATCTATACGCAGGTTCGTTTCATGAAAAGCATGTGTATACGCGGGTATGTGGAAAGAAAAGCGCGTATGCGTAGTTAGGGTTTTCTTTGGAAAATGTACTGAAGTATACGCGGGTTCGCCTTCTGGAAAGTGCGTATATACGTGGGTTTGATTAAATAAAAGCGCGTATGATTTCTAATCTAATGGTAGCTGAAGGTTGAATGTGTTTCTGCATATATATTCTGAAGTCTGGGTTGTATCTGATATTCTGGTTACAGTGGTTTCACTGCTCTGTTTGATGCTTTGGGAAAAGGTTGTTTATTAACAAGTAAAGGGTTGTGTTGGAGTTGTTTGATCCAGTTTGAAAATTGATGAAACGTGGTCTGCAGTGGATCTGAGGGTTGAAGCCTTCAGTATGAAAGTGGAAGCTTTCTTCCAGTAAAAGCTGGTACTCATATCAGGGGGTAGTAGCTCCCTTCCAGGAGAGACTGGTAAACAAGTGCAGGGGGTTGTAGCTCCCTTCCAGGAGAGGCTGGTAAACGAGGGAAGGTTGTAGCCTTCTGCAGGTGGGTGCCTGCATGCTGGTTTGAGTCTGCACCAGTACATGGTTGTAAGAAGTTTTCTTAATAATAAATTTTGAAGGTTGAAACAACGGCAGCTGTGGTTTTCTCCCGAATTGGGTTTCCACCTAAAAATCCTGGTGTTCATGTGTGTTGCATATGTGTGATGATTATTCTGTTCTGTCTATACCTGTTTACTATTTCTGAAATATCTGATGAATGAATAATGCAATGAACCGAGTTAAGGTTCAAACACATAATTAGATCTCTGGACATACGCGAGTTTTGTAAAGGATATCCGCTTATATACGCTAGTTTCCTTCAGTAAAGTAGCGTATGGGTTTTTAAAAAGGAAAAATCAAAAGTTTGATTATCTGCACTAAATACTGATTCACCCCCCCCTCTCAGTATTTTTCCCAACACAATGAATCTAATACAAAGAATTTCAAATCCCTGAATACTAGTCAAATATCTATATCTTCAAACTGTAAATTGCTAGCTAAAGGAACCCACTCCTTTGCTTGTAAACCTTTTTTGTATTTTTGTAATAAAAATCAAGTCCTTTTTCATCAAACCTCATGCTTCTATAATATATATATATATATATATATATATATATATATATATATATATATATATATATATATCAATTATAGAAAGAAAAAATTTATAAAACATTATTTATATTAAATATTTTATTAATTCATAAATAAATTTTAAAATGAAAATATCTTGGTAAATAAAATAATAATTACGATTCATGTGATCTTGTTTGGCTTGTCAGTAGGCTATGTGTGTCCTTGTCTTATCCACATCCAAATAATTTTATTCTTATGGCTTATTTGTCATCTCATTTGTTATGTCGATAGACATTATTTTATGAGGTTTCTATTCGTCACATTATTGAGATTCATTGGCCTTAGCACAAATCTCAATAGTGTCATTGTCGTTGACCAATTTTCATTAGTCTGTGTGGTCTGTTAAACTCATGTTGCTTTGTTTTGAAAAATTTTCTTTAGTCTGTATGGCCTGTTAAACATGTGCTTCTTTCTTGGTATGTAGATGAAAGAGAAGTGCATGGTGTAGGCCACCTCAACAACCCTCCATCTCTTATGTAGCACTTCAAAGCTTACAAAACCCTGATTTGAATAAGAGAAATAAGAGTGCAGAGAGTTTTATTTTGGAATGGCCTTGTAAGCTGTCAAGACAACCCTCCGCCTCTTCCTGCAGGACTGAAAATCTTACAAGAACCTGAGATGAATTAAAGAAACGAGAGCCGATTTGGAATGACAGATATTTGTTTCAATGAAAATGATGAGCAATGAGGGCTATTGGTCGACCTCAATAAATTTCTGACCTACACCAGAATTTAGAACAAGCTATGTGAGAACTAACAAAAAACCTGACATATGTATATTTGGTAATAGGACCTTCGTCTCTTCGGCCATTAGTTCGGAACAAATCAAATGAAAAGTTTCCCTTTCGCGGTTTTATTTCTATGTGGAATCCACCTTAATTACTCTGGCGGGAACATAGGAAAAGATGGGATATTAGTGTGATGCAATCTAGACTACACTGTATTCCCAGGATAAAAGGTCCTTTGACAGTTTTTTTCTTCACAGGGATTACTTGTATTTCAGACCCAATTCTTTGGAGGATTTGGAGTAGACTCGTTTGCAACACAAAATCGGACAGCTCCACATTAATTTAGACGATAAAATAATTTTAACATCGGGTACCCTTAGAAGAAGAAATTAGAATATAGTGATTATAATAACGATATTCTGGAATCATATAACTAGAAATTTTTTGTAATTATTCCTTTCTTTCCTAACGTTAAGCAAGCGAGATCATTTGAACTTTTCACAAAAGAACAAGAATGAATTTAGAGGTGTAAGAAATGAATTGACATTAGTGAACCATATATAAAACTCATCATAATGACCAACATTAGTATGAATGACCAACTCCCTATCTTTCATTATAGTGCCCAAAGGCATTTTCACTATTATTTACGTGAACAAGTATTATATATGTAATAATGAAACTACAAATTTGATATAACATACCCTATTTTGATATCAGTTCAAATCGAGATCTAATGGGAGATTTTATCCTTCCCTATATTAGAAAAATTTCTCTTTAGGGTTCACTATTTTATTCCTTTAATAATGAATCTACAACATTGATCTACTATACCCTATTATGCTCTGAGTTCAAATTGAAATCTATTGGGAGAGTTGATCCTTTCCTATCTCTGCGCAATTTCTCTTTCAGGTTCACTATTTTATTCCTTCCCTCAATCCCCATAGGCTTATGCACTTATATCTAGACTTTTTAGTAAAAACAAAACTACAAAATAGAGTTGTCTACCGATGCAACAAAATAGGTGGGACGACAACTTTTTTGCTGGAATTTGGAAATTTGTTTTTTAAAAAATCAGGTACTTGGACTGTTTGAATGGATTTTTTATGGTGGAAATGGATTCAAAACCAAAAAAAACCCCGAGGCACCCAAAATATTGAATTTTGATAGTCGTAACCCAAATTTTCAAAAATTTCAGCTTGGATTTTTCATAATCTTGCGAGAATTTCTGGATTATTTTGTAAGTTTTTTCTTACGATATAAAACAATTAAACCATATATTTTATCATTTAACTATTTTATATTTATATATTACATATTTTATTATAAATATATTTAAATAACTAAAAATACCACTAAATAAAACATTAAAATCACAAATTTAAAAACAAATAACTTTAAATCATAATGTTTATAGTTATCTTCTGTATTTGAAAATTTAAATATAATAAAATTTATAAATTTTAATATATTATTTAGTATCTTTTTGAAGATGATGTAAAATTTATTTTCTTTCATATTCATAAAATTTAATATTGGAATTATCTACATGAAATTTTTAACAATAGTTGTCAAAGTGAACCTTTTAAGCTATTGGTTTAACAATTACATATCAAATTTTTAAATGAGATGTGTTTCGCTAAATTTTCTATCAGTGACATATCTCTCTACTAATCCATCAATGTATATAAGTTCATATGGATTATATTTAAATATGGTAACAAATTAAATATAATTTTATTAAAATAATAAAATATAGGGAGAAATATGTTATAATTTTTAAAAATAATAAAATTATATTATAATTGAGTGCTAATAATTTGATTGGATACTAAGAAGATTAAATTTTTTCAATTTGATTTATATAGGGTTATTGGGTATAGTAGTTGTTATCTTCTCTAACTAGGTTCACAACCTCACTAGTAACATGATGAGTTATAATTTCCTAAATATTGTTATATTGGCTTGAAATCTTATCATTATCTCCAGGATGTTGTTCATAGAAACTGGTAGAATATCAGAGTGATGTATTCTCGAATATTTCTTCTATTAGTTATGTGTTTGGTGATAGAAATATGATATATTCTAGATTCTATAATGCAATTTTACCCACTTATAAAGATCTACTTTACCAATACTTTAGCCACCTGATTTCTCATGCCTTCCACGCCCACATCCTTGTTTCCTACAATGCTACCTCTCCCTCAGTCTATATTCATCTTCAATCCTATCGACATGTCTTTCCACCCTTTTGATGCAAATGCTAGTATACATTATCTTTTCACCTTTGGTTGTTAACTTGTGTTATTATAGATGTAATAGTATGTTTTCATTAATTTTCTCTTTTACTTCCAATAACATCTTCCACATAAATTAAATACCACCAAAAATTTCATATATTTAAGAATATTTCTAACTTTAAATATGTAATAAATGTGATGGTGACAACTAATACTAACACTAGAGATTTTAACCACATATACATGTTTCTCAAAGGATATATATGAAGTTAATAATTTCAAAAAAACATATAATATGATTCTCATTCATATATATATATATATATATATATATAATTTTTCTATTAGAAAACTTATGAGGATATCTCTAACTTTAAATATGTAATAAATGTGATGGTGACAACTAACACTAGAGATTTTAACAACATATATATTATTATAAGAATTCCACAAAAACATATATCATGATTTTCATATATATATATGAATTTTATCTTAGAAACCTAATGAGGACATCTCTAACTTTAAATATGTAATACATGTTATGGTGACAACAAACACTAGATATTTTGACAACATATAAATTATTCTCAAGAGATATATATAAAGTTACAAATTTGACAAAAATATATATCATGATTTTCTAAGAAAATTATGAGGTTTTTGGGAATTAATAAATATAAAGGCCAATATGATTGTTCCTATGAATACGAGCTTATGAATATTAACTTATTAAAAATGTTTTTTTGTTTGTTTGTTTTAATTAAAGATTATTATATAAGTCATTTTAATTGTTATTTTGAAAATTGTATTTCATTATTACACATGCTTATATTAAAGTTTTTTGTTTTTGTTAATTTTAAATATCAAATCATAATATAATATATCTTTTAAAAAATATTATAAAAATAAGTTACTAATATTTTAAGTATATCTAAATATCTTAATCATATATATGATTTTTTTGTCAAATTATATATATATAGTCTTATAGAGAGTTTGGGTGCATAAATACACGAATATTCATATCACTCCTTTTAACACAATTAACAATAACATAAATTATTATACTTTTGATAATATCAAGATCTTAGTACAATCCTTTATTTATATTTATAAATTAATAATAATAATAATAATAATAATAATTAGTTATATTAGTGAATTGGAAATTATAATATATATAGTATAACATGAATTTGTAATACCATGGAGAACTAGAATGAGGAGCGCTAGGTTTTTCAAAGGAATTTGATCCCAAGTTGTTGTCATCAAGCCTGAGATCATATATGAGGCTCTTGAGGTCCAAGGCTATGGAGATTTTTCGTATCGATGTGAGTCTAGCTATGGAAATTTCCACAATGGTAATCTCTTGAACCCTTCTCCCCTATTGCCAAAATGAATTCTATCTGCCTTGTTCTTTCCCTTGCTACCTCCTTTAAATGGGAATTCCATCAGATGGATGTTAAATCTGCCTTCTTACATGCATATTTTCATGAAGAAATCTACTTGGAACAATACCATGGATTTATTCAAAATGACTCTAGCCTTCTTTCTCACCTTAGCAAGTCTCTCTATGGTCTCAAGTAAGCTCCTTGTACTAAGTATGCCAAAATTGATAGATTTCTATTAGATAATGGCTTTTATAGGTGTCATTCTGAAACCATTATCTATGCCAAGAAAGTGGGTAAGTCCTTCACCATCCTTGTTATTTATGTTGATGAGAGTGTCCTTTCTTCTCTAAGTAAAACTATTTCTATTAAGCAGTCAAACCAGAGTTACAATTCTCATCCTCGGGCATGGAGGAATCCATGGCTGAGGGAATAAGAAAAGCACTATTGTCCAAAAATAGATTGTCCCGAGAGGGAAAACTAGCCTTTAGAGTCCAACCATTACAGGCTCCCCATTTCGGGAAACTAGCCTTAACAACAGTACAAAAATATATAAAAAGGACTAAGCATAGATAGCATAAAACCAGTAAACGATGGAATTCGAAGGGAAAATTCTAAGGTGAGTCTTCATGTGAGTCGCTGGGGGGAGGCGAATCTTTGACAATCCTACTGATGTATCCATAGTCGAGAGCGCTCGAGCCTTGGTCTGCTTCCTCATGTGGCCCAAGCAGAGAAGAAGGACATCCAAGGCTTTCCTCTGAAGTGTTCCAAGCTACGCAAACGTGCATGAAGGCTGAGTTGGCCTGAGCGGCCATTAAGGTGCTCTCTTTTTTCATCGAGGTGGAGCTTGAATGGAGTAACCCTGGTAGCCTTGGCTCCACCTTCGTCTCAAAATAATTTTCTTTTGAAGTGGAGCTTGAAGCAGGCTTCATAGGCAGTGCTTTTAGTTTGCAGGGGAGGGAGGCAGGCTCGGTAGCAATGGTGGATTTGCGGGCTCTCTTCCTGCAATGGGAGGAGGAGGGTGGAGCATAGGAGCTAGGGAAGTTCTCTGGATAGGTTGAAGGGTTAGAGAACACCATGGGAGGCAAGGCTGGAGCGGGGAAGGAGGGCACCACGTTCACCATATCCCAATCTGCAGGAAGGTTCAAATCTGGATGGAGAGCCATCGAAAGAGGGGGCCACGAAGGAGGGCCTCTTACCCCAGCCATTTTGCTGCATTTTCGTTGGCACCGTGGCATCTTAGTGACCTTAGGTAATGTGCAGTATTGATATGGAGATGAAATATGAGATGGAGCCCAAAGGCTTCTGCCAGAGCCAGGGGATGTCGGAGCCACCCAAGCGTAGGGAAGGCAAGTAGAGCAGGCAAGGGAGCCAAGGGAGGAGCAGGAATGGAAAACATCATCATGCAGGATGGAGTAAAAACATAGGATGTGGAGTACGTCGAAATGGAGGTGGTGCATGGGCATTTAAAGCCCAGCCCACGTGAGGAGTTAAGGCATTGGGTTTCCCCACGCCGTGTCACATGGACGTGCCGTGTGGTGAGAAACATGGTCGCCCCGTGTACTCCATTGAAACTATATGGCACCCGCATCCGGGGGATGGAGGTCGTTATGGACCAGTTGTGTACAGTGTTGGAGGAGGACTTCATTATCAATGGAGTTGAGAGAGCCATCCCAAAGTGGCGAGAAATGGTGGACTCCTTTATTCGCCAGAAGGTCCGCTACCTTGTTGGCATTGCGTCTTACATGGTGGAAGTCAATAGATGTGTCCATGGAGATATAATTCTTGAGCATGGTAATATTGGTGGCCAGACGCCAGCTCTTGTTGAGTTTGGAGGCCGATGAACATGCCTGGATACGCTTAGCCATTTCAATGAGAATCTGAGAGTTGCCTTTGATGAGTAGGGGGAACAAGTGCTAATATCTAGCTATGATGATCCCATGAAGGAGACCTTCCAATCCTGCTGAGTTGTTTGTATCCCATTCGAGAGATCCATAGAATACAAAGTGCACATGGCCTTCAGATGTTCTAAAAATTCCTCTGAATCCAGCAAGCCCTAGATTCCCTATAGAGGCTCCGTCAAATTTTATCTTATAGAGGCTTGAGGGCAGGGGGGACCAATGATTAGGGGAGGGTGCCAAATGGACTGTCGGGGGCTCCGAGTAGGGCAAGGAGTGTATCCATAGGTTCCAATTAGCCCAGATGATCTGCTCCCCTTTGAGAGTAGAGAGGTCCTCATCCTTCCATGGGTGAAGGGCTAAAGTCTCCTGCAAGTTGCTGTAGACCATGTTCCATAGAGTTTCAGTGGAGGCACGAAGGTCCTTGCAAATTCAGCGATTATGTTCCTTCCATATCGCCTAGAGGAGGTGCCCTGGGAGTATAGTCCAAAGGGCGTTGGGGGTGCTGCAATGAAAAGGAGTAGCAGGCCAGCTCTGTATAGTGTTGATGATGTTTCCAGCTATTCGGTCGGATCTTCTACTAAGAAGAGACACTTTATCCCAAAGTGCCATGGTTGTCACACATTCATTGAAGAGATGATCCATGGTTTCTTTCTTGATCCTGCAAAGGGGGAATTGGGATGGGCTGATGAATCCTCTTCCGCAGAGATTTTCCCAGGTGAGTAAGTTCCTTTTACTAAGGAGCCAAAGGAATGTGGAAATTTTTGGCAAATTTCTAGAATACTAGACTTTGTCCCAAATGTTGTCGGCTTGGTGAAGTGGAAGCAGCAGACTATAGGCTTCTTTGGTTGAGAACATGCTAGAGGAGGTGTAGCCCCAACGAATATGGTCAGGTTCCTCCGAGACTCATATTTGGCACTTTTTGAGTTCCTCTGATATATCTAAGGTTATATTAAGGCCGAATTGAGTGCGAAGATTCTCAGTCGTTAGCCATTAATGAAACTAGCCAGGGGGGGTGGCTAAGTTACTCTATAAAATGTTTACGCTAGTCTGGGCCATCTGTTCCAGGATTCCGAACCATTCCAAGGTGGGAAAAAGATCCGCCATTTTCGGCATCTGTTGCCAAGAATCATGCCAGAATTTTGCTGAGCTACCTCACTTGACCTCCCAAAAACTATGGTCACGTATGAGAGCACGATGCTGACTAGCCGCTCTCCAAATAAGTGAACCTGCTTGGTCACCGTCATAGAGAATGAGATTGCTCAGGGGCCAGTTACGGGCATATTTAGCAGCCCACATTTGTGCCCATGGGCTGTTGGTATTGGAGACCCATTGCCACTACATTTTGGCTCCCATGACTTTGTTACTTAGGTGTGGATCACACAGCTCGAGACCACCTGTGTGCTTGGGCATGCAAACCTTCTGCCAGTTCACAAATGCCCATTTCCTTCTCACCTTGCTACCTCCCCATAGAAATGTGCGTTGAAGGTCTCGAATTTATTTGAGTACCCATTTAGGTGTTGTTAGTATGGAGAAGAGGTATAGGGGCATGGATTGAAGGACCAATTTGACCAAGATGAGTCGGATAGCCAAGTTCAGGGTGCGATGAGTCCAAAGAGATATACGTGATTCCAATCTATCCAAAAAATCTCTTCAGGAAGAGTGTTTGCGAACAGAATCGATGAGAGGAGGGCCAAGTTATTTAGAGGGCAGGTCTCCAATGGAAAAGCCCAAAATTCTGGAAATATTCCGTTGGGTGATCAAAGGGGTGTTGAAGAATAAGATCTTGGATTTGGAGTTATTGACCGAAGGTTCAGCTGCTAGAGAGAAGCAATCTAGGATGGATTTGAGGGAAGAGGCTTCTTGGACCAAGGGGTGGCCAGACAACATGTTGTCATCAACAAACTATTAGTGCGAGATGGGAGGCCGAAGATGGAGACGCAGCCCTCTAAGATTGTGATCTTGAATTCTAGCTTTGAGGAGTCTACCCAAACCTTCGGCCATGATTACAAAAAGAAAAGGGGACAGAGGGTCCCCTTGCTGAATGCCTCACGAAGGAGAGAATGGGGGGGAGGGCGAGCCATTAAGGAGAATGGAGTAGAGGGGAGAGGTTATGAGGCTGAGAATCCATTTGATCCAAGTTTGACTGAATCCAAAGGCGGCCAGCATATGCTAGATGTAGCTCCAGCTAAGCTTGTCGAAGGCCTTTGAGAGATCTATCTTAAGCATCATTCCTAGAATATTGTATGTTCTTAATGAGTGCACCACCTCATGCGTGAGGATTATGCCATCAAGAATGTGTCTCCCTTCAACATAACCAGTTCGCTCAGGGGAAATAAGGAGGGGGAGGATGGTCTTGAGGCAATTGGCAATGACTTTGGAAACTAGCTTGTAGAGAACATTACAAAGGGAGATGGGATGAAATTTTTTGGGGGTGGAGGCTTTATCTTCTTTGGGAATGAGGTGATGAATGTGGCATTAAGAGTAGTCATCATCTAGTGCATAGATCTGGATTCCTCAACCATTTCCTAGATCTCTTGTCGTAGATCCTACCAAAATATATGAAAGAAATTGGTGTTGAATCCATCTGGACCAGGGGCCTTTCCCGCTTTGAGCTGAGCCATGGCTTGATCCACTTCTTGAAGAAGAACCGGTCTTAGAAGCATCTGATTATGTTCATCCATAATCAGGGTGGGAATATGACTAGTAATTATTTCGATGGCCACGTGGCGATCCAGAGGGGGCTCCATGAGCGTGGCTTTGAAGTGGTCTTGCAGTTCCTTTTGGATTTATTCATGAGTTTCTAGGCTTACCCCTTGATCATTGCATAGGCTAGATATGCGCTTGGCCATTCTTCTTTGTTTGGTGGAGAAATGGAAGAAGGTGGTATTCTTCTCACCTTCTTTAAGCGATCAAATTCGGGACTTCTATTTTCAAAGCGTTTCTTCTTGAAGTTCCCTTTCCTCTATCCATTATTTGAGAAATTTATCCTCTAAGGCCAGGGCCTCAGTGCATCCAGAGCCAATGATCTCTTGCTGGAGCTTCTCCATTTGAGCCTTCAGATCTTTATGCTCTTGGAAGATGTAGCCAAAGGTGCTTTGATTCCACCTTTTCAATATAGTTTTGATGATTTTTAGCTTCTTCTGGATGTTGTACATGATATATCCATTGAAGGGGGGAATGGTATGCCACCAGTGCATCACCATGTCTCGGAAGCCCGGATGAGGGATCCAGAATTGTTCAAAGCGAAAGGGTTTGCGACTATCTTGATTCGGCCTTTCCCATTAGAGCTAGATGGGCCAATGGTATGATCCTACCACCAGGAGAATGGAAGAAAATATTTCTCCTTGGGCTTGAATGATTAGATCTAAAACAAGGAAGTGATCCAATTGCAAGGCAATGAATTTGGATCCGGTTCTGCGATTATTCCAAGTATGGATTCCATTCATAGTGGCAATGTCAATGAGGCAGTTTTGGGTGATGAAAGACTTGAAGTGAAGAGAATCAGTTTCGAGGATTGGGAAAACTCCTCACTTTTCTTGCATACTAGTAATCATATTGAAGTCCTCGCCCAAGATTCAGTGGGGGGAGGGGTTCTAAGCATACAGAGCCTATAGATCATCCAGGGCATGGATCTTGTTGGTGATCGACTGCGGTAAGTAAACATTGGTGAGGAGGACTTTGAGGTGGGTGCTGATGAGGTGAAAGGAGGCTTGAAGAAAGTGGCGGAAGGCGTGAAAGTGTGAGAGGGAGATGATGAAGGGATTCCATGCAATGGAAATGCCTCCATAGGCATCAACGGAATCTACTGCTACTGTGTTACAGCTCGGCTAGAGGCAGGATAGAATGGAATGAAACATAGAACTGGTACATTTGGTTTCCTACATAAAGAATATGGCAGGTTTGTTGTGGCTAACACTTTTTTTATCATACGACACTTTGAGGGACTATTGATCCCTCAGATATTCCATGAAGTAAGCTTCATCATAAACCTATGGGTTTCATAGTTTTGAAGAATTTCGTCAACTTGGGATATCCTCAAGACTCCATTAGTTGATCTCCCAATGTGATGAGCCTTTGTAGATCAGTTGGCCGCCCACGTTTTCTTGATTCTCTAATAATATTGATAGTTTCCCTGGGAATAAATTCCCCTTGAATACCCAGATGCATGCTTCCTTTTAACAACTACATCTTTAGCAGTGCTTCCTCTAAACTTTCGAGTTTCCTAGGGGGTATTGTATGAAAATATTTTGAGTCACAAGCTTTTTCTAGCCCCATGAGATCCAGATCCCCAAAGTCGATGGATTCTGGCTCTTCAATCATATAGGTCACAGAATCCATGATTGGGTTTTTTCTAGTGGTCTTGGGAAAATTGGTAGGGGGTCGAGGGTCCAAATCCATCACTGCATTTTTCAAGGGGGGGTTATTTTGAGTAACGAGATCGAGCTGAGGGGACTCAAGATTTAGATCTACATCAGGGTTGGCTAAGACTTGAAAGATGTTGCTCGAGGAAGGGATATTCATTGAGGGGGAGGGCTGGGGAGGGTCAGGGGGAGCAAGATTTTTTTTGGAATGCCTTTTTTTGTGGGAAAACTGACTAAATCCATCTGGATCTGAGTCAGAGGAAGGGCTTGAAGGAGCAGGAGGATGATTCTGGGGGCATTCATGAAATAGATGGCCATGCATGTGACATTTTCTACACCTAAAAGGTACATGTTCATAATCTATGGACTGGATCCATTCAAAATCTTCATGCCAGAGACTTACTGAGTCAGGGAGCACTTTTTCCAAATTCATATAGACGTAGATCCACACGTAGGTAGTGTATCAGTTGTGTTTGGTTTCTTTCGCAATTTTGATGAAAGTCCCAAGACAATCTCCGATATCTTTGAGGGTGATTTATTCCCAATACTCCTGTTGCAGGGATTATAATCTAATCTAGACTGGTGCCCAGTTGAATTCTTCTTTGTCTGGGTTGAAGCATTCCACCCAGTCCCTCAAAAAGGCCCCTGATGCATTGAAAAAATAAGGGCCTCCATCCATGACTCGGTTTTTATCTTCGATGCAGGTAAAAATGATGTTAAAGAAACCTCTGGGGCACAACTGAAGGTCAACCTACCCCTTTGGCTTCCATTTCACCTTGGTCCAAATATATAGGCCTTTCTCAGTGGGCCAGAGCCCAATAAACTTGCCGATTAAGGCATTATCATGCATATATTGAATGCGGCCATCGATGCGCTCAGCAAGAAGATGGAGCTCCAGTCGTTTCTCTTTGATAGGAATACAAGTTGATGATTTTCCAGGTTTCTCATTCTTAGATCCAACCCCGTCACAAGATCGAGGCAAGGATTAAGAGGATGCTGGATCACGATCAGGCGTTGAGCGAGGAGGCATATCGGAGGTTTGCATAGATATGGGGGTGTCAGATCTGCTAAGATCCCCATTGATGAGGGGGGGGTGTGTCAGAGCCCCCCCTTGGAATCTGCCATACCCGAGACATGCGGCAGGGTCAGAGTGGTCAGTAATGAGGAGGAGCTAGAAGTGGCGGTGGCGTCTTCAGAAAAACGTAGATAAGCCCTAGGGCTGTAGGCCTTCGATTCGATCTCAGCTCTTGGATCCTCCCTCTTGATGAAATTATCCTTACTGGTAGTCATCCCAACTGTATAAACCATGTGAATTCTATCCTCAAAAATAAGTTTGAAATGACAGACTTAGGACACTTGCATTATTTACTTGGTCTTCAATTCTTGCAATCCAAAAAAGGTATTACCCTTTCTTAGTCCAAGTATGCATGCGATCTTCTACGCTACTTTCACATGGAATACTATAAGACAACCCCTTCTCCCTTTCAATATGGAGTCAAGATTTCAGTCACTTGTACTACCCCTGAAGTTGATGATATGCTATACCGTCAACTTGTTGGTAAACTTTTGTATCTAACCCATACCTATCCTAACCTTTCCTTTGTCGTTGGTCTAGTTTCTTGGTTTATGCACCAACCTCATGAAATTCACTGGAAATTAGCTAAAATAATACTTTTTTATATTCAAGGTACAGTTCAGTTTAGGATTCATTACAGTGCAGGAGCATCTCCATTGTTGATTGGTTTCATTGATTATGATTGGGCTAATGATCCTGATGATTGAAATTCTACTGCAGGATATGTATTCACTCTTGGTTCAAGACCTATTACTTGGTCTTGTGAGAAACAAAGTGCCATATCTCTTTCTTCTGCAGAATCAGAGTATCGTGGTGCAGTTGAAGTCAACAAGGAATCCATGTGCCTTCGTCAGATCCTCTTTGAATTTGGTCTTCATCAACAACATCCAACTACACTTTGGTG
This sequence comes from Pinus albicaulis, assembly GCA_034641835.2. Classification (NCBI taxonomy): domain Eukaryota; kingdom Viridiplantae; phylum Streptophyta; class Pinopsida; order Pinales; family Pinaceae; genus Pinus; species Pinus albicaulis. Next base: position 246,854,344 of record CM076573.1, on the reverse strand, counting down.
TGACATCCAGAGTGCCATTCAACTATGCAAAGATCTAATTTAGCATCAGCTTCTGAAACACATTGAGCTTCATATACAATTCATCAGAAATCTCATTCATGATTGTGTTCTTGAAGTATAGTATTGTTCAACCAATGATGAAGTTGTCGATATATTTACAAAAGCTCTCACAGAAGCAAAGTTTATCAAAATTTGATCTATGTTTGGAGGTCAGGAAAGTTATCATTAACGGGGGATAGGCTCTAGTGCCTCCTTCCTTCTGCTATTGCGTCACCTTTTTAAATCCTTCAATCCAATCCCAAGTTGTTCTTAAGGGGGTATGTTAGGATAATTTGACACATAGGAAATAGTCTCCTTTTGTGTCACCTTTTTAAATCCTTCAATCCTATCCCAAGTTGTTCTTAACGAGGGATGTTAGGATATTATGACACATAGGAACTAGTTAAGTATAACTTGGTCTAGTGTAAAGTTAGGTAAAGTGTGTTTCTTTACTATGTACATCTGTAACTTATAACCTGATAGTCACGATATGTGGTGATCCGACAGTTCACTCTCTACTTGGTATTACCGACACTTGATCTGTGGCTTAAAACCTGATTGGTCCACAATCTCTGTTTAAAGAGAATGGAGGGTCATTCGTCAGGTAATCGTTCATGAGAGAAACATATGTAAATTTTCTTTTTATATTAATAAATTTCCTGAAGTGGCCATGTTGGCTCAGGCTGTGGATTGTTTCCCTCTTCGAGGGTTTTAACCATGTGATATACTGGTGTACTGATTTGTGATATTTTTGTGATCAGTGACCTTTGGTGTTTTATCTGAGGAAATCACCCTCTAAATTCCTATAGTAAAATTTCTCTCGGACGATGCTCAATCTTTCCAGAATAATCTCCTTCAGACTATTCGTATGTGCAACCATAAGTGAATTATGGTGTAAACCTGACCTTGCAAAATAAATAGAAACTTGTCAAGACTATGCCATAGAAAGGTAGGTAAACTAATAGCATGAAAAAATTCAAAATACGGAACTGGGGATATCACTTATAGTAGCAGAGGAAGCCCATAATCTCGACCTATGCCACATTTGGTTGCATAGTTGGACAGTATCATGAGTAGATGAGCCGAGGGTATAACCAGGTAGTAGATCTGAGAGGCAGCCCCAAGCAATAGAGTCAAGAGGGTTGCAACACGTTGCAAATAAGAAACCCTAGACAAGGAGTGAACCATGAGATGGTGCGGTAGGGTTTTGTTACCTTAACCACCCTAAAATGTTTCTCCACCGTCAGATCTAGGGTTCTACTATCAACATCTGAGATTGATACAGGTGGTTGACCTTCAACCTACAACTCTGCACCTCGAGACCATCCAGAAGCTTCGGTAGGGTTGAACTAATTCTCGTAGATACCAATAAAGGAAGTGAACTCCAGTAAGTGGTGGAAAAGGTAAAAATTCTTGAGGGAATATTGTTAACCCAGTCATATCACAGTAAGAACGAGAGACTCCATGTTATGACAAACTTTAAATTTGATATGATACAAATAAATGACGATATACTTAGCATACCTTTGTAATTATATAAATCCATAATAATGTATTGTGCATATAAATGTATACTTTAGAACATTATAAAACCATAACAATGTATTGTTACATATTAATGAATAGATTGCAATGTTGTAAAGCCATAGTAATATAAAAAAAAATTATGTTCTATTGATTCAATGTGTAAATAAAAATGTTTTGATGATTTGTATGTCACATTCTAGAAATATTTTACAACTACAGAAATGAAAAACTATATATATATATATTCGTTGCGAGATTTAAATTTTGTTTAAAAAAAATGAATGGAAGAACATAAAGAACCAAATTTCCATAACCATTTTTGCAATGAAATTTAGGTGATCTAGGTTATAAGTTAGGGTTGATAGCACTTATGTATAGTAATTATGTGAGGGTATGAGGAATATTAACATGTAGTGTCCACACTTGTATTATTTTTTGGTAGCAAACATTGTATTTTGTGTGAAGCGAATGTCATATGCAAAGAATATTGTGTGAAGAAGGATGCCATCACATATACAAATTATAAAAATTTCCTAACAAACAAGATTCAAATCATTACCTCTTGAGTAAAGAAGGATTTAATCTCATTGAAAGAAGTATTAGGAAATTGAGAATCAATGGGTAAGATTGAGAAAAGTAAAAAAGTTAATAGATTCACAAGCAATAAAAGCTACAAAATAGGCATATCAAAATAGCCATATGAAAAGGTTGGAAAATACATAGAATAAACTTGCAGTAAATAGATTCATTTTTTGAAATGAAAATAATAGTTGAAGTTGATTATATTTTTGGTTGTTACCCGCGTTTTGAATAACTAAAATTCTACTTATTCATAATTTTGTTCCAAATATTGACATACAATTTAAAATTCCATACATTTTGAATTTTTTCTCGAAAATCCTTTCTTAACTGAGTACCTTGTATTACAACATCACCTCCATGGTAGGTTGTACAATGCCTCTAGATGTAATTATACATTATTTTATCATACATAAACTCATTTCAAATTAAATTGAACTTAAGGGAAAACTAGTAATAATATGGCCTTTAATTGTGAAAATTATGTTGGTATTTCAAGAGAAATTATGCTTCATGAATGTTAAGTATTTAGTATTTGCATCAATTTGAGGGAAAGAAAGTGTGGCTTCAATATCCTTTTCCTGTCTTTCGTGGTTCCATTGAAATCAAGTTTTACTTTGATCTTTGTTATTCCTTCCACATGACATAATTATCATCTAAATATTGTGTTGGAATTATATATTGAATTATTAACAAGGAACGACAAATTTCACATGTTAATTTGAGCTATTGTTTAGAGTTTTATCAACATTTATTAATGAGAAATAGTTTTCATGTATGTTGAACTAAGTTACTCAATTGAGTTATATTAACGTTTATTGGGAATAAGGGTTCATGTATGTTAAATTTAGCTATTGAACTGATTTTTTTGTAAGTTAAGTTTCTCCATTACCAATTCATCTAATTTACATATCTAAAGAGTTACTACAAGCCCCTGATCCTCCACTAGGGAAACTAGAGTAGTGCAAACACAAGCTTGATTTTCACCATAAGAAGTTTGAAATAAAAATTTGTACAAAGTATAACATATTTTTATGATCAAAATTAAATAATTCTACCTCATTAAAATGCGTAGGTTGCGAATATCTATAGTAACTATAAAAAAACTAGTAAACCAAACGATTATGATGGAACTTATAAAGATAAAGAGGGATCCACCTTGATGGGGTCATCAAGGTGTTTTTTGGTGCTCCCTAGGTCAAGTGGCGGGGTAGGTTGGGCTTCAATGTGCTCCATTCATTGGGCAAAACCTATTATGAACCTTGCACCTTAAAAATTACAAGAAGCCAATATCTTAAGTTTGAGGGGGAAGCCTCCCTTTACAATGAATACAATCTCTAAGATAATACGTGATGATTCTAATATTAGGCATTTGTACGTGTGTGTGAATTACTAGAAAAAAGTTTGCAACTTCCATTGTGTAAAAATAGAAAAAGAGGTTACAGTTGCATGTGTTGAAGCATTCATGCGCCTTTTAGCCAAAACATGTGGTAGTTTAGTAAATAAATATCAAGGTTATTTATAATTAGCTCCTATATCAAAAAAATTGTGTAAATTATGCTCTTCTCATACAAAAATGGATAAAAAAAATGTTTCCCACATTATGTGAGCCCCCAAAAAGAAATTTGTAGTTCCATATGGAACCTTTTTTTTTCTTTTTGATGTTGATATAAATATCATAAAAATATGTGTACATTAAAACATCAAGGATACAAGGAGAAACAATCAAAATCTCTTTCCAAAAGGGGGAAATAAGTACTAAAACAAAATTGGATATGTAAATATTTGAAAAGTAGAGCAATCAAAAGTAGAAGCTTTCTTGTCTCAATTAGACCCAAGGGTCAAAAAACAATTCTTTTTTTTCAACCTAATTTATCGCAAGTGACCTTGTATGTGAACCTCTCTATATCTAGGGTTATTTTTTAGAGTTGATATGCTTGTTTATTTCAGTGCCTATAATTGTTATCCTAAGAGATGCATGAGAAATTTGTGTCTTTGCATTGTATTTTTTCAGTAAGTGGTTGGAGAGTAAAAGTTCAAAGTTTCGCCTTTTTTTCATCCATTGAATTACCATATATTAATCACCATATATATATAAATCTATGACATGTTAAACATGGATAAAAGTATAATGGTATAATTATAAAAAAGTTCAGCCAAGTTATTTGTGCTAGGATAAATGTTGGTAGAAAAAGAGAGAGAATGAAAATATGATAATAATGACATGCCCCCAACACCACCAATGGATGGGAATACCTAGGTGGAACCATTAAAAAAATCTCAGGGATGGTTTGTTTCAATTTAGATGTGGACGGGAGGGGTATACATACCAAAGGATGAGGAAGAGGGAAATGTGGTTGAGATTGAAAGACTCTAAGAGGAGAGAACTTGGAGGTTTTTATTCAAATATAGCTGCATTTTGTTCGAGTTAAATGCCCCACATCATGCCCTGGGGAAAACCTTTTAAGTTATTAGGAAGACATCTATAGATCCAATATTTTAGGAACTTAAAATATTTTCTTCTTCCTACCCCTTTTCTTGGGGAAAAACATTTTATTTCCATCTAGACCATTTTTTTAAAGGAAAAACTAATGAATAAATGGGATATTGATTTTTCTTCCAAATTTTAGAGCATACAAATGATGGGGCCTTGAAAGGATATTCTTTATAGAGTTTCACAGGTTTGAACCTTTCCTTTTAGCATGAGTGATCTAAAAGGAGTGTATTGTTTTTTCTATGCTAAGTGTCCTTTCAGTAATATAAACATGTACAATTTATCTCCATTTCTTTGCTTAAGGAATGAGTGCTTTAAGAATAAAACATAGATGAATTTGTGAACTTTAAGCATGAAAATAAGCCTTAAAAACACCATACAATACTGTATAAAAGAGAAATACAATCACACATAAGTTTTACATAGTAGGCATGATGAAGAAGTTCAACCCTTCTGGGCTACATCTGCTATTCCAGCTCCCAATGGCAAGTCCCTCTCTTTCATTATGCTCAAAATTGCAAATTAAATGTTTTTATAGGCCTCCAATGGTTGTTTTCTCTGCACCAATGGCTCCAAAATGCTCAAATTAGTCTATGTAGACTCTTGTTTCCCCAAAATTGGTCGAACATTGACCTCCCAATGCATTTTTCCCAAAAGTGGAGAGTGCACTTAAGTGTGGCTAATTTTGGTAAAAACCATAAATTCTATGGTGCCGCTATAGTTCTCACCAGTCTAAATTGCATGCATTTAACATTACAGTTAGGGGTGGGGGTGGCCACATTCCAACCCCTGCAAACCTCGTGGTTATAATTAACCTGGAGCGAAACTCCATGTATTGAAACTAGAGTTGCTCCTTTGACCCCGGAGTATAACTCGTGTTCCACCAACCGGGCGGGGAAATGGTTTCTAAACCCGTCACATGTGATAAAATTGAATTTTAATGCCATGGATTTATATTTTTAAATATACACATTGAGTTGGAGTGGAACTCAGAGTTTACGGTTCTACAAATCGTTTGAACTGGTCATCGTTTACCCCACCATGTGATAGGTGTTGTAGGAGCCATCGGTATTGGGGTTAACGTTTATATAACCACCACATTAACCCTCCAGAAACCATGCCACGTGATCATAGCCTTTACTTTCAGAATAGTCGCCCATCAAACCATTAACTACAACCTTATTTGTTACCGCGACATGTGACCGAGGTTTGTTTCGCCAGTTAAGGTTTAACCTGTCCATTAATGTAACATTTGGTTTTGCGGGTTAACATACAATGTGACCATTGTTTCTAGGCCACCAGCAGGTTGGGACTGCTAACGTTCCTCCCCCTCAAATGTAAAAATTTTAACCCATAAGTGAATGCAAACGACTATAAGGTTAAGTCATATGTGGTAGGCGAGGTGCTCGGAGGACATGGCATGCAGATCAGAGGTCGCGAGGTCAAACGCTCACCCCCCCCTTGACTCCACCATAATTTTATCACAGTCTCCTAGGGACACGTGGTAGCCTCTAGGCTTGCCATGTGTTTTCCATCCAATGGCCTATATAAAAGCATACAATCCCATCAACGGATAGAAACACTTCTGTACCACAAAAATCAACGGCCCAAATTAAGCCACGTGGCATGATTCGATTGGTTGTGATAAAAAGGGAATATTCCCCATAATATACCTATTAATTGTACCCGCATGCTTACTGGGCATCCCAGTCACAAAATTTTCTTTGTTTGGCAAAACGAACAGAACGCGATCTCTTCCTCATACGACATCAGTTTTCCAAACTGTTTGCGGTGTCAGAATCATAATGATGAGACCTTTTCGGTCGCTCAAGTTTGGTCTTGTTTCAAGCACTTTCATTTTTTATCATAAAACATGATCTCCTGATCACACCTCCCCATTGGGAAGATTTTTGACCCCAAAATCTCTTTGGATTACTGAACATGAAGATGAGGAGACTGTGTCCCCACTCTTCCAATCTTTATCCACTGAAATTTCCCTAATTTCATTAATTGGAGATTTTCATGAAAAGACAATTTTTTCCTTGATTCCTTTGAACAATCATTGATGTCTTTGACACTATCATGCTACACATTTTCTGAACTTGCAGAGCAACAAACTAAATTTTTAGTAAACACACTTTGTTTCTACATTGGTATATAATGAAAGGAACCTGGAATTGTTCTCACCTTGCACTCTATCCTTATAACAATTTTTTGTTGCTTTTTCTTTGAACTTGTGTCGACTCTTGACCAAGTTTCTTCGCCACTATACCATGCCTTTCGGAAACTAGAAATGAATGTTTCTGAATCCTGTGCCTTCTTTTCCAAGTTGCTTTTTCCTCTCTTAGACCTTTACAACTTCTTGCACTGACACCTTGTTTTCAACACCAATGTCGACTACTGCAACTACTTGTCATCTTCTTTCAAATACAACCTACTTTCAAACAGGAACAACTCATTACATAATTCAACATTTGTCTGAAAAGGATGATGTAAAACATATCTTTGTTGAATCATCGTCAATGTCAAGTTTTGGCTTGCATTGACTAGCCTCTTCATTTTCCCCGCATTAACTAAAGAAGTGTCTAGTTTCTTGTGATGAGCTATCACAATATACTCCTTGCCATCTTTGAATAAATGGTATTTTTTCTCATGGAGATGGAATATTTCTTTCCTGTCATACAAGTAAGGACTACCCAACACCATACCTGCTATATCAAGCGGAACAAAATCTAATTCAACCATGTCAATGAAATGTGCAGTTATTGCAAATCGCAACATGCACTTCTTTGAAACCTCTAAATTTGCATCCTTGCAAATCCAACCAAGTGGATATGGTTTTGGATGTGGAATGGTCTCACGATTAATTTTCTTGACCAAGTCTTCGGAGATTAAATTTGCTTCTGACCCACTGTCAAACAATGTGTCAACCTTGGTATGTTTGGAAATGACGCTCACATGAAACAGTTCAATTCTCTCTTCTTCATTTGGAGCTTGTATGTGACGGTTAAATATACTAGAACTGGGTTTAGTTTCAATCTCTTTCCCCTTCATGTTCTTTACTCCCATAAATATGATTTTTATTTCACCTCTTGAACCTGACCCTAGGTCTTGTTCAACTATTGCAACAATTTTCCCCTTCTCCTTGGCTTTCTCTTTTGCTTTAAAACTTTCTGGTTTCAACTCTGGATGAAGTTTCCAACAATGGTCTTCATCATGGCTAGTTTTAGACAATGTTTGCACAAACTTACCTCTAAATGTGTGGCTTGTATACAAAATTCATCTATTCTTGTAGGGTTAAAAATGATGATATTATTTCTTATGTAGGTATGTAAGTCTCCTATATACTTGAGCAAAGTGTTTTGGCTCTAAAAATCTACTCCTAATAAGAGAGCTCTTGTCCTAAATTCTTGGGTATAAAATTGTACATTTTGTCCTTTCAATTGTTTAAAAATTTTCTAGTCCATTATGGCTTTCTACATGTGATATAATGGATAAAACTATTGTATATTGTATAAATTAAATCAATACATGATCGACTAATCTTACCATGCTTTTTGATCTCCTGCTTTGTCTTTGCTTCCCACCAAACAAGGGTTATACCTTCCATTCTCAATGAAGCTAGTTGGATTTTGGTATCATCATCATGAAAGTTTTGGATTCTCAAATAGACCTCCAATTTTGTAATCTAATTATCTATATTTTTTTTCTTCACCATTAAACATTGGAAATTAAAACTTAAAATCAAGTTTCATAAATGGAATTTTACTCGTGTTCTTTGACTTGTATGGCTAATGTACTGAAGATGAAGTAGACGATGATGAGGATGAAGATGAGGTTGATGATGGTCACTTTCCACTATCTCCATTTCCTCCATTTCCCTTCTTTGATTTATCTTCATCATTGTGGCCTCCTTATGATCCTTGTCCTTCCTTGTAAATTTTGGACCTCTCCTTTTCTAGTTTATAATTCCTTTCTTGATAAAGGACTCGAACTATCTCAGTCAAGTCTAGAAATGCTTTTTCTGTACACTCTTTCCTCCTCTTTGGGATCCATCTCTTTATGTATTTCTTCTTCTCCTGGAGGCATGCTTAATTTTTCTTATGCTTCTTTTGGAGGTGAGCTAGGTGGTGGATAATGTAGCAATCTTTCCCTCCTTTGTTGTGGCTCACTTTGAGAACCTCTTGTTTCCACCAATTTTCCTTCTCGTCTCTTAACCTTGAGCCTAGTAAGCATGAAACCCTTGCAAACAGTTAACGAATCTCTACACACAAAAACACCAGAGATTAAACTCTAGCTATGATACCAACTTGATCTAAAAGGAGTGTATTAGTTTTGTTGTGCTAAGTGTCCCTTCAGTAATATAAACATGTACAATTTGTCTCCATTTGTTTTCTTAAGGAATGAGTGTTTTAACCATGAAACATAGATGAATTTGTGAACCTTAAGCGTGAAAATAAGCCTTAAAAATACCATATGGTAGTGTATAACAGAGAAATACAATCATGCATAAGTTTTACACATTAGGCATCATGAATTAGTTCACCCCTCCTGGGCTACACCTGCTAGTCTAGCTCCCAATGGCATGTCCCTCTTTGTCATTATGCTCAAAATGTAAAATTACATGTGTTTACGAGCCTCTAATGGTTGTTTTCTCTGCATCAATGGCTACCAAATGCTAAAATTAGTGTAGGTAGACTCTTTCTTCCCCCAAATTGGTAGAAAATTGACCTCCCAATGCATTTTTTCCCAATGTCAGCTAGAAAAGCTCCACTAAAAGTGGAGACAACACTTAAGTGTGGCTATTTTGGGTAAAAACCCTAAATTCTAGGGTGTCGCTATAGTTATCGCCAGTCTAAATTGCATGCATTTAACATTACGGTTAGGGGTGGGGTTGGCCACATTCCAACCCCCGCAAACCCCATGGTTACAATTAATTCGGAGCGAAACTCCATGTATAGAAATTGGAGTTTCTCCTTTAACACCGGAGTATAACTCATGTTCCATAAACAGGGCAGGGAAATGGTTTCTAAACCCATCACATGTGATAAAATTGAAGTTTAATGCCATGGTTTTATAGTTTTAAATCTACGCATTGAGTTGGAGTAGAACTCAGAGTTTACGGTTCTAAAAACCGTTTGAAATGATCATCGTTTACCCCGCCATGTGACAGGTGTTGTAAAAGCCATCAGTATTGGGGTTAACATTTATATAACCGCCACATTAACCTTCCAGAAACCATGCCATGTGATCACAGCCTTTACTATCGGATTATCCACCCATCAAACCGTCGACTACCACCTTTTTTGTTACCATGACATGTGACCAAGGTTTTTTTTTCTAGTTACAGTTTAAGCCGTCGGTTAACATAAAATTTCATGTTGTGGGTCAACATACAATGTGACCATTGTTTCAGGGCCGCCAGCGGGTTGGGACCGCTAATGGTCCCCCCCCCCACGCCCCTCAAACATAAAACTTTTAAACCATAAGTGAATGCAGACAACTATAAATTTAAGTCATATGCAGTAGGCAAGGTGGTCGGAGGATATGGCGTGCAAACCGGAGGTCGTGGGGTTGACCCCCCCCCCCCCACCCACCCTTGACTCCACCATAATTTTACCACAGTCTCCTAGGGACACGTGGTAGCCTCTGGGCTTGCCACGTGTCACCCATCCAATGGCCTATATAAAAATGTACAATCCCATCAATAGTTAGAAACACTTCCGTACCACAAAAAACAACGGCCCAGATTAAGCCACGTGGTGCGATTCAATTGGCTGTAAGAAAAAGTGAATATTCCCCATAATATACCTGTTGACTATAACTATATGTTGACTGCACATCCCAGTCACAAAATTTTTGTTGTTTGGGAAAATTAATAGAACGTGATATCTTCCTCATACGACATTGGTTTTTCAAATTTTTTGTGGTGGTGGAATCGCAACGATGAGACATTTCTGGTCGCTCAGGTTCGATCCTATTTTGAGCACTTTCATTTTTTAGCATAACACATGATCTCTTGATCACACCTCCCCAATAGGAAGCTTTTGGACTCCAAAATCTATCTGGATTACTGAACATGAATATGAGGAGACTGTGTCCCCACCCTTCCAATATTTATGCATTGAAATTTCCCTAATTTGATTAATTAGAACTTTTCATGAAAAGACAATTCTGTCCTTGATTCCTTTCACCAATAATTGTTGTCTTTGACACTATCATGCTACACATTTTCTAAACTTGCAGAACAAAAAACTAAATTTTTAGTAAACACCTTTTTTCTACATTGGTATATAATCAAAGTAAACTTGGAATTGTTCTCACCTTGCACTCTATCCTTATGACGATTTTTTGTTGCTTTTGCTTTGAACTTGTGTTGACTCTTGACCAAGTTTCTTTGCCACTATACCATGCTTTTCGAAAACTAGCAATGAACGTTTCTAAATTCCATGCCTTCCTTTCCAAGTTTCTTTTTCCTCCCTCGTACCTTTGCAACTTCTTGCACTGACAACTTGTTTTCAGCACCGTTCAACGCCAATTTAGACTGCTGCAACTTCTTGTGATCTTCTTTCAAAGACAACCTGCTTTCAAACTGAAACAACTCATTACATAAATCAGCATTTGTCAGAAAAGGATGATGTTAAACATATCCTTGTTTAATCATCAACAATGTCAAGTTTTGGCTTGCATTGACTAGCCTCTTCATTTTCCCTGCATTAACTAAAGAAGTGTCTAGTTTCTTGTGATGAGCTCTGAAAATATACTCCTTTCCATCTTTGAATAAATGGTATTTTTTCTCATGGAGATGGAAGATTTTTTTCCTGTCATACAAGTAAGTACTACCCAACACCATACCTGTTATATCGAGCGGAACAACATCTAATTCAACCGTGTCAATGAAATGTGCAGTTATTGCAAAGCACGACATGCACTTCTTTGAAACCTCTAAATGTGCATCCTTACAAATCCAACCAAGTGGATATGGTTTTGGATGTGGAATGGTCTCAAGAATAAGTTTCTTGGCCAAGTCTTCAGAGATTAAATCTTCTTGTGACCCACTGTCAAACAATGTATCAACCATGTTATGTTTGGAAATGACCCTCACATGAAACATTCCAATTCTCTCTTCTTCATTTGGAGCTTGTATGTGACAGTTAAATATACTAGAACTGGGTTTAGTTTCAATCTCTTTCCCCTTCATGTTCTTTAGTCCCATAGATATGATTTTTGTTTCATCTCTTAAATCTGACCCTAGGTCTTGTTCATCTATTGCAACAGTTTTTCCTTTCTCCTTGGCTTTATCTTTTGCTTTAAAACTTTCTAGTTTCAACTCTGGATGAAGTTTCCAACAATGGTCTTCATCATGTCTAGTTTTAGAACAGTGTTTGCACAAAATTTCCTCTAAATTTGTGGTTTGTATACAAAATTCATCTAGGCTTGTAGGGTTAAACATGATGATAGTATGTCTTACGTAGGTATGTAAGCCTCCTATATACTTGAGCAAAGTGTTTTGGCTCTGAAAATGTAATCCTAATAAGAGAGATCTTGTCCTAAATTCTTGGGTATAAACTTGTACATTTTTTCCTTTCAATTGTTTAAAAATTTTCCAGTCCATTATGGATTTCTACATGTGAGCTAATGGATAAAACTATTTTTTTATTGCAGAAATTAAATTAGTCCATGATAGAATAATCTTACCATGCTTTTTGATCTCCTTCTTTGTCTTGGCTTCCCACCAAATAAGAGTTGCACCTTCCATTGTCAATGAAGCTAGTTGAATTTTGGTATCATCGTCATGATAGTTTTGGATTCTCAAATAGACCTCCAATTACCTAATCCAATTATCTATATTTTCTGTTATAACTTAACCATTAAACATTGGCAATTCAAACTTAAAATCAAGTTTTAGAAACATAATTTTAACCGTGTTCTTTGACTTGTATGTATGAGGTATTGAAGATGAAGTAGATGATGATGAGGATGAATATGAGGGTGATGATGGTGACTTTCCATTGTCTCTGTTTCCTCCATTTCCCTTCTTTGATTTATCCTCATCATTGTGGCCTCCTGATGATCCATGTCCTTCCTTGTAAATTTTGGACCTTTCCTTTTCTAGTTTATAATTCCTTTCTTGATAAAGGACTCGAACTATCTCAGTCAAGTCAAGAAATTATTTTCCTATACACTCTTTCTTCCTCTTTGGGATCTATCTTTGCTAGTATTTATTCTTCTCCTGGATGTATGCTTAATCTTTCTTATGCTTCTTTTGGAGGTGAGCTAGGTGGTGGAGAATGTGGCAATCTTGCCCTCCTTTTTTGTGGCTCACTTTGAGAAACTCTTGTTTCAACCAATTTTCCTTCTCATCTCTTAACCTTGAGCCTAGTAAGCATGAAACCCTTACAAACAGTTAACAAATATTTGCACACAAAAACACCAGAGATTAAACTCTAGCTCTAATACCAACTTGATCTAAAAGGAGTGTATTATTTTTGTTGTGCTAAGTGTCCTTTCATTAATAAAAACATGTAAAATTTGTCTCCATTTGTTTTCTTAGGGAATGAGTGGTTTAACCATGAAACATAGATGAATTTGTGAACTTTAAGCATGAAAATAAGCATTAAAAACTCCATAAAATAGTGTATAATAGAGAAATACAATCACACATAAGTTTTACACAGTAGGCATCATGAAGTAGTTCACCCCTCCTGGGCTACACCTACTGGTTTAGCTCCCAATGGCATGTCACTCTTTCTCATTATGCTCAAAATTTCAAATTACATGTATTTACGAGCCTCTAATGCTTGTTCTCTCTACATCAACAGCTACAAAATGCTCAAATTAGTGTAGGTAGACTCTTTTTTCCCCCAAATTGGTCGAAAATTGACCTGCCAATGAATTTTTCCTAATGTCATCTAGAAAAACTCCACTAAAAGTGGAGACTGCACTTAACTATAGGTAATTTTGGTAAAAGCCTTAAATTATAGGGTGCCACTACAGTTCCCAGCAGTCTAAACCACATGCATTTAACGTTATGGTTAGGGGTTTGGGTGGCCACATGCCAACCCCCGCAAACCCCGTGGTTACAATTAATTTGGAGTGGAACTCCATGTAGTGGAACTGAATTTTCTCCTTTAACCCTAGAGTATAACTCGTGTTCCACAAACCGTGCAGGGAAATGGTTTCTAAACCCATAGCATGTGATAAAATTGGAGTTTAATTCCATGGTTTTATATTTTTAAATCTCCTCATTAAGTTGGAGCAGAACCCGGACTTTACAGTTCCGCAAATTGTTTGAACTTACTGTCGTTTACCCTGCCATGTGACAATTTTTTTCGGAGCCACTGACATCGGGGTTAATGTTTATATAACCAGCACATTAAGCTTCCAAAAACCATGCCATGTGATCGAAGCCTTTGTTGAGATTAAATAATATGATGAGCTTAGTGAAAAGAGTCGCCTTCACTAAGTGGGCCCATAGGCTATTTTTGACGCAAAGTATATTTTTAGACATATCAATCATATTCTATGAGTTGCAGGATGGTATTTGTGGATAATTGGTCAAGTTGGAAAAATATATGGACTTATATTTTTAGACATTTTGGGCGTTGTCTATTTTTAGACTGCCAGTCTAAAAATAGAAATGTCGGATATTATTACCTCTTAATAATATTTGGACTCTAAACATTATCTTATTCTCTTGGAGCACTGACATTCAGTTAACAAATTTTTCAGATCAGCTAGCTGAAGGAATTACGCAATTCCTAGAGCCACTGGTGGTTCATGCATGGAGGAATTCAGTTAGAACTCAAGTGGAAGAGTTTGGTGGAGTTGGAGAAGTAGTTGGTGGAGTTGGTTTCTAGTTTAACTACACTTGTGGAGTTAAACACAGTTGAACTGATTATGTATATTTCTTACTAATTGATACTTTCAGTGGAGTTGAGTGAATTAATTAGTTAAATTAATTCACTAAATAATAACTCATTATTTAACTGGACAGATACAACAGTCAACTACAGTACAAAACAGATCAGTGGAGACTCAGTGGAGAGATTGGTGAAAGAGCAAGTGTGACTATCAGTTGTGACTATAGTGTTGCATTGTTTTTACCACACATTCATTGGAGATGCCAATGAGGATTGCGTGAGAAAGGCCAGAGCAATTCGAACTCATTCATAGCCATTCTTCAGCAGGGATTGCGCAGTGAGGCAGGCTATCAGGAGGGCAAAAATCAGTGCAGATTTTTGTTGATTGTTCTTGATTAGTGTGTAGCGATTGTATTGTACTGAGAGCTTGATATGATCAGATTTGTATGAGGATTGTTACATGATCTCTATGACATATATTATATACACATAGTTGGGGTTTTCAGCTTCAGGCTTTCCCATTAAACAACTGTGTTAATGTGTGTGAATTTTTATTGTTTCATGTGTGCATTGCAATCTTGATTTAATTTCCGCAAATGATCAATGGTGGAATAGATTCTGTATTTTGCATGAAGTTAAAATAGTGTGAGATCACGAGAATCCTATACATATAATACATAAGTTATATAATTTATACATGGTATCAGAGTAGTATTGATCATTGGAGGAGATTGAAATTATTGAAGCGGTTGAGTTTTGTTTTGGTGCAATTTGAATTTGTTGCAGTGTTTTCTTGTTGTCGAAGTTGAGAATTCATTGAAATGTCTTTCAACGAATTGTGATTGGAGTATTCCCTTTATGTGAGCTCGAATTACATAGCATGGAAGGACAGGATGGAGGCAGTGCTGGATGATAATGGGTTGAAGGAGTTCATAGATGTTGATATTCCAAAGCCTTCTTCTAGCAATGCAGCCGCACTTGACGCATGGAAAAAGAAGGTAGCAAAGTGTCGAAGGATTCTGTTGGAAAGTGTGAAGGACCACAATGTGTCCAGAATTCATGGGAAAGCCACTCCATTCTTAATTTGGAAGGCTTTGACAGACTTGTTCCAAAGCAGAAGTGACTAGAGGAAGTTGGCACTTAATTACAAGCTCTAAAAAATAAAAATGGAGAAAGGCGACAGTATTCCAAAATACCTCACGAAGTTTGTCCACTGCATGGACGAGCCGGGAAGTGTGGGGTTTACTATTGATGAAGAAGACTTGGTGAGCTTGGCTCTTCTTGGGCTTTCGAAGAGTTGGCATAGCTACGAAGACTCTGTCAATGGATAGGATAAACTTCCAGGATGGGAGCGACTTTGGTCAAATCTTGTGCAGGAGGAGATAAGGCGGGGTACTAGGGATGGATCTTCATCGAAGAATAAAGATGAAGAAAATTTCACTTTGGCTGCCAAATCTCGGAAAGGAAAAGGGAATAAATCTTCCAAATCTGAAGCTAAAGGAAAGAAGTATGATTTTTCCAAGGTGAAGTGTTTTCACTGTCACCAGCATGGGAATTTCGCCACTAATTTCCCACAGAAGAAGAATAATATCCCTGCTAGTTCTGCAGTAGGAGAGGCCTTAGCCTTGTATTTTGAGCTCGAATTCTCTTTGATCGCATGCTTGGTTTCAAGTGTGATGGGATCGGTGTGGTTTCTTGACAGTGGTGCGTCTTTCCATATGACTGGAGATGAATATTTGTTTAGTGATCTGGAGGAAAAGGATCTTGGAGTGCACA
Source organism: Pinus albicaulis (assembly GCA_034641835.2). Lineage (NCBI taxonomy): Eukaryota > Viridiplantae > Streptophyta > Pinopsida > Pinales > Pinaceae > Pinus > Pinus albicaulis. The sequence goes on along the minus strand of CM076573.1, from coordinate 246,838,066 downwards.
TCAAGATGGGCGATGATGGTAGATACAGTGCGACTGGTATTACGACCATTTCCTTTTAGAGGGAGTCCAGTAAACCTTTCATCTTGAAGGATGTCATGCATGTTCCAGGATTGAATAAGAATAAGATCTCCGTGGCGATGTTGGAAGACAAGGGTTATGATGTTGTTTTTAGCAAAGGAAAAGCTTTCCTGCGCCATAAAACAACTGGTCAAACCAGGAGGATAGGGATTCCAGTTAAGAATATTTATAAATTGTAGGTAGATGGCTGCACTGCAATGGCAACCAAAGAATAAGGAGTGGTGAGCCGAGATGAGGGAAAATTGTGGCACAGGAGATTGGGCCATCTTCACCATGGTGCTTTAAAAATTTTGCACCAGATTTCTACTGGGCTTCCCAAAGGTACACTTGTGTAGTCAGACCAGTGCAAGGGATGTACTATGGGAAAAATTGTGAAGACCACTTTCCATGAGAAGGATAGTCGTGCTTCGACGATCCTTCAGAGAATTCACACATAAGTGTGTGGAACTTTCTCGGTTGCTTCAACAACAAAGCACATGTATTATGTGATATTTGTTGATAACTTTTCTCGTAAGTGTTGGATCTTCTTCATGCAGAAGAAGAGTGAGACATACTCAAATTTCTGTGAGTTCAAGGCGCTGGTTGAGAGAGAGTCGGGGAAGCAAGTGAAATCTCTCCAAAGCGATAATGGTGGTGAATACATCTCTGGCTAATTCAAATACTTCTATAGCAAATAAGGAATTTGAAGAGAACTCATAGCGCCTCATAACCCATAGAAAAATGTGGTCACTGAGATGAATAATAGAATGATCGTGGGTGTTGCACGGGTGATGTTGCATGATCACGGCCTTCCCATACACTTGTGGGCTGAGGCATGCAACACTACAGTTTATGTTCAAAACCGTTGTCCTCATAGAGTACTTGGCATGAGTACACCCGAAGAGGCGTTTTCTGGTAAGAAGCCTGATATTTCTCATTTGAAGATTTTTGGCTCACCTGTTTTCATTCATGTGATCAAGGATTCCAGGAAGAAGATAGAACCGACCGCAGAGGTTGGGATATTTTTGGGGTACACAAAATCACCCCACAATTATCATGTGTATTTTCCAGACAGTCAGATGACTGTCGTGCGACAAGATATCAAATTTCATGAGGAGAAAGCCATGAAGTTGTCGCTTGAGAGGGAGCTACACTTGCATGTAGAGGAGGAGCTACTTGTTCCTAAATATGAGCTTCAAGATGTGGATCATTCACAAGAGGAGGTTCATGGAGTGGAAGAAACCACTCATGTAGAGCCAAACATCAGAGGGCAGAAGTGCACTACAGAAGCTGAGCGACTGAATCTTGATGCAGTGCAGAATGTAGGAGTTCCTACATCACAACGTAGACAGAGACAGTCACCTGACCGATTTACTGGATGCATGGCTCTGATGAGCAATTGTATCATGATGGATCCATCTTATTTCGAGGAATATGTGGAGGATCCTACTTGGGTATATGCCATGGTGGAAGAGTATGATTCGATTGTCAGAAACAGTGCATGGGATATTGTCCCAAGGTCGGAAGGGAAATCAGTGGTAGGTTCAAGATGGATCTAAAAAGTGAAGCAAGCTACCAATGGGATCATTGAGAAGTATAAGGAAATATTTGTTGCCCGAGGCTTCTCACATATTGAGGGGATCGACTATGAATAAACATTTGCACCTGTCGCAAGGTATTCTTCCATACGGACCATCCTTTCTCTCTCTGCGCATATGGGTTGGCACATTCATCAGATGGATGTGAAGAATATGTTCCTCAATGGAATCATTGAGGAGGAGGTGTACATTGAGTAGCCTGAATGATTTAAAAATCTTTAGTAGCAATTCGCATGTGTGCAGGCTCAAAAGAGCATTGTATGGGCTGAAACAAGCACCTCATGCTTAGTACACACAGATAGACAGTTATTTCACCGGACTTGGTTTCGCCAAGACTGAGTCGGATCCAAACCTAAACCATATTTTGGTGGAGGGTAATATTTTGATCATTATGCTTTATGTAGATGATTTAACACTAATGGGTGATGAACTGTTGATACACTCAAGGAAGGCAGATCTTGCAAAGGAGTTCGAGATGAAGGACTTAGGCCTCCTTCATTATTTCTTGGGATTGGAAATTTGGTAGCGGAAAGGTGAACTGTCTGGGTCTCAAGGCAAGAACGCCTGGGAGATACTGGAGAAGTTTCACATGCAAGGCTGCAAGCCTATCGACACTCCTCTTCTTGGTGTTTGGAGGAAGGAGGATGCTACATTAGCAGAGGTAGTGGATGCCACTGTTTATTGATAGTTGGTTGGTTCGCTCATGTATTTAGTTAATACACGATCGGACATATGCTATGTTGTGAACCAGCTTTCACAAGAGATGGTCAAGCCTACCAAACTATTTTGGAAGGTAGGAAAGCATGTCCTAAGGTATCTCAGGGGCACATCTGAGTATGGATTGTTGTACAGACAGTCAGATGAGGTGAAGCTGCATGGCTTCATGGATGCAAATTGGGCAGGAAGCCCAAAGGACATAAATAGCACATCTGGAGGGATTTTTAGTATTGGATCTACAGTAGTTTCTTGGTACAACAGGAAAAAAATATCCATGGCACTCAGTTCAGCGGAGGCTGAGTAAATGGTAGCAAGTTTAGATGCATGCGAGGCTATATGGATGAGGAAGACCCTGGTCCGTTTGTTTGGTTCTCATTTAGATCCTACTGTGATAAATTGTGATAATCAGAGTTGCATTAAACTCTCGATTAATCCAGTATTTCATGATAGATCTAAACATATTGACATTCGGTACTATCATATCAGATATTGTGTGCAGCAGAGGATCATGTTGCTTTCTTACATTCCTACGGAAGATCAGGATGCATATATTCTGACAAAGGTGCTCACCAAGAGAAAATTTGAATACCATAGAGACAAGATCGAGGTGGCAGATAATCCCTATCTTGTTTAGAGGGACTGTTGAGATTCAACAAGATGATGAGATTAGTGAAAAGAGTCGCCTACACTAAGTGGGCCCATAGGCCATTTTTGGCACAAAGTCTATTTTTAGAGTATGTCTATTTTTAGACATGTCAATCATATTCCATGAGTTGCAGGATGATATTTGTGGATTGTTGGTCAAGTTGGAAAAATAGTTGGACTTATATTTTTAGACATTTTGGGCAGAGTCTATTTTTATACTGCCAGTCTAAAAATAGATATGTCGGATATTATTAGCTCTTAATAATATTCGGACTCTAAACATTATCTTATTCTCTTAGAGCACTGACATTCAGTTAACAGATTTTTTAGATCAGCTAGCTGAAGGAATTACATAATTCCTAGAGCTACTGGTGGTTCATGCATGGAGGACTTAAGTTAGAACTCAAGTGGCAGAGTTTGGTGGAGTTGGAGAAGTGGTTGGTGGAGTTGGTTTCTAGTTTAACTACGCTTGTGGAGTTAAACACAGTTGAACTGATTGTGTCTATTTCTAACTGATTGATACTTTCAGTGGAGTTGATTTAATTAATTAGTTAAATTAATTCACTAAATAATAACTCATTATTTAACTGGACAGAGACAACATTCAACTACAGTGCAGAACATATCAGTGGAGACTCAGTGGAGAGATTGGTGAAAGATCAAGTGTGACTATCAGTTGTGACTATAGCGTTTCATTTTTTGCACCACAAATTCATTGGAGATGCCAATGAGGATTACGTGAGCAAGGCTAGAGAAATTCAAACTCATTCAGAGCCATTCTTCAGCAGGGATTGCGCAGTAGAGGTAGGCTATCAAGAGGGAAAAAATTAGTGCAGATTTTTGCTGATTGTTCTTGATTAGTGTGTAGAGATTGTATTGTACTGAGAGCTTGATATGATCAACTTTGTATGAGGATTGCTACATGATCTCTATGACATATATTATATACATATAGTTGGGGTTTTCAGCTTCAGGCTTTCCCTTTAAACAACTGTGTTAATGTGTGTGAATTTTTATTGTTTCATGTGTGCATTGCAATCTTGATTTAATTTCCGCAAATGCTCAATGGTGGAATAGATTCTGGATTTTGCATGAAGTTAAAATACTGTGAGACCAGGAGAATATTGGACATATAGCACATAAGCTATATAATTTCTACAACCTTTACATCTGGATTAGCTGCCCATCAAACCATCGACTATCACCTTATTTGTTATCGCAACATGTGACCAAGGTTTGTTCCATAGGTTAAGGTTTAAGCCGCCAGTTAACATAATGTTTGGTGTTGCGGGTTAACATTCCATGTGACCATTGTTTCAAGGCTTATAGCATGTTGGAACCGCTAGCGGTCCTGCCCCCCTCAAACGTAAAACTTTTAAACCATAAGTGAATGTGGATGACTATAAGGTTAAGTCATATGCGGTAGGCAAGGTGGTCAGAGGACATGGCGTGCAGACTGGAGGTCACGATGTCGAACCCCACCCCCAGAATCCACCATAATTTTACCACAGTATCTTGGGGACATGTGGCAGCCTCCAGTCTTGCCACGTGTCGCCCATCTAATGGCCTATATAAAAACGTACAATCCCATCAACGGACAAAAGGAATTTTGCACAACAAAAATCAACAACCCAAATTAAGCCACATGGCACAATATGATTGGTTCTAAGAAAAGGGAATATTCCCGATAATATACCTACTGATTGTACCTGCATGTTGACTGGGAATGCGAGTCACAAAATTTTTGTTGTTTGGGAAAAAGAACAGAACCCGATATCTTTCTCATATGACGTCTGTTTTTCAAACTATTTGCGGCACCAGAATCACAATAATGAGACCTTTCTGGTCACTTAGGTTTGGTCCTATTTTGAGAAATTTCATTTTTAAGCATAACACATGATCTCCTGATCAATGAGATACAAGAAAAAAATTTATTTTTGCGTACAAAATATTCCAATGGATTTTCCCCACCATGGGGGAATCTCCATGTCCAAAATTTGGAGCATATTTCCTATGTTTAATTTTATTCCATATGATTTTATGATCACTTTTTTTATAGAAATATAAATTTTTAGAATTTTGGAGCCCTAACATAATTTTCCTTACCAACTGCATCATCTCGTTGTAACTATGGATAACAACTAGGATTCCCTAGCTAAAACCATTTTTTTCAGGAGGGAGATACGTAAGAGGATTAGGAAGATGATATGTCGATCCATGGATCCTTTCCAATTACAATATTTTTCGCATTTCCCACTTTCCATCATAGATGATTTCCTATAATGTTGAGGTTTTATGGTATTGTTTCCCTTGATTAGGAAATTGAGGATAAACCACATATCATAGTCACACATACACACAAGAATACTATTGAGTTTCAATAAAGGACAGTTGCATCTTACATTTACCACATTGGTGAAAATTACACACACATAGAATAAAATAAATAGAGATTACACATACTCACAAGAATATGCTTAGCACTTGAACTATGATCCAGTCAGAAATCTTGAACATTGACTCCATAAAGTGCATCCCAATTCCAGAAAGTGCATTTTAGTTCAAAGGATTCTTTCCCTTCTTTAAGAATGCACAATATTGGACTCCAAGCCTTGTATATTGCAAAATAATTTGTACCATGCCTATAATGGTTTCAATGGTTTCAACTATGTAAAATGAGCAATCATAATGAAAATGGGGTTGGAAACCCATTAAAAAGAAAAGAAAGAAAAATAGTATATAATGCATTGAATCACATCAAATAAAAAATATTAAAGTACATGATCTCGATGGACCATATGGGCCCCTCCATGATATCAGGAGAGCCATGTGTCACACCACTCCATCTCTATAACATATCATCTCATGCATTCTTTGTACCATGACATGTAATGCTCCTACTTGCTTATATGGTATGCCTATATGCAAAGCAATTGGTTGTCTCACTTGTAGCCAACATTTTCAATTCTTAGAGTACACTGCTCCACCCACCTTCATGAGTCTAATTCATAGAGGTTTAGGGGTTGGAGACATAGCTTCTTGTTAACGAAGAAGTGAAATATGGCAACAAAATCATGGAAAGGTCAAGTAACCTTTCATACTACATCCTTAGATATGTTAAAGCTACACTTACATATTTTTGAGAACAACATATGATGAAACACATAAAATTTTGGAATTATGATCAATACCCCCTGAAGGACTCAATAGTGGGACACCAATATTTTTCAAGGTATTGATTGGAGGCTAAGTTATCTGGCGTAGATAAACAATATTGTTCGCCCATCAAGGTGACAATGTAAACCAAGGAGCCCTGGTGGTATTCAATTTGTATTCCAACATCTCAATGGAGACACTAAGATGAGTCTTCGAGTCATTTGGTATGTATAATTTGTTTTTCATTTAATTGATTTTTTTCTAACTTGTTTGAAAGGTTTTATGAATAATTTAGGGTATGGGGTTTTGTTTGGTAGAAGTTATGAGGTGGTGATGGAGACACCATGGCAAGGGTACCACATGTTTCTTTAGTTATTTTATGTGTGTGATGTTTTTCATGTGATTAAGGAAATATATTGTCAAGGGAGGCGAGTTAAAATAGAATTCATTTGAATAGAATCCAGACTGGGATATATGAACCACGACAACTCCAACTTCCTCATATGTTATTTCTACAGATGCGCAAGAATAAAGAAATATCCAAGGTCACTAAACCATTTATTTATTAATATCTAGATAACCACTTTTTTTTTAATGCATTATAGATCTCAATATGGTATTTTAGGGCATGATGGAAGTTTTGACAGGGTATTCTCAGGACATTTGTCAGATATTATGAGGGTATTTCTTATGTGATATCAAGATTTGCGATGGAATATTTACTGATACAAATAACAATATTCACACACTATTTTTATGTATTTTTCCTCATATTCCTATTGAGCCTCAAGACTGCCTCTATTTTTTACATCTATCTCACCATTTTTCCTTCCTTTTTGACAAAATCCATAAGCTCAATCAATGTTAATTGGTACATTTTTAGTTTGATAAGGTATTTGAATGATTTTTCTTTTATATTTTAATGTTTCTTATTATTTGAATAAATTTTTTATTTAGCTACATAATTCATGCAATTCTGTAGCTAATCTTCGTTTCTCCATCTACTAATTTTTTTTGACAGGTTCTAACGAATAATTAGAGGAGTGAAGCACATGGTAGTTTGGAAATGATCCAAACATGGATTTTATCCTACTTATCTATCCAATATCGAGAGGAATAACACCTAGTAAACACGGTCAAAGGATCAGTCAATCAGGGCGCTGAGACAATCAGGAGAGATGTTGAAGGCTTCATGATTTTCTCTCCTCGTAGAAAACTGTGAAAGCTATGAAGATTTAAATTCTGCTTAGAAATATATTCCTAGTTTAATTAATATTTTGTAGGTAAGATCACCTCAAACCGTTAAATTAACTCTGTTATAAATACTGGGTTGTTTTAACCTGAGATAGGCTTGATTTTGATTGTAATATTTTTACACATTAAAAAAAAAATTATTAATTCATGGAGAAGGCGTGTTCAAGACCATCAATGCGTAATTAGTCATAAGTAAATTTAAAATTGTTTTTTTGCGAAGGGCCCCTACGCAGAAGAGGTTTACTAGTTTAAACTTTTGTTTTTTCTAATCTTAATTATTCCACTTTCTGCATAGGTTAATTATTGTGTTTTTCATAGTTAATTATTGTGTTCTTTCGCATAGTTGAATGCTCCAATTTACTTTTCTTCCCTAGAATATCTTGATATCATAATTCTATTAACCTTTACATTTCATGGAATGAAACCTTTTTTGCATTCTCTTGCACCGTAAATACATGTTTCATTTTTCATTTCATAGATCATATTTGCATTTTAGTTTTACAGAGTAGGTAGATAATTTGTTTTTCTTTTCTCATTTCAATCAGTCTTTGAATTTACTTACCATAATCACTTAGATTTAATATTTTTGGTTCGATATTTTTATTAGTAGAATTTAGATTGAAATAGATGCTTTGTTGAATAGAATTAGAGATAAATAGATAATATGTTTTCATATTCAGAAATATATTTTCATTTGGGTAGATAGAAGAAAGTTTTTGAGATATATTTATTTAATAGAGGATTGAATGTTTTGTTTAGATTAAGAGAAGATTTAATTAGATGTTTTACCCTTTAAAATAGGTTTATAATTAATTTAGATAGTTTTTTTAGAGATAACCTCATCATAGTTGTCGACATAGAATAATCTAACATAGTTAAGATTGATCACTTAGGTTGATTTATTTTTATGCAATATAGATGTTTCATAGATCAATTTTCTTTATTTAATAAACATTTCCTTTTTTTCCTTCTTGTAAATTTCACCTTTCATTCAATAGAATATTTTCTTTAGAGTAATTTATAGATCAACTTTCTTTCTTATATTAGTATTAAACATTTCCTTTTCTTCCTCCTTAAGTTTATCTTTCAAGCATTAAAATTCTTCTCTAGGTGTAGTTACTTTCTTGATTTTAATTTAATTTATATAAAACCTCTAAAACACTTAAAAGACTGAAGTTTATTTTCATTTATATTTTTCTTTAAATCAATTTTTTAATTTTAGAATCCAAAAGTATAATTATTTTCATCAGATTTTTTAGTTAAGTTCAGATTTCATTTCATAGTTTAGTTCTTTGTTTCTTAATTTCATTTAAAACTTCAATATAAATATAAAACCCAAAAAAACATATAAAATCAAACACAACTAATTAAGAGAGCAAAAGCTTATAGAATATATAGTGCACACGCACTTCATAAGATTACTAACTCTGGTTGATAATTTATGATAGAAATTTAAGACATTAAATTGACTAGAAATTTTGGTGTCGTTTATTGGGAAGTGTAATTAGGAGCCTTATCTCTTAAATCTAAAAAAAATTACATGCGTAGAGAAAGAGATTCTAGGGGTAGATTTGTAGCTATAGGTAGAAGTTTGATCCCAATAACACTAATCACTCCACCAAGACCTCATAGTGCCACACCACCATCTCAAACTTGTATTCCATTCCTAACATTAAGACATAAACTTCCTAAAGTCTTAAGACCAGAAATTCAGCCTAGAGACTCTCCAACTTCATAAACGGAAGCAGTTCTAGAAGAAGAAGATCCTAGATCCCGAGCAAAAGGAATAGTATTTTTAACCTCTGCAGGAGAACAAATCTTTGCCCAAGAATTAGAAATCCATAGTGAGGAGGAAGAAATTTTCTTAAAAATACCATTGATAGAGGAAACAAAAGAGTAACAAATAACTCCAAAAATCAAACCCTATATCAATTCTAAAGAATCTACAATGGCTGGATAAGGAGAATGAGCAGGAGAAGCATACAATTTAAATGGAGAAGCCTTAAGACTAGGAGGAGGAATACCTAGGATTGGAGGAGGCATAAGAGGTGGAGGAAATAGATGAGGATGAGATGGATGAAGAGGAAGAGGAAAATATGAAGAAAGTATAGAATAAAATAGAGAATACCATGTTGGATTTCCTATATTGGATGAGGATACAATTGTTACAATGAAAAATATCTCACCCTCCATCCTTCCCAATTTCATGGATTAAGGAATGAAGATCATGAAACATTTATATTTGAATTCAAGGTTTTATGTAGATCATATGAATACTTATAATATTCTCAAAAGTTGAAATTGATTCCTGCAACACTTAAGGGTGCAACATTAAAATGGTTCATGGGATTAATAACACATTCTATTAGGACATGGGAGGAAATGAAAATTGCATTCTTAAAAAAATACCAAGATTAGTGCACACCTAATAATTTGAAATATGAAGTTTTTAAGATGATGCAAATAGAGGATGAAAACTTAGAGGACTTAATAGATTCAGTTACGATCTAAAAGATCCAAGATGGAAATTTTGGAAGAAGATACTTTGAAAGCTCTCATGTTGAAATCCATTAGAGATGAATGGATAGATATTATTAATATGATGGGAAAGGGAGACATCTCTAAAATATCATTACGTGAAATCTATGAACTATGCATACATCTTTCAAGAGGAAAATCAAGAGTTGGAAGAAATACAACAGATCATGTTCTCTCTAGAGTGAATAAATCTGCAGCTAGAACAATAAGTAGGTTAGAAATAGGAAATTTTCTTGATGAATGTAAGAAAAATATTCCAGGGAGTCTTAGTGAACAAATAGACACCATAAAATTACAAAACAAGAAAAGAGCTGAAAGTGATGCCTTATCTATCTTCTGTCCTAGATGCCTAAATCAAAATTATTTAAGCTAAGGTCCTCTTGATTTAAAAATCATAGAGAACTATGTCATCTGCATAGAAAATCATTAAACAAAGAAATGTCCTTCTATACCAGGTCTTAAGGTTGTTTTCCAAGAGGAAATAGCCCCACATCGAGTAGATCCTCTTTGTTTTTTTCTATAAGACCATGGAAAGGGACACAGAATCAAGGTTTTAACACTCAGATGTATACTCATCCCCCACAGAATAATTGGAATTCGTCAATGCCATGGCAGAAACCTTGGTATGAACCTCAACCTTGGGCACAATGAATGAAAAATCCTTATGGGAGATATTCTCAATATCACCAATATCCAAAATTTTATTCGAAATATCTTCCACAACATTTTCCTCAATCTAGTCAACAACCTCAATTTCCAAATCATAATCCACAACTTTCATTATCATTTCCACAAAGGCCAAGCCAACAACCTGCTCAACCACTTTCAAACCAAAACAATAAAAATGCACAACCTATTTTTAACATGGAGGGACATAATTTCCAAACTTATATGATAGCTCCACAAGATCTTAACAATGTTCAACTTAGATCTGGTAGGATAGTAGAAATGTAAAATCCTTCTATTGTTATTGAGGAAAAAATTGACCACCTTGATGAGGAAATTTCTCTTTATCAAAATGAAAATCTTCAAAATAGAAATAATCATTCTGGATAAGGGACATCTCTTCATCAAAATCAAACTTTTCAAAATAAAACACGAGAAGATCCAATAAACTCAACTCCTATCATAGAGAAACCTTCAATATCTACATCTAAACCTCCTTTCCGTGAAATATTACAAATTGATAGAGGGGTAGAAAAACAATTTGTGTTGCCCAAATATGATGTATTAGATGAATTGAAGAATGTTTGTATAAAAATTCCTTTGTTACAAGCTATTAAGTAAATTCTAATAATTTCAAAAACAATAAGAGAGTTGAGTATAAATAAATTAGGACGAAAAACAAAAGAAGTAAAAAGAATACAGTTGGTGGGAAAACTTGCAGATATCATGATGGGAAAAACAACCACACAAAATATTTGGATCCAAGAATTCCCATTGAAAAAACACACATCAATGGTATTGAGATCCCAAATACATTGATTGACTTAGGAGCTGACATAAACATCATGAGTAAACAAACCATGGAACAACAAAAACTTCCCAATATTCAATATACACCAACATTACCGCAATTAGCCGACAGATCAGTAATTAAGCCTGATGTTGTATTAGAATACATTTTTGTATCCTTATACTCTTGGGAATATCCAGTTGAATTTATGATCTTAACTCCCAAGAAAAACTTAGGAGGACATCCATGATTGATATTAGGAATACCTTGGTTAGCTACAACTGATGCTTTCATGAGTCGTAGATCTAGTGATATGGTTATTTATGATGGAAGTTCAACAAATATTCACTGTATATCCTCCAGCAAAAACAATTGGATAGAATTATAAAATGAAGAATGTATATATGATGCCAGTGGTATACAACTTATTTTTACTATTTCCCACATCATTGAATAAAGGAAAATTCTAAATTCAATATAAAATCATGAATCATCTTCAAAATGTGAAAATAGTCAAAATTTACAAGAACGGTGTAATATTGAATACTTTTCATCCATACAAATGAATTTATATTCTATTAAATTATTTGGTAATTTTTCAATTGAAATATTTCCAAGTGAAACTTTAAATATAAACAAAAAAACCTAGAAGAATTTCAAAAAGAAGAATTAATCAAAACACTGCAAAACTGTAGGAATTTACAGGGTAAGTTCCTTAGATCAAGAACCAAAGGTCACCGCTCACAAACAGATCACAAATCAGTACACCAGAATAATCACATTTTTAAAACCGTAAAAGAGGGAAACATTCCACGACCTAAGACAACGTGGCCACTTCAGGAAATTTATTAGTATAAAAAGAAAAGTTACATATGTTTCTCTCATAAATGGTTACCGGAAAAATGACCCTCTATGCTCTTTAAATAAAGATCATGGACCAATCAAGTGTTAAGCCACGGAGCAAGTGTCATTAATACCAAGGTGAGAGATAACCCTCGGATCACTACAAATCATGACCGTCAGATTATAAGTTACAAATATACATGCTAAAGAAACACACTTTACGTAACTCTACACTAGACTAAGTTATTCTTAACTATTTCCTATGTGTTGGAATATCCTAACATCCCCCCTTAAGAACAACTTGGGACAGGATTGAAGGATTTACAAAGGTGACACAAAAGGAGCCTATTTCCTATGTGTCAAAATATCCTAACATCCCCCCTTAAGAAAAAATTGGGATAGGATTGAAGGATTTACAAAAGTGACGTAATAGGAGAAGAAAGGAGGCATTAGAGCCTATCCCCCCTTAATGAAAACTTTACTGAACTCCAATCATTTCTCGAATTTTGGTAAACTTCACTTCTGTGAGAGCCTTTGTAATGAAATCGGCTACTTGATTATTGGTTGGACAATATTGCACTTCAAGAACACGATCATGAATGAGCTTCCTGATGAAGTGTTTGTGGAGTTCAATTTGTTTCATACACTGATGCTGAACTAGATATTTACATAGCTGAATGGCACTCTGATTATCACACCAAAGTGTAGTTGGATGTTGCTGATGAAGACCAAATTCAGACAGAATATGACCAAGCCACATGGCTTCCTTACTGGCTTCAACTGCACCATGATACTCTGCTTTTGCTAAAGAAAGAGAGATGGAACTTTGTTTCTTACAAGACCAAGTAATAGATCCTGAACCAAGAGTGAATACATATCCTACAGTAGAATTTCGATCATCAAGGTCACCAACGCAATCAGAATAGTGAAACCAATCAATAATGGAGATGCTCCTACATTGTAATGAGTCTCGAAATAAACTATACCTTGAATATATAAAATTATTATTTTAGCTACTTTCCAGTGACTTTCATGAGGTTGGTTCATAAACCCAGCGACAAGTCCAACGACAAAGGAAAGGTACGGATGGGTATGAGTGAGATACAAAAGTTTACCAGCAAGTTGACGATATAAGGTAGCATCAAATTCAGGGATAGTACAATTGATTGAAAGCTTGAATCCAGATTGAAAGGGAGAAGGGGTTGAATTACAGTATTCCATGTGAAAGTGGTGTAGAAGATCATAGGCATACTTGGACTAAGAGAGGGTAATGCCTTTTTGGATTGCAAGACTTGAAGACTAAGGAAATAATGCAAGTGTCCTACGTCTTTCATTTCAAACTTCTTTTTGAGGCTAGACTTTACATGGTTTATATGGTTTGGATCACTACCAGTAAGGATAAGATCATCAACATAAAGAACAAGGATGGTGAAGGAATTAACCACTTTCTTAGTGTAGACAATGTTGTCATAATGACACCTAGAAAATCCATTATCTAAGAGAAATCTAACCATTTTGGAATACCAAGCTCAAGGAGCTTGTTTGAGACTATAGAGAGACTTCCTAAGCTGACAAATAAGGCTAGAGTCTTTTTGGATAAAGCCAGGGGGTTTTTCCATGTATATTTCTTCATGCAAATCTCCATGTAAGAAGGCAGATTTAACATCCATCTGATGGAATTCTCATTTAAAGGAGGCAGCAAGGGAAAGAACAAGGCAGATAGAATTAATTTTGGCAATAGGGGTGAAGGTTTTAGTATAGTCAATGCCTTAAACTTGTGAAAATCCTTTAGCAACAAGACGAGATTTATGTCTATCCACTTTTCCATCTGGTCCAAACTTGGTTTTGTAAACCCATCTGCATTTGACAAGTTTTATTCCTTTTGGAAGAGGAAAAATATCCCAAGTACCATTTGCCAATAGGGAACGATAATCTTCATTCATAGCTTCATCCCAATCTAGATGACCAAAGGCTTCTTCAAAGGTTTCTGGATCAATTTTTTCTAGAACTTGAGCCATTAAGGAAGAAGCTCTTTCAAAATGATAACATGTACGTTGTTGATCGACAGGGTCACCTGCAAGAGAACCTGCTGCATCCCGAGAAGAGTAGACCCATCTTGGAAGCGATGGAGTATAAGGAACAATTTCATGAGGTGGAGGAGGATTTCCATCCTCATTGTCATCATCTAAACTAGAAGGAGTGCTATTAAAAATAGAAGAGAGAGAGAGAGGTGGCACATATGCTGAATTAGGCTCGTAGGCCAAAGGTGGCACACTTGCCGAACTAGGCTCGCAGGCCAATATATTTTCATCAAATTTTACATCTCTTCTAATGATAATATTTTTTGGATTTTGGTTGAATAATTCTATATCCTTTGAAATCTTCAAAATATCCAACAAAAATACATTTTTCACTCTTAGGTTCTAAGGCTTTATGTTTTGCATCTGGAATATGGGCCCAAGCATCACTTCCAAAAACACGAAAGTGACTTACATCTGGTTTGATTGAGCTCCAAGATTCTTCTGGAGTTTATTCTTTAAAACCTTAGTAGGAGTGCGATTTACTATGTAATTTGCACAGTTACTTGCTTCTGCCCAAAAATTGAGACTAATTCCTTTAGATTGAAGCATACAATTAGCCATTTCTTTTAAGGTTCAATTCTTCCTTTCAGCTACACCATTTTGTTGTGGAGTATATGGAACAGTATGTTGCAATTAGATATTCAATCCTTAATTTTGAGTAATCACATTTATTTGTTAACATGTTCTCATATTTAAGTCACTTAAGAATTTGATGTCCAGATTGTTTCTCAACAAAGGCCTTAAAGGCCAAGAACATGTTAAAAACTTCACTCTTGAGTTTTAATGAATATACCCAAGTGCGTTTGGAAAAATCATCAATGAAATTTAAGAAGTACTTGCAACCAGAGAAAGGAACAATAGGAAGTGGACCACATAAATCACTCTACACAAGCTACAAAGGGGCTGAAGCGTGCCAAGAGGCACGTTTTTCAAAACTATCTCGATGATGTTTTCCGAGTACACATCTGGAGCAAACACTATCTCGGAAAGATACCATAGGAAGGCCCGTCACCATATTTTCCTTACATAGAGTTTGAAGAGAGCGATAATTTAAGTGACCAAATTTCTCATGCCAAATTTTTCTCACATCGTCATTATGAGCAACAAAAACAGAGGGAAGAGATGATGACCCAAAGTTGTGAAACTTATACAAACTTGTGGAATCATCAGAAATGCCAGTAGCTAAAATATGTTTAAGATATTTGAGGTCCTTGATTACAACATCATGAGGTGAGAATTCTACTATTTTCCCTTCACCTGAATGAGTTGTCTGATAAACAGATAGAAAGTTGCATGACAAGGTAGGAACACATAGTACATCATTAAACTAACCATTATCTAAATGAATGGTTCCAGATCCTACTACACTAAGAGATCTATCATCACCAACATAAATATGTTTGGTGTTACAATCATTTAAAGAAGAAAACATGGATTTATTTTTAGCCATGTGGTAAGAAGCTCCATAATCAATGATCCACTCATGAGAAGGAAAACAAGAAGATACATTTAATGCATAACCATATCTTGATTCTTGAAAACCACAAGCAGAAAGTGCCATGCCTGAAGATGAAGGTGAAGAGTGCTCCAAATTGATGTTTTGCTTCTTCATTGCTGCTTCTAAGGCTTCCATCCTCTTAAAATTTTTTGACTCTATATGGCCATCTCGTTTGCAAAAGTTGCAATGTCAATTTGTCTTCTTCCCTTTATTTTGATTTGCCTTATTATTTTGGTGATTTGATTTTTCAGTTTGCGGCTGAAATTTATTAGGGCCCTTGTTTGGTTTAGGACCATATTTTTTAGGATACTTCTTCTTGGGATTATTTTGATATGGTTGTTGTTGGGCTGCTAAGGCTTTCTTAGAGGCGTTTCCAACATTGATAAGACCAAGGTGTAATTTTTTTTCTTGTTCTCTTATCAAAGAATCACAAAAGGCATCAAAAGAGGGATTCTTGTAGGTGGTTCCTGAAGAAATGATGGCTTCTCTGGTGGAATGTAAGGCAGAAACAAAAATAGAGTATGTAGGGCCAAGCTTAGCAAGAATGCAATAGATGAGGCTACCATCATCCTTTTTGATATTACAACCTTCTAATATCAAGGTCTTAAATTTGGACAAAAAATCTTCAATGGAGGAGAAATCATTTGTGTCCAAAGTAAGCAACTCATTTTCAAGTTGGTGGGCCCTGATTTGATTTTTAATTCCAAAAATAGTTTTTAGCTTTTCCAGGGCATCATCAGGGGTATCAATGTCAAGGATATGAAATCGAATATCTTGAGCAATGGACATTCCTATCAACCTTCGTGCTTGATCTTGTTTATTTTCGCATTTAGAAGATTTATCATCATCAGAATGTTTAGTTTATTGTCTTATGGCTATTCTATAATGCCCTTTACTTCTAATTATATCTACCATGTGAGGTAGCCATTGGAAATAATTGGTGCTATTACGAATAACCGGGCATGCAATTTCCATTTTTTTTTTTAAATGAAGCTGAAAAAAGCTGCAATTAACTGCTCCAATGGAAAGATATTGAAAAATTGGGCCATTTCAAAAAAAACGGCTAGAACAACAACTTTTGGATGAAGAAGTTATTCCTTTTAAAAAATATTGGTTGTAGATGTTCAATAGTTATGGGAACGTGATGAATTGCGGCTTTTAAAATAAAATTCTGCCCTTTGAAAAAAAAACTTTTACAAAAGAAGCTTGAGAAGGAGACTTGAACCCATGACCTCTATTCTCATAAACTAACCCCTCACCGAGTGAGATAGTAAAAGGATCACGTGATTGTAAGAAAGGAGGAAGGGTTTTTTTCTTCTCTCTCTTCAATGTGCGTGCCTTTTCCTGCACAAAAAACACAAAAAAATGAGCCAAAAAAAAAAAATGAAATGCAGAGCCTTATGGCAGAATGTTAGATTCTCGGTTAGCCTTACCAACAACTATCATTTTTTTCACTATTTCTGATTTCCTGAGATCGCACAAGGACCCGGGGAAAGAGCATACGTAGAAAAAAAATCCCTTTTTCCGGTTTCTCATTTACCGAGATAGCACACAATGCACAGAAAAGAGCATACACAAAGAAGAGGGTATAGATTTTGCAAATAAATAAAACCTAAAAATCGAAAATAAAAAAAGGGAACTGAAATAAGCAGAACTATTAACTAATATAACTGCAAAACAGATGCTTTATACCTCCTGATCTAAACTTTCATAACTTGGGAAGCTAGAAACATTTTTGCATGAAAAGAAAGGCGTTCCTCACTGTAATAGATGCTCTGGACACAATCGAGTAGTTCTCCAAACCCAATTTTTTTTAAAAATAGTAGATCTACAAAACCTCATTCGCATGCAGTCAAACCGACTTCGGATTTTGATCAAAAACGAACGTGACCCTCAAAATAGCTCTAATACCATGTAGGAATTTACAAGGTAAGCTCCTTAGATCAAGAACCAAAGGTCACCACTCACAAATAGATCACAAATCAGTACACTAGTATAATCACGTGGTTAAAGCCCTCAATGAGGGAAATAGTCCACGGCCTGAGCCAACGCAACCACTTTAGGAAATTTATTAATATAAATAGAAACGTTACATATGTTTCTCTCATAAACGGTTACTAGACAAATGACCCTCCATGATCTTTAAATAGAGATCATGGACCAATTGGGTGTTAAGCCACGGATCAAGTGTCGTTAATACCGAGGTGAGAGATAACCGTCAGATCACTACAAATTTTGACTGTCAGATTATAAGTTACAAATGTACATGGTAAAGAAACACACTTTACCTAACTCTACACTAGACTAATTTATTCTTAACTATTTCCTATGTGTCGGAATATCCTAACAAAAACATTTTATTGCATATGCATGGGAGTACACTGACATGAAAGGAATTAATCCTAAGACTTGCATACATTATATATATATTGAGGAAAATTCTAGACCAATCATACAACCCTAAAGAATAATGAATCCAAATCTTAGGGAAATTTTAAAGGATGAACTACAAAAACCACTGAATGTAAACTTTATTTATCCAATATCAGAAAGTCAATGGGTTTCATCTTTAGTAAAATTCCCTAAAAATAATGGTAAATGGAGGGTGTGTATTGCTTACAGGGAATTGAATAAATCTACTTTAAAATATCATTCTCCATTACCTTTCATAGATCAAGTTTTAGATACATTAGCAGGGAAGAAATAATTTTCGTTCTTCGACGGTTTCAGTGGGTATAAAAAATTCAACTAGCACCTGAAGACCAAGATAAAACCACATTTACCTGTCCATGGGGAACTTATGCTTACCGAGTACTTCCTTTTGGATTATGCAATGCACCTGCAACATTCCAAAGAGCAGTATTTGGAATTGTCTATGATTTAATACATGATTATGTGGAAGTGTATATGGATGAATTTACATTCTATGGAAATTATTTTGAAGAAGCCCTTGAAAATTTGGAAAAAGTTCTCATAATATGTAAGGAAGAAAATCTCTCATTAAGTCATGAAAAATGCTTTATGATGTTTATTGACGAAATTTTTTTAGGACAACATATTTCAGGGAATGGAATTAAGGTGGACTCATCTAAAGTTGAAGTTATTTCCAAATTAGAAATCCTAAATTTTCAAAAAGATGTTAGGAGTTTTCTTGGCTTTAGAGGATACTATAGAAGATTTATAGAAAACTTTAGAAAAATTTCATCTCCACTCTTCAAATTTATCACTAAGGATTGTGAATTTAGCTAGAACCTTGAGTGCCAAATGGCATTTAAAAATTTGAAAGAAAATATATTTGAAGCACCTATTTTAATAGGACAAAACTGGAAATTACCTTTTCATATCTCAATTGATGCTTCAGATACAGTTCTGGGAGCTGTATTAGGAAAAAAAGACTTGACAGCTTATGCCATCTACTATACAAGTAAGAATTTTACTCCTGTTGAGTTAAATTATATTGTCATTGAAAAAGAGTTTCTAGTTGTTATCTATGCTATTAAAAATTTCAGACATTACATCACTGGGTATGAAACCTTCATTCACACAGATCATTCTGCAATTAGATATGTAGTGAATAAATATATCACTAATGGCATAATCACAAGATTTTTGCTACTTTTGCAAGAATTCAATATCACCATTTTAGATCGACCTGAAAAACAAAACACAGTTACTAACTTTTTTTCTAGAATTCAAAATGATAATAATGATATACTAGTAGAGGATAGTTTTCCTGATGAATATCTTTTTGCAATATCTACTAAATCTCCATGGTTTGTAGACATTGCCAATTACTTAGCCACAGGGAAACTACCATCATATTTTTTTCCTAGAGAAAAGAGAAGGATAATTCAAATAAGTGCATCATATTCATGGGTAAATGATGAATTATACAAGACAGGTCCAGATCTCATCATTAAAATATGTGTACGAGAATACAAAATACCTGAAATAATGAAAACATGCCATGATGAGCCATGTGGATGAAAGTTTACTGATAAAAGGACTACTTATAAAATCCTTCTCTTAGAATATTATTTGCCTTCCCTTTTCAAATACACCAAAGAGTATGTTAAAATATGTGAGAGTTGTCAGAGGATGGGGAAACTTGTTCCTACATATGAAATTCCCTTACAACCATAAGTACTCATCGAACCCTTTGAAAAATGGGCTCTTTCTTTTGTTTGACCAATCAATCCACCATCAAGAAAAAATAGGTATATTCCTTTATGCACTAATTATGTCACCAAATGAGTAGAGGCTACAACATTTTATTTTGCTAATGAAAATCTTGTACTCTCATTTCCTTTTGAGGATATTTTTACCTATTTTGGTGTCCCAAGGGAAATTTTGATAGATAAGGGAACTCAGTTTACATCTAGAATGGTGAAAATTATTGTGGAAGAATATAAAATCAAGCACATAAATTCTACTCCATACCATCCATAGGAAAATGGAAAAGTGAAGTCTACAAATAAAGTGATTGAAGCAATCCTCACAAAGACTATACATTTACATAGAAATGATTGGGAAGAAAGAATTCCTAAAGATTTATGGGCCTATCGACCTACATGGAGAAACACAACATGACATACTCCCTATGAACTTGTTTATGAGAAGAAAGTCTTGTTTCCAATAGAGTTCCAAATCACAACGTTAAAAACAAATGTCAAATTGTGACTTGACTTGTAAGAAGCACAAAAGCATAGAATGGAACAACTCAATGAGCTTGATGAGATAAGACAATATTTCATTCAAAAAACCAGCCTAGTTCATCAACATAGATCCATATTGCATGATAAATACATAAAATAAAGAAAACTCAAGGCATGAGATTGGGCACTTCTATTTGACTTAGAGTTCAAAGACTTCCAAGGTAAATTTCAAACTTATTGGCTTGGTCCTTATGATATTGAAAGAGTCTTTGATAATGGAGCAGTCAGGATTAGGACTATTGATGAAGAAAAGGTTCCTCTTCTTATAAATGGAAATCGACTAAAGGTCTATCATAATCCACTATTGAAAGAGGAGTTCGTAAAAAAATTTCAAGATAATGTTGATATGAAGTAGGCGAAGAAGAATTTTGTTCTTCCCCAACTTAGTCTTCTTTTTATTTTTCATATCTAAAAAAAGGGAAACATATATATATATATATATATATATATATATATCAAAAAATAAATAATGAAATAATGGTATATGTATGAAAACCAATCATTTATTGGCATCCTTATATAGAAAATACAAGGTGTAAAATCAGAATTTATTTATGAAATCTTATATTTTCTTCATTTCAATTCTAAAAATCCAAAATTCTTTTCATTTCCCTTTATTTTTCAGAAAAATAAAAAATAGGTACAATAATTTTGCATTTCTACAACTCTCATGACATTCTACAACTCATATACACCTCTACAGCACAGATGAGCATGACCTTTTTTCTACAGAAGTTGTTGAAGACAAGATTGAAGATCATACTGAAGAATGTAATCAAGAATAGCGGAGGAATAAAGACAAAGAAGAAACAATAAAGGTTATATATATCCAAGGTATGATATTGAATTTTTTTAAATAATAAGGTTCAAAACATTGATATATATATATATATATATATATATATGATCATATACTGCCAACTCAAAATTTCCTCATTAAAATTGATTATGCCAAATCTAAATCTAAATCTCATGATTCACCACCAAAATCGCATCATAATCTACTCAATGATCAAATATGATCTCATCCATTAATAATTTAAATGGTCATGTCCCATGCCGAAACCTCACTCATGCTCCTAAAACCTCGCTCATTCACTATTTTACCTACATATCTCTATTGTTTCATAACATAACCCCTCCACATTTTCAATCTCATATTGAAACCCTCAATTCACCCAGTCAAAAGGAGGAAGTCTTGAAGGTAATTATTACGGCAAGATATGGGTCTGATTGTAAGAACAGAGCCTATAGGAATGAAATTCATGGAGGGTTATCCGCAATTAAAGGAGGTACTGCAAAAAGCACAATGGCTTAATTTCAAAGAGAAATTTGATGGGTTTCACAACACTAGTAAAAAATGATGAAATTAATGACTAGGTGACTAAAAATGTTATTCACCGTAATTATTTCAAGTGAATTACTACTAAATTAGAGAAATTTTATGTGACCGAACTAAAAATGACTAACTTAAATGATTAATTTAGTCTTGGAATAAAATATACGACTATATAATAAGTGACTAAACTAAAAGTGACTAACTTAAATGACTAATTTAGTCTTGGAATAAAATATATGACTAGATAATAAGCGACTAAACTAAAAGAGACTAACTTAAATGACTAATTTAGTCTAGGGATGAAATATATGACTAGATAATAAGTAACTAAAGTAAAAGTGACTAACTTAAATGACTAATTTAGTCTAGGATTAAAATATATGAATAGATAATAAGTGAAAAAATTAATAATGATTAATTTAATGATCCAGGTGGATATTGGTGGCCACCCACCTATTCCACTTGGCCCCCCACCATTGTCTCTTTTAGTTTTTCAGTTTCGGCATAACTTACTATTTTTAGCAGTTTTTCGGGTCCTGAACTTTCGGAGCCGTTTTGAGGCCCTAAACGACGTTTTTTAGGTATCAAAGCGCCAACGAATTTGATCGTCAAATTCATCCCGAAAGCTGTAGTCCTTGGATAGAGCTTTCTAATGATGTATCAAGTGCGTCAAACGGAGATAGTATGCCAAAGTTACGTCCCTGGGAAGTTGAAACACCAATTTACCCAAACGGGGCCCATAGTTTTGGCGTTTCATCTCCTAGGGTTAGGTTTTTGGGATGTTTAGGGTTCTCCATTGTTTCTCAATAATAAATAGGCCCTCGCGCCTCATTGTAAAGCAGTTCAGAGGTCTGTAGCCACCACATCTCTTCTCAGAGATAGCTACCAGTACCCTAGCTAGTATTATTTCCATTGTCTGTAAGCAAATTTCAGTTCTTTGATATTAATGAAATGAAGTGTTATTTCCGCTGCATCTCTGTATTTATGGTTGTGTGTTTATTCTGTTGCGTTCCTGCATAAATCCGGATCAGTGGTATCAGAGCGGGCTGCTTTTTCTCGATCCTTCTTTGCATGTCCCCAACGAGGTCGGGGTATAAGGAGCTAGGGCTTGATCTGGTGGAACCTTTGCAAGATCAGCCTCGTAAACATCGACGGACGCCCATGGGGGACGAAAAGAAAGATGAGGGAGCAGGAGATCCTATCAAAATATTGCTCGAGGAGGCCCTCGAAAAACAAAGGAACACGATGATGGATAGCTTTGCTCAGATCCTTCAACGGCTGCCCACCGGCGGCGCATCTGCATCCAGTAGCCACTCTGGAGTTGCGACTCCCTTTAAGGTACAAGTAAATTTTGACATTCCCATATTTGAGGGTCAAATAGACGCAGATGTCGTAGATAGATGGTTGAATCTATTAGAAGGATATTTCTCTGTTCATGACTTTTCATACCGGGAGAAGATTATTTTTGCACTCCTCAAAGCTACCCCCCATGTTAAGGACTGGTGGGAAACCTACTGTGAGAACAAGGACGGGAGCTATGAGGACAAGTACATACAATGGACCACGCTGCGACAACAAAGGGATCAAGATGTGCACGAGTTGACGAATCTGTTCCATACTCTGCACACAAAGTTGGGTATCAAAGATTCAGAGAAACATTTGGTGCTAAAGTATCGCAGCTATCTACACAGATACATTCAGGAGGAAATGGAGTTCCTCGACATCTCCTCTCTTGGCACGGCATACCGGTATGCTGCCAAGTTTGAGCAGAAATTCAAACAGAAGAAGCGAGACTTTGGATCTGCGAATCAAAAGCAAGGAAAAGGTGCCTCCAAACCGCAAAACAAAGGACAGAGCATGGAGGCTAAAGACAACCCGTCAAAGCCACAAGAAAAGAAAAACACCGTAAATCCAAAGAAGGACACGGGAAAGTGGTGTGAGTTCCATAAGATCTCCACTCACAACACAAGTGAGTGTAGAATACAAAGATCGCTAGTGATGAGATGAGGGCTTACGTAGTCGGATACTATCGACTCCGAATCGGAAGACACAAAATGAGGGAATGAAAAATGGAAACAGTTATTGATGTGGGGCCCAACATACATTTTGTTCAACTACAAGGAGTCCGAAGGAGGAACCGAAAGATCAGAGGAGGAGGAAAGTCTCTTCCACTCCCGGATGTGGTGAGCTCCCCTGTACGGTTCATTATCGACAGACAATGAACCAAAAAAACCTCATTTCAGCGGTATTACGTGAAGCGTTTGACACGAACCACAGCTCCACCCACAACCATACACCATCGGGTGACTTCACCAAGGATGGGATCTCCGTGTCAGCCAGCAGTGTCTCCTTCCCTACAACATCAAGCCCTTCACAAATGAGGTATTATGTGACATTGCTCCTATTGATGTTTGTGATGTATTATTAGGCCAACCATACTCGTGGAAGCGACATGTTGTGTATGAGTCTCGACCTCACGCTGTTATTGTTACTTTGGGAAATAATTTGTACATGATACCATAGGTACCACCACTTATCGATATCTCTTTGGTTGCGCAAAACAATGAGATGAAAACAGATTTCCCAAACAGGAAATTAAACAACATTGATGTCCCCGGCAAGAGAAGAAGAGCGTGACACGACCTCGGACCGAGGACGCCACACGACAACGCTCGTGGATAGAGTCTCGTGGAGGAGTACGAGGACATCTTCACCTCACCCACGGGGGTTCCTCTGCACTGCCAGGTCAAGCACCCGATTGATCTGACCCCAGGTGCGCCACTACCCAATGGACCGATCTATCGACGCTCTGTTCTGGAAAATGATGAAATCAAGAGGCAGATTCAGGAGCTGTTGTAGAAAGGTCACATCAGACCAAGTTCATCGCCCTGTGGGAGCCCGATCGTGTTGGTACAAAAGAAGGATGGGACGTGGAGACTCTGTATTGACTATCGGGCGCTGAACAAGATCACTGTTCGGAATAGGTACCCAATCCCACGGATTGATGACCTTCTGGACCAACTCCAAGGTGCAAAATATTTCAGTAAGATCGACCTGAAGTCTGGGTATCACCAGGTACCAATTGAACCCTCTGATGTGTGGAAGACTGCCTTTAAAGCTAAGGAAGGCCTTTTTGAATGGCTGGTCATGCCTTTCGGGTTGACGAATGCTCCCGCAACCTTCATGAGGATGATGGACGACATCTTGCGGCCATTCACAAACTCATTCGTAGTGGTGTACTTGGATGACATTCTGATCTTCAGCAAGACTTGGGAAGAGCACCTTCATCACATCCGACAAGTCCTCCAAACACTGCGGCAACACAAGTTGTGTGCCAATTTGGAGAAGTGCACGTTTGGCATGACCCAGGTTCAATATCTGGGATACATTATTGATGAAAGGGGTGTGCATGTGGATCCAGCCAAGATCCAAGTCATTCGGGATTGGCCAGCCCCGACTACTATAACAGAGCTTCGCAGCTTTCTGGGTCTTGCTAATTTCTACCGTAGAGTCGTGTTGGGATTCTCTCATATCACTTGGCCCTTGAGTCAAGTCACCAAAGGAGGAGCGAGAGCAAAATTCTTTTGGTCGGAACCTCAACAGAAGGCGTTCAAAGAATTGAAAAATCGCCTCTGTTATGCCCCAGTGCTCACCTTACCAGACTTGCAGCAGCCGTTTGAGATCGAGACAGATGCCTCTGACTATGCTATTGGGGCAGTTCTTACTCAACAGGGACATCCAGTGGCATATCACGGTGAGACATTGTCTGAGACAGTTCGCAAGTATCCCACCTATGACAAAGAAATGTATTCCATTGTGCAAGCCTGTCGACAATGGAAGCATTACATTTTGGGGAAGGAAACAATCATCCACAGAGACCACCGGCCCCTGCAGTTCATACAGACACAAGGGAAGTTGCAGAATGATCGCCATCAGAAGTGGTCCACATATCTGCAACAATTTCATTTGAACATCAAGTACAAGAAGGGTAGCACCAATAATGTTGCAGACTGCCTCAGCCGACCACCGATCGTGGCGCTCACCACCGTGCTCAACTCTTGTGGGCACGAGACTTTTGATTGGCCGCTTCTCTATGAGAGTGACCTAGAATTCGGCCACACTTACAAGGCACTATTGGGGGGCACGCAAGTTCCAAATTTTCACCTCCAAGATGCACTTTTATGTCACCTGGGACACCTTTGTGTTCCTTCAAGCGAGCGTGCCAAGATGATATGGGAAGCACACTACAGTCGAGTCGCTGGGCATTTCGAGGTCGAGAAAATAGTAGCAATACTACAGAAGTATTTCTATTGGCCGAACCTTCGAAAGGATGTCGAGAAGCACATCAGATCCTGCACTGCTTGTGCCATTGCCAAACCGACCATCAAGAAGCAAGGCCTATATACTCTACTACCTACCCCTAGTCGACCGTGGGAATCCATCTCCATGGATTACATGTCGGGCCTGCCCTCTACTAAGAATGGCAATGACTGTGTTTTCGTGGTCGTTGACAGATTCTCGAAGATGGCCATTATGGCGGCCTGTAAGAAGAATATCACAGCAGAAGCCACTGCTAAACTCTTCTTTGAACGAGTATGGGTGCACTTTGGGATCCCAAAGTCTATCATATCAGATCGAGATAGCAGGTTCCTCAGCACATTTTGGTCCAGCCTCTGGTCAATGATGGACACAAAGCTCACCAAGTCCACAGCTTTCCATCCCCAAACGGATGGCCAGACAGAGGTCGTCAACAGAATGATTGTACACATTCTGCGCATGTACAATTCAAAGCATCCACGCACATGGGACGAGAGCCTCCCTTATGTACAACATAGTTATAACCGGGCTCTCCATAGTTCAATTGGCCATAGCCCCTTTCAGGTGGGCTTGGGATTCCAGCCACTATGTCCCTTTGACGTAGCCATGCCATTTGCAGCTGCTCAGGCCGATTCAGCGCACGTCTAGTTTGAAGTTGACAAAGCAAGTAGCTTCATCGAGCGCATTCAACACATCTGCCAACAAGTTCATGATATATTGGACAGAGCCAATGCGAAGTACAAGTAGCGCCATGATCAACACCAGGTGCCACACAACTTCCAGGTGGGCGACAAAGTATGGCTGCATTTGCAGAAGGAACGCCTCACTGGACCTCACCGCAAGCTTCGCCCGCTCCAATACGGGCCGTACACCATCACCAAGGCTGTAGGGAACAATGATTTCGAGCTTAGTATTCCACCATTCCTTGGTCTGCACCCAGTCTTCAATGTGGATCACCTTCGTCCTTACTTCCCACCTCTACTGGACACTTCGGACATTGCAGAACAACTCACATCAACAGAGTTAAACCCAGACTGCATGGAACAGGACACCACAGATTGTATCATGGAAATTCAAATTAAGAACACTCGCCAACAGAGGATCCAACTGTATCGGGTTGTCAAAGCTGGCCAACTCCTGCACCAAGGAAAGTGGTTCACCAGGGACCAAGTTCAGCATAAATTTCCTCATCTCATGGAGGAACTTAACGCAATGGGGACAATTGCTTCCTAAGGGGGGAGGAATGATCCAGGTGGATATTGGTGGCCACCTACCTATTCCACTTCGCCCCCCACCATTGTCTCTTTCAGTTTTTCAGTTTCGGCATAACTTACTATTTTTAGCAGTTTTTCGGGTCCTGAACTTCCGGAGCCGTTTTGAGGCCCTAAACGACGTTTTTTGGGTATCAAAGTGCCAACAAATTTGATCGTCAAATTCGTCCCAAAAGATGTAGTCCTTGGATAGAGCTTTCTAATGATGTATCATGTGCGTCAAACGGAGATAGTATGCCAAAGTTACGTCCCTGGGAAGTTGAAACACCAATTTACCCAAACGGGGCCCATAGTTTTGGCGCTTCATCTCCTAGGGTTAGGTTTTTGGGATTTTTAGGGTTCTCCATTGTTTCTCAATAATAAATAGGCCCTCGAGCCTCATTGTAACTTAGTTCAGAGGCCTGTAGCCGCCACATCTCTTCTCAGAGATAGCTACCGGTGCCCTAGCTAGTTTTATTTCCATTCTGTCTGTAAGCAAATTTCAGTTCTTTGATATTAATGAAATGAAGTTTTAATTCCGCTGCATCTCTGTATTTATGGTTATATGTTTATTCTGTTGCATTCCTACATAAGTCTGGATCAGTGGTATCAGAGCAGTCTGCTTTTTCTCGATCCTTCTTTGCATGTCCCCAACGAGGTCGGGGTATAAGGAGCTAGGGCTTGATTTGGTGGAACCTTTGCAAGATCAGCCTCGCAAACCTCAACGGACGCCCATGGGGGACGAAAAGAAAGATGAGGGAGCAGGAGATCCTATCAAAATATTGCTCGAGGAGGCCCTCGAAAAAAAAAGGAACGCGATGATGGATAGCTTTGCTCAGATCCTTCAACGGCTGCCCACCGGCGGCGCATCTGCATCCAGTAGCCACTCTGGAGTTGCGACTCCCTTTAAGGTACAAGTAAATTTTGACATTCCCATATTTGAGGGTAAAATAGACGCAGATGCCGTAGATAGATGGTTGAATCTATTAGAAGGATATTTCTCTGCTCATGACTTTTCAGACCGGGAGAAGATTATTTTTGCACTCCTCAAAGCTACCCCCCATGTTAAGGACTGGTGGGAAACCTACTGTGAGAACAAGGACCAGACAGAACCCTCTCTGTTCTCGGCTGTACCAACTTGGAATTATTTTCGAGACGCCGTCAAGGAACAGTACTATCCCGTGGGGAGCTATGAGGACAAGTACATACAATGGACCACGCTGCGACAACAAAGGGATCAAGATGTGCATGAGCTGACGAATCTGTTCCATACCCTGCGCACAAAATTGGGTATCAAAGATTCAAAGAAACATTTGGTGCTAAAGTATCGCAGCTGTCTGCACAGATACATTCAGGAGGAAATGGAGTTCCTCGACATCTCCTCGCTTGGTACGGCATACTGGTATGATGCCAAGATTGAGCATAAATTCAAACAGAAGAAGCGAGACTTTGGATCTGCGAATCAAAAGCAAGGGAAAGGTGCTTCCAAACCGCAGAACAAAGGACAGAGCCAAGGCATGGTGGCTAAAGACAACCCATCAAAGCCACAAGAAAAGAACAACACCGCAAAGCCAAAGAAGGACACGGGAAAGTGGTGTGAGTTCCATAAGAGCTCCACTCACAACACAAGTGGTGCTAAAGTATCGCAACTGTCTGCACAGATACATTCAAGAGGAAATGGAGTTCCTCGACATCTCCTCGCTTGGTACGGCATACCGGTATGCTGCCAAGATTGAGCAGAAATTCAAACAGAAGAAGCGAGACTTTGGATCTGCGAATCAAAAGCAAGGAAAAGGTGCTTCCAAACCGCAGAACAAAGGACAGAGCCAAGGCATGGCGACTAAAGACAACCCACCAAAGCCACAAGAAAAGAACAACACTGTACAGCCAAAGAAGGACACGGGAAAGTGGTGTGAGTTCCATAAGAGCTCCACTCACAACACAAGTGAGTGTCGGGCCAAGCAGTCGCTAGTGGCCGAGATGAGGGCTTCTGAGTCAGATGCATGCTCTGACTCCGAATCAGAACCTGAAAAGGGGAATGAAAAAGGGAAACAGATTATTGATGCGGAGCCCAACGCCACCGTTGCCACTACAAAGGTCCAGAAGGAGGAACCGGAAGATCCAGAGGAGGAGGAACGTCTCTTCCACTCCCAGATGTGGGTAAAGGGCTCCCCCGTACAGTTCATTGTCGACAATGGGAGCCAAAAGAACCTCATTTCAGCAGACGCCATGAAGCGGTTGGGCTTGCCGACCACAGCTCACCCACATCCATACACCATCGGGTGGCTTCACCAAGGACGAGATCTCCGCGTCAGCCAGCAGTGTCGCCTTCCCTATAGCATCAAGCCCTTCACTGATGAGGTATTATGTGATGTTGCTCCTATTGATGTTTCTGATGTATTATTAGGACAACCATACTTGTGGAAGCGTCATGCTGTGTATGAGTCTCGACCTCGTGCTGTTATTATTACTTTGGGAAATAAGTTGTACAGGATACCAGAGGTACCACCTCCTACGACTATCTCTTGGGTTACTGCAAAACAATGCAGTAAGCTCATTTCCCAAACCAGGAAATTCGTTTTCCTGATGATCCGCCCCCAGGGCAAGAAGAAGACTGTGGCCACGACCTCCAGACAGGGCCCCTATGCACGACAACAACAAATGGATAAGGTCGTGGAGGAGTACGGGGACATCTTCACCTCACCCACAGGGGTTCCTCTGCACTGCCAGGTCAAGCACCCGATTGATTTGACCCCAGGTGCGCCACTACCCAATGGACCGATCTATCGACGCTCTGTTCTGGAAAATGATGAAATCAAGAGGCAGATTCAGGAGCTGTTGCAGAAAGGTCACATCGGACCAAGTTCATCGCCCTGTGGGAGCCCGATCGTGTTGGTACAGAAGAAGGATGGGACGTGGAGACTCTGTATTGACTATCGGGCGCTGAACAAGATCACTGTCCGGAACAGGTACCCAATCCCACGGATTGATGACCTTCTGGACCAACTCCAAGGTGCAAAATATTTCAGTAAGATCGACCTGAAGTCTGGGTATCACCAGGTACCAATTGAACCCTCTGATGTGTGGAAGACTGCCTCCAAAGCTAAGGAAGGCCTTTTTGAATGGCTGGTCATGCCTTTCGGGTTGACGAATGCTCCCGCAACCTTCATGAGGATGATGGACGACATCTTGCGGCCATTCACCAACTCATTCGTAGGGGTGTACTTGGATGACATTCTGATCTTCAGCAAGACTTGGGAAGAGCACCTTCATCACATCCGACAAGTCCTCCAAACACTGCGGCAACACAAGTTGTGTGCCAATTTGGAGAAGTGCACGTTTGGTATGACCCAGGTTCAATATCTGGGATACATTATTGATGAAAGGGGGGTGCATGTGGATCCAGCCAAGATCCAAGTCATTCGGGATTGGCCAGCCCCGACTACTATAACAGAGCTTCGCAGCTTTCGGGGTCTTGCTAATTTCTACCGTAGATTCGTGTTGGGATTCTCTCATATCACTTGGCCCTTGAGTCAAGTCACCAAAGGAGGAGCGAGAGCAAAATTCTTTTGGTCGAAACCTCAACAGAAGGCGTTCAAAGAATTGAAAAATCGCCTCTGTTCTGCCCCAGTGCTCACCTTACCAGACTTGCAGCAGCCATTTGAGATCGAGATAGATGCCTCTGACTATGCTATTGGGGCAGTTCTTACTCAACAGGGACATCCAGTGGCATATCACAGTGAGACATTGTCTGAGACAGTTCGTAAGTATCCCACCTATGACAAAGAAATGTATTCCATTGTGCAAGCCTGTCGACAATGGAAGCATTACATTTTGGGGAAGGAAACAATCATCCACACAGACCACCGGCCCCTGCAGTTCATACAGACACAAGGGAAGTTGCAGAATGATCACCATCAGAAGTGGTCCACATATCTGCAACAGTTTCACTTGAACATCAAGTACAAGAAGGGTAGCACCAATAATGTTGCAGACTGCCTCAGCCGACCACCGATCGTGGCGCTCACCACCGTGCTCAACTCTTGTGGGCACGAGACTTCTGATTGGCCGCTTCTCTATGAGAGTGACCCAGAATTCGGCCACACTTACAAGGCACTCTAGGGGGGCACGCAAGTTCCAAATTTTCACCTCCAAGATGCACTTTTATGTCACCTGGGACACCTTTGTGTTCCTTCAAGCGAGCGTGCCAAGATGATATGGGAAGCACACTACAGTCGAGTTGCTGGGCATTTCGGGGTCGAGAAAATAGTAGCAATACTACAGAAGTATTTCTATTGGCCGAACCTTCGAAAGGATGTCGAGAAGCACATCAGATCCTGCACTGCTTGTGCCATTGCTAAGCCGACCATCAAGAAGCAAGGCTTATATACTCCACTACCTACCCCTAGTCGACCATGGGAATCCATCTCCATGGATTACATGTCGGGACTGCCCTCTACTAAGAATGGCAATGACTGTGTTTTCGTGGTCGTTGATAGATTCTCGAAGATGGCCATTATGGCGGCCTGTAAGAAGAATATCATAACAGAAGCTACTGCTAAGCTCTTCTTTGAACGAGTATGGGTTCACTTTGGGATCCCACAGTCTATCATATCAGATCGAGATAGCAGGTTCCTCAGCACATTTTGGTCCAGCCTCTGGTCAATGATGGACACAAAGCTCACCAAGTCCACAACTTTCCATCCCCAAACAGATGGCCAGACAGAGGTCGTCAACAGAATGATTGTACACATTCTGCGCATGTACAATTCAAAGCATCCACGCACATGGGACGAGAGCCTTCCTTATGTACAACATAGTTATAACCGGGCTCTCCACAGTTCAATTGGCCATAGCCCCTTTCAGGTGGGCTTGGGATTCCAGCCACTATGTCCCATTGACGTAGCCATGCCATTTGCAGCTGCTCAGGCCGATTCAGCGCACGTCCAGTCTGAAGTTGACAAAGCAAGTAGCTTCATCGAGCGCATTCAACACATCCGCCAACAAGTTCATGATATATTGGACAGAGCCAATGCGAAGTACAAGCAGCGCCATGATCAACACCGGGTGCCACACCACTTCCAGGTGGGCGACAAAGTATGGCTACATTTGCAGAAGGAGCGCCTCACTTGACCTCACCGCAAGCTTCGCCCGCTCCGATACGGGCCGTACACCATCACCAAGGCTGTAGGTAACAATGCCTTCGAGCTTAGTATTCCACCATTCCTTGGTCTGCACCCAGTCTTCAATGTGGATCGCCTTCGTCCTTACTTTCCACCTCTACTGGACACCTCGGACATTGCAGAACAAATCACACCAACAGAGTTAAACCCAGACTGCATGGAACAGGCCACCACAGATTGTATCATGGACATGCAAATCAAGAACACTCGTCAACAGCAGATCCAACTGTATCGGGTTGTCAAAGCCGGCCAACTCCTGCACCAAGGAAAGTGGTTCACCAGGGACCAAGTTCAGCAGAAATTTCCTCATCTCATGGAGGAACTTAACGCAATGGGGACCATTGCTTCCTAAGGGGGGAGGAATGATCCAGGTGGATATTGGTGGCCAACCACCTATTCCACTTGGCCCCCCACCATTGTCTCTTTCAGTTTTTCAGTTTCGGCATAACTTACTATTTTTAGCAGTTTTTCGGGTCCTGAACTTCCGGAGCCGTTTTGAGGCCCTAAACGACGTTTTTTGGGTATGAAAGCGCCAACGAATTTTCTAATAAAATTCATCCCGACAGCTTTAGTCCTCGGATAGAGCTTTCTAATGATGTATCATGTGCGTCAAACGGAGATAGTATGCCAAAGTTACGTCCCTGGGAAGTTGAAACACCAATTTACCCAAACGGGGCCCATAGTTTTGGCGCTTCATCTCCTAGGGTTAGGTTTTTGGGATGTTTAGGGTTCTCCATTGCTTCTCAATAATATTTAGGCCCTTGCGCCTCATTGTAAAGCAGTTCAGAGGCCTATAGCCGCCACATCTCTTCTCAGAGATAGCTACCAGTGCCCTAGCTAGTTTTATTTCCATTTTGTCTGTAAGCAAATTTCAGTTCTTTGATATTAATGAAATGAAGTGTTATTTCCGCTGCATCTCTATCTTTATGGTTATGTGTTTATTCTGTTGCGTTCCTGCATAAATCTGGATCAGTGGTATCAGAGCGGTCTGCTTTTTCTCGATCCTTCTTTGCATGTCCCTAACGAGGTCGGGGTATAAGGAGCTAGGGCTCGATCTGGTGGAACCTTTGCAAGATCAGCCTCGCAAACCTCGACGGACGCCCATGGGGGACGAAAAGAAAGATGAGGGAGCAGGAGATCCTATCAAAATATTGCTCGAGGAGGCCCTCGAAAAACAAAGGAATGCGATGATGGATAGCTTTGCTCAGATCCTTCAACGGCTGCCCACCGGCAGCGCATCTGCATCCAGTAGCCACTCTGGAGTTGCGACTCCCTTTAAGGTACAAGTAAATTTTGACATTCCCATATTTGAGGGTCAAATAGACGCAGATGCCGTAGATAGATGGTTGAATCTATTAGAAGGATATTTCTCTGTTCATGACTTTTTAGACCGGGAGAAGATTATTTTTGCACTCCTCAAAGCCACCCCCCATGTTAAGGACTGGTGGGAAACCTACTGTGAGAACAAGGACCAGACAGAACCCTCTCTGTTCTCGGCTGTACCAACTTGGAATTCTTTCCGAGACGCCGTCAAGGAACAGTACTATCCCGTAGGGAGCTATGAGGACAAGTACATACAATGGACCACGCTGCGACAACAAAGGGATCAAGATGTGCACGAGCCGACGAATCTGTTCCATACCCTGCGCACAAAGTTGGGTATCAAAGATTCAGAGAAACATTTGGTGCTAAAGTATCGCAGCTGTCTGCACAGATACATTCAGGAGGAAATGGAGTTCCCCGACATCTCCTCGCTTGGTACGGCATACCGGTATGCTGCCAAGATTGAGCAGAAATTCAAACAGAAGAAGCGAGACTTTGGATCTGCGAATCAAAAGCAAGGAAAAGGTGCTTCCAAACCGTAGAACAAAGGACAGAGCCAAGGCATGGCGGCTAAAGACAACCCACCAAAGCCACAAGAAAAGAACAACACCGTAAAGCCAAAGAAGGACACGGGAAAGTGGTGTGAGTTCCATAAGAGCTCCACTCACAACACAAGTGAGTGTCGGGCCAAGCAATCGCTAGTGGCCGAGATGAGGGCTTCTGAGTCAGATGCATGCTCCGACTCCGAATCAGAACCTGAAAAGGGGAATGAAAAAGGGAAACAGATTATTGATGCGGAGCCCACCGCCACTGTTGCCACTACAAAGGTCCAGAAGGAGGAACCGGAAGATCCAGAGGAGGAGGAACGTCTCTTCCACTCCCAGATGTGGGTAAAGGGCTCCCCTGTACAGTTCATTGTCGGCAATGGGAGCCAAAAGAACCTCATTTCAGCAGACGCCGTGAAGCGGTTGGGCTTGCCGACCACAGCTCACCCACATCCATACACCATCGGGTGGCTTCATCAAGGACGAGATCTCCGCGTCAGCCAGCAGTGCCGCCTTCCCTATAGCATCAAGCCCTTCACGGATGAGGTATTATGTGACGTTGCTCCTATTGATGTTTCTGATGTATTATTAGGACAACCATACTTGTGAAAGCGTCATGCTGTGTATGAGTCTCGACCTCGTGCTGTTATTATTACTTTGGGAAATAAGTTGTACAGGATACCAGAGGTACCACCTCCTACGGCTATCTCTTTGGTTACTGCAAAACAATGCAGTAAGCTCATTTCCCAAACCAGAAAATTCGTTTTCCTGATGATCCGCCCCCAGGGCAAGAAGAAGACTGTGGCCACGACCTCCAGACAGGGCCCCTCTGCACGACAACAACAAATGGATAAGGTCGTGGAGGAGTACGGGGACATCTTCACCTCTCCCACAGGGGTTCCTCTGCACTGCCAGGTCAAGCACCCGATTGATCTGACCCCAGGTGCGCCACTACCCAATGGACCGATCT
Organism: Pinus albicaulis; assembly: GCA_034641835.2. Classification (NCBI taxonomy): domain Eukaryota; kingdom Viridiplantae; phylum Streptophyta; class Pinopsida; order Pinales; family Pinaceae; genus Pinus; species Pinus albicaulis. The sequence goes on along the minus strand of CM076573.1, from coordinate 246,802,581 downwards.
ATCGACGCTCTGTTCTGGAAAATGATGAAATCAAGAGGCGGATTCAGGAGCTGTTGCAGAAAGGTCACATCAGACCAAGTTCATCGCCCTGTGGGAGCCCGATCGTGTTGGTACAGAAGAAGGATGGGACGTGGAGACTCTGTATTGACTATCGGGCGCTGAACAAGATCACTGTCCGGAATAGGTACCCAATCCCACGGATTGATGACCTTCTCGACCAACTCCAAGGTGAAAAATATTTCAGTAAGATCGAGTTGAAGTCTGGGTATCACCAGGTACCAATTGAACCCTCTGATGTGTGGAAGACTGCCTTCAAAGCTAAGGAAGGCCTTTTTGAATGGCTGGTCATGCCCTTCGGGTTGACGAATGCTCCCGCAACCTTCATGAGGATGATGGACGACATCTTGTGGCCATTCACCAACTCATTCGTAGTGGTGTACTTGGATGACATTCTGATCTTCAGCAAGACTTGGGAAGAGCACCTTCATCACATCTGACAAGTCCTCCAAACACTGCAGCAACACAAGTTGTGTGCCAATTTGGAGAAGTGCATGTTTGGCATGACCCAGGTTCAATATCTGGGATACATTATTGATGAAAGGGGGGTGCATGTGGATCCAGCCAAGATCCAAGTCATTCGGGATTGGCCAGCACCGACTACTATAACAGAGCTTCGCAGCTTTCTGGGTCTTGCTAATTTCTACCGTAGATTCGTGTTGGGATTCTCTCATATCACTTGGCCCTTGAGTCAAGTCACCAAAGGAGGAGCGAGAGCAAAATTCTTTTGGTCAGAACCTCAACAGAAGGCGTTCAAAGAATTAAAAAATCGCCTATGTTCTGCCCCAGTGCTCACCTTACCAGACTTGCAGCAGCCGTTTGAGATCGAGACAGATGCCTCTGACTATGCTATTGGGGCAGTTCTTACTCAACAGGGACATCCAGTGGCATATCACAGTGAGACATTGTCTGAGACAGTTCGCAAGTATCCCACCTATGACAAAGAAATGTATTCGATTGTGCAAGCCTGTCGACAATGGAAGCATTACATTTTGGGGAAGGAAACAATCATCCACACAGACCACCGGCCCCTGCAGTTCATACAGACACAAGGGAAGTTGCAGAATGATCGCCATCAGAAGTGGTCCACATATCTGCAACAGCTTCATTTGAACATCAAGTACAAGAAGGGTAGCACCAATAATGTTGCAGACTGCCTCAGCCGACCACCGATCGTGGCGCTCACCATCGTGCTCAACTCTTGTGGGCACGAGACTTCTGATTGGCCGCTTCTCTATGAGAGTGACCCAGAATTCGGCCACACTTACAAGGCACTCGTAGGGGGCACACAAGTTCCAAATTTTCACCTCCAAGATGCACTTTTATGTCACCTGGGACACCTTTGTGTTCCTTCAAGCGAGCGTGCCAAGATGATATGGGAAGCACACTACAGTCGAGTCACTGGGCATTTCGGGGTCGAGAAAACAGTAGCAATACTACAGAAGTATTTCTATTGGCCAAACCTTCAAAAGGATGTCGAGAAGCACATCAGATCCTGCACTGCTTGTGCCATTGCTAAGCCGACCATCAAGAAGCAAGGCCTATATACTCCACTACCTACCCCTAGTCGACCATGGAAATCCATCTCCATGGATTACATGTCGGGACTGCCCTCTACTAAGAATGGCAATGACTGTGTTTTCGTGGTCATTGATAGATTCTCGAAGATGGCCATTATGGTGGCCTGTAAGAAGAATATCACAGCAGAAGCTACCGCTAAACTCTTCTTTGAACGAGTATGGGTTCACTTTGGGATCCCACAGTCTATCATATCAGATCGAGATAGCAGGTTCCTCAGCACATTTTGGTCCAGCCTCTGGTCAATGATGGACACAAAGCTCACCAAGTCCACAGCTTTCCATCCCCAAACAGATGGCCGGACAGAGGTCGTCAACAGAATGATTGTACACATTCTGCGCATGTACAATTCAAAGCATCCACGCACATGGGACGAGAGCCTCCCTTATGTACAACATAGTTATAACCGGGCTCTCCACAGTTCAATTGGCCATAGCCCTTTTCAGGTGGGCTTGGGATTCCAGCCACTATGTCCCATTGACGTAGCCATGCCATTTGCAGCTGCTCAGGCCGATTCAGCGCACGTCCAGTCTGAAGTTGACAAAGCAAGTAGCTTCATCGAACGCATTCAACACATCCGCCAACAGGTTCATGATATATTGGACAGAGCCAATGCGAAGTACAAGCAGCGCCATGATCAACACCGAGTGCCACACAACTTCCAGGTGGGCGACAAAGTATGGCTGCATTTGCAGAAGGAGCGCCTCACTGGACCTCACTGCAAGCTTCGCCCGCTCTGATACGGGCCGTACACCATCACCAAGGCTGTAGGTAACAATGCCTTCAAGCTTAGTATTCCACCATTCCTTGGTCTGCACCCAGTCTTCAATGTGGATCGCCTTCGTCCTTACTTTCCACCTCTACTGGACACCTCGGACATTGCTGAACAACTCACACCAACAGAGTTAAACCCAGACTGCATGGAACAGGCCACCACAGATTGTATCATGGACATGCAAATCAAGAACACTCGTCAACAGCAGATCCAACTGTATCGGGTTGTCAAAGCTGGCCAACTCCCGCACCAAGGAAAGTGGTTCACCAGGGACCAAGTTCAGCAGAAATTTCCTCATCTCATGGAGGAACTTAACGCAATGGGGACCATTGCTTCCTAAGGGGGGAGGAATGATCCAGGTGGATATTGGTGGCCACCCACCTATTCCACTTGCCCCCCCACCATTGTCTCTTTTAGTTTTTCAGTTTCGGCATAACTTACTATTTTTAGCAGTTTTTCGGGTCCTGAACTTCCGGAGCCGTTTTGAGGCCCTAAACGACGTTTTTTGGGTATGAAAGCGCCAACGAATTTTCTGATAAAA